>SJYX01012970.1:104417-134103 GCA_006410675.1 Oreotragus oreotragus | reverse complement strand
TGTTTTATTGTAATTAAAATAATATGTATATATTTATATATTTATTCTGTGTTTTATATATAATTAAATTAAAATAAAATATTCTGAGTAGAAAGAGAAAATAAGTGAAGCTACCCTCTTCTTGGATGTTAGTGTCTTGTTGGCTGGGGTTTCCATCTTCCCAGAAAATTACATATGATGATTGCTACTTGGAAATGAAAGAGTTAAATTAAGTAAAGCTCTTTCTAATGAGACTCAGAATCTCTTGATGGTAAATGAACAACAAGTACAAGTTAGGAGAAAATTAGAGTGAGACTGAAGAACGCAGAAAGTCTGACTCTGCAGGGTAAATATCTCATTCTTGGGGCTCCAGGAGGTCTGCAAGAGAGCTATACTTTGTAGGAAAATAGACTATTTGAAACACTGTGCATTATATAACAGGGTTTACCCTGTTATGAAAACCTATACAAAAAGTACAGCAGAGATATGATGTTCCTTTACTACCAGATTTAACAAAATAGCAATATTATGCTATATTGGTTTCAAATATTTTTAAAATAAAGTAATAAGTCATGGTTCTTGAGGTGTATTTTGGTGCTTTCCTCAAATAGTCAGCTTTTTTTAAAAAACTCTTTTGTATGTGGACCATTGTTTTTAAAATCTTTACTGAATTTGTTACAGTATTGTTTCTGCTTTATGTTTTCATTTTTGGCTGCAAGCCACATGGGATCTTATCTCCTGACCAGGAATCAAGCCTGCATACCCTGCACTGAAGGGAGTCAGCCTCTGGATGGCAGGGAAGTCCTGCAATCAGCTTCTGTATAACGAAAAAGTTCTAATTAGAATATAACCACTAATCAGTACATGTACTTTACCACACCTTTGTATATTCATAATAAATATATGGTATTATTCAATTTTTTACATAAGTAGTAAATAGCAAATTATTAATGCTTACATTAATAAACACGTTTCATACTCTGAAATGTTACTTAATTTGCATTTTTTCACTCACCCTAAGTGTTGGTATTTGGAAACAGAACTAATTCATTTTAATTTCTCTGTATTCAAGAAAGGGCTTCCCAGGTGGCTCAGATGGTGAATGTATGAGTGATCCAAAACATAACTTTTCAACGGATAAAGTTTTCATTTTTGCAAACAATCCTCCAACTAACAATTTAATAAACTTCCCTGTGTACATGTGGTAGAATTTCTGTAGAATATCAGTCTTAGAAATACTGGATGCTGGGCTTCTGTGCGCGCCATCACCACCAGATACCGCCAAAGAGCGGACACGTACTCACTTTCCACCAGCAGCGTGTTCGAGACCTTATTACTCTGCGCAGCAACACAGCGGTGCTTCTTATGTTTTGCCAGCTTAACGCGGGTGTGAGAGGGCTGTGTCACTTACTCTAGTTTGTGTTCTGCTCTCTGCTGAGTCGCTTCAGTTGCGTCCGGCTCTGTGTGACCCCACAGACGGAAGCCCACCAGGCCCCCCCATCCCGTACTTTGTGTACCCTTTGTATGATTCTGCTCTGTCTGTTGTTCAGACTGGATCATTCCTGCTTTTCCATCTCCAGTTCACTCTTTCCTTCCCTTTACTGTTGTTCTGCTGCTAAGTTTCCCTGTTCTTAGCTATCGCGTTTTCAGTTCTAAATTTCTAGAATTTGGTTCTTTACTTCTCCCATCTGTTAGCTGTGCTTTTCTAATTTTTCATTTGTGTTTTAAGAATGTTCATAGCTGCTCTGTGGAGCATTTTTAGGATAGCTGCTTTAAAATACGTATTTGGTAATTTCAGTGTCCATATGATCTCAGTGTTGGCATCTGCTGATTATAGTTGCTCAGATGACCTGAGATTGTCCTGACTTTCCATGTGACAAATACTTTTGGATTGTATCTTCACATTTTAACTATTGTGTTGTATAACTCGGATTCCTTTTTCAGTCTTCTCTTGAAGCAGGCAGTCAGCCTGTTAGGGTGGGGTCAGAAATCCTGGTTCATTTCTGTGGTGGTTTAGTCACTAAGTTGTGTCCAACTCTTTGTGATGCCATGCACTGTAGCCCACGAGGCTCCTCTGTTCATGGGATTCTCCAGGCAAGAATACCAGAGTGGATTGCCATTTCCTCTTCTAGGGGATCTTCCCAGCCCAGGGATCGAACTGGGATTTCCTGCACTACAGGCGGATTCTTACCAGGGAAGCTCTCTCTCATCTCTGCAGACTGTGGTTCAAATGTCAATTCAGTTTATAAAGCCTCTGCTTCACTGAGAGTGCCTCAGAAGACAGGACTGTACCCCACAGCCTTCTTAGCGCTGCCTGGGGAGCGTCACTGTCAGAGTTCTGCTCACAGGATCCACCAGGAAGGAGCGGTGCCTCCTTCTTACTGCAGGGAGGGAAGGAAGGTAAGAGTTCCCCCCAGGCTCAGTGAGCACGGGCAACCACCTTCACAGATCAGGGTGACCAGAGCGCAGACGTTCTTCCGGGAGGGCTGCCTCCTCCTAAGCGGAGGGAGGAGAGGGGAAGGGGAACAGTTAACTCAGTATCTGTTGGGGTGGGAGATGGACCCCACTTTTCCCTGGTGTTTGAAATCTCAAGAACAAAAAGGACAGAAGCAAATAGTCTACTGGATCACCCTATTCTGGGGCTTCATCTAGATAAAAGGGGATTTTCTTGAGGCTTTTGTAGGTCTGTATTCATTGACATTTCTAGTTGCAAGCTTCTTTAGCACTTGGCTAGTGACTCAGCAGCAGCAGCAGCAGCAGGATATATAAGAGACGAGGAAAAATCCCAGAGAACTCATCAGCAACAGGCGGATTCTTACCAGGGAAGCTCTCTCTCATCTCTGCAGACTGTGGTTCAAATGTCAATTCAGTTTATAAAGCCTCTGCTTCACTGTGAGTGCCTCAGAAGACAGGACTGTACCCCACAGCCTTCTTAGCGCTGCCTGGGGAGCGTCACTGTCAGAGTTCTGCTCACAGGATCCACCAGGAAGGAGCGGTGCCTCCTTCTTACTGCAGGGAGGGAAGGAAGGTAAGAGTTCCCCCCAGGCTCAGTGAGCACGGGCAACCACCTTCACAGATCAGGGTGACCAGAGCGCAGACGTTCTTCCGGGAGGGCTGCCTCCTCCTAAGCGGAGGGAGGAGAGGGGAAGGGGAACAGTTAACTCAGTATCTGTTGGGGTGGGAGATGGACCCCACTTTTCCCTGGTGTTTGAAATCTCAAGAACAAAAAGGACAGAAGCAAATAGTCTACTGGATCACCCTATTCTGGGGCTTCATCTAGATAAAAGGGGATTTTCTTGAGGCTTTTGTAGGTCTGTATTCATTGACATTTCTAGTTGCAAGCTTCTTTAGCACTTGGCTAGTGACTCAGCAGCAGCAGCAGCAGCAGGATATATAAGAGACGAGGAAAAATCCCAGAGAACTCATCAGCAAATTGCCACATGGCATGCGTGGGATCCCAGTCCCTGGCCAGGTTGAACCTATGTCCCCTGCACTGGACTGCCGGGAAAGTCCTGCACTTCACTCACTACTGTGTTATTTCACTGTATAAACTTATTGGTCTTGTCTCTGGAATGAAATCACATTTTAGTCTACCGAAAACCTCTTTCACTAATCTTCTCCAATTTCTTTTGTGAGCAGGACAATTTTCCAATTCAAGCAAAGGTTTGGTAGTACTTCTACAGCTAAAAGCTTTAGAAGCTCTGTTTCTACTGCCGTCACTCTGAACTTCCCTGTTAAATGTCTTAAATTAGAATCCAGGGACTTCCTGATTCTATTCTCCCAAATCAAATAACCATTGAAATGACAAAGTGCATACTTGCGGCAAAGAATCACCTGCTGGAATATTATTTAGCATGCCATTCCTCATCCCGCTAGAGCCAAGTATCAATTTATTTAGGTCATACTCACACTCTCAGCTGTGATTCACTTTACAGGTAAATTGAAAGGCAGTGATAATACTTTGTCACTGGTTGATGGACAATCTCATGGCTGTAAATAAAAGAGAAAACTGAACAAATGATATGTCTGAATGTTTTGTTGTGGAATATTAAACACTCCTTCAAATCATGTCTGCATTCTGTGCAGCCATAGAATCAATTCTACATAAAGCTGCCATTGTACTCTTCTGGAATCCAAGAGATACAGTTTTTTACTTTGCTTTCCAGGAGATTACAGTTTTAAGTGTGCAATAAGTTTCATTTTAGTTGCTGGACTGAATGTCATTTAAATATTTTTGATACTAAATGGATGGATGATGATAACATTTTGGGAGATTATCCACAAAATGATACTAAGCAATATTGAAGCATTAAAGATGAAGTCTGTTACAATTCATTTCCAGTTGTAATAAAGAGAAATTAAGGCAATCCAAATGATATTTATATATAATCTTGAATTTTTATTGCCTCATAAAATGCAAATGACTGACTTCAGGTGTATCACAATTTTACTATGATTTTAGATTCCAACCAACCCAACAAATGTATATTAACTTGTTTTCTGCCCATAGTTTTACTTCTGAATGTTCATTTTCATATGACTTTATACTAAAGTTTGAATGGGTTCAGGAGCTGGAAAGCATGTTAAAACGTTGGTAGATTATACTCTCTAGAATTCAAGATGGTATGTCTGACATTTTTATATAGCAGCAAGCTTATTTAAGGTCTTGCCAGGTGGCTCAATGGTGAAGAATCCAAATGAGATCTGGGGTCTATCCCTGGGTTGGAAATATCACCTGGAGAAGGAAATGTCAACCCACTCCAGCATTCTTGCCTGGGAAATCCCAGGGTCAGAGGAGCCTGGTGGCCTTCACAGTCCTGTGGGGTTGCAAAGGGTATTTATATACATGAAGTAAGAGCTGGTTCAAACCTCTTACAATAACACACGCATGAATAGAGAAATTAAAAACATATTCCGTCCTAAAAATAGCATAGGAAATCTGAACAGTGTGTTCTAATTCCATCTATATGTTTTCCCCTGGTAAATGTGCTTTATAGCAAGGGACTCGGGGAGGGCTTAGGTAGGGCGGCCACATGGACTCTGCCGACAGTAATTAATGATACAATGATTTGTTCAATATTTGCTCTATAGAAGATGTTGCTATAGGTTTTTGTTTTTAGGTTTTTCTGGATGGTCTAAGAATTAAATTGACATGTGACATATTTGAATCAGGGAGAATTGGAATTAGCAATCCCGTTCCATCCTTCTTACAGCATTTTAAATTGGGGGGAAACACCCCAGGCAAAATGTCTTGACCCTTTGTGTCCTTCAGTGACTTTCTCTTGAGAAGTGAAACAAGGACGTTTAGAAATCGGATAACACTGTGTCCTTTGGCAATGTATTTGAACTGAGGATTGTTGAATTACTTTGGATTTGTAATTTCAGATGCTTCAAAATATGAGCATCCCTTGAAATATCGGACTCAGGTTTCAGATTATACTTAAATTCTAATCCAGCTAGGATTAGAATTCTTTGTTTCTTCAAGCCCTGACTACAGTGTATAAACAAGCTAGACATTGTGTCGGATGCTTTAAAGTAGAAAGAGTTGATATTTGTATAGCATCCCATAAAACATCATTTTGGGATTGAAACTGATTTGAGTCAGTGAGCCTTATGCTAAAGTGTTAAGGATGTTCCGGGTAGAAGGTAATTATAGGGTTTCAGGAAGGAAGATAAGCTCTTGATGAAATAAGTAAATATGTAAGGAACTAATAGAGAATACACTTTCAGCTCTAGATTTTAGAATCTGCAGCCTGCCATCTCTGATTATCTATGATATTGGATAAAATTTTGCCTTAGAAATTTAGTTAAGAAAAATATAGTAGTATTTTTCAACTCCACTAGAAAAGAAAGTTAAGTAAGTAAACAAAAGAATCAATTAATTGGCAAAAGTAAAAAGAAAGTGGCTAATAAAGCTGTCCAGTTTCCCTGGTGGGAAAGACGGTAAAGAATCTGCCTGCAGTGTTGGAGACCCGGGTTCAATCCCTGGGTCGGGAAGATCCCCCAGAGAAGGGATGGCAGCCCACTCCAGTATTCTTGCCTGGAGAACCCCATGCACAGAGGAGCCCGGCGGGCTGCAGGTCACGGGGTTGCAGAGTCAGGCACAGCTGGACGACTAACACGCATCTGTAATAAAGGAAGCAGAGGTTAAACTTGGCTCTTCGTTAACTCTCCGTGTATCTCAGTGCCACGCAATCTGTGGAATCAGGTGAACGTGACATAAGAGAGCTTATCATTTTTGCATACCCTTACCTTGCTAGGTTTTCACCAGCCCCTGCACTTGTAGAGAGCTAAATAGCAGAAAAGAGGACCGGCCACGTAATAGACTACAGCAAGAGGTTAAATTTATTTTGACTCTGACATCATCCAGAGAACTTACTAGCTTACACAGATACAGAAACAGGTCACAAAATAGTACAAAATGCTCTCTGGGATCTTCACATGAAGGATGTAAAAAGGTAAAATACAGTCATAGCATAGGCCTTGAGGTAGCTCATTCCTGTGCCTGCCAGAGGTTGAGCATCGTTTTAGGAAGGGTCTCTTGATGCTTTCACGATGGTAGATGATAAAATGTTGCTTTCCAAAGTACGCACGTAGGTCTAACAAAGACAATATACCTGTAACCTGTGGTTATGTGACTTGCTTTGTTGGCTTCTAACTGTGAAGATTTTTGAGCTAACAGAGGATATGAACTTGCATTTCTATTCTGTTGTAAAAATATCAAGTGCATTAAGTTATTCTTTTGGCATTTATAAAAGTTTGACTATCAGCAGGAAAGGTGTATGTCAGTGTATTTTAAATGTTCAGATCCTAGCTAACAAGCTATCTTCCTGTACAATATTTCTCCCACAAAATTTTATTTCTTTTTTACTACAGGAGACTCTCCTATATGTTTTCCTACTGTTTTAGTTTTCATACTTGTTTTGTGTTTGGCTTATATTGCTTTGAACCTGTAATTAATTGTGTATAATAGAAAAAGTGCTTAAAAGCATTTTCAGATACCTTGCCATATCATGTAAATATTGTTGTTCTGGAGACTTTCCTCTCCCCACCCTTGATCCCCTTTGAAGAAACGACTTTCTAGGTTTCAATAAAGACTCTCCCTGAAACAAGCAAGTCATTTTTCAGCGTTGACAGTCAAATGAGATTTTTTTTCATTTGTTTGTTTGTTTAAATTGGCACCAGTAGGGTGAAAACCTGGCTTTATCAAGAAAAGGGAGATTTTCTTTAGTGTATCAGAATGCAATGTGGCAGTCTTAGCTAACACAGGTACATCCATAAGATTCTATTTTCCCATGAGAGCAATTTCATGAGACTTGCTGCATAGGGTAGGAGGGACAATGGCGGCGGAGTTCACACCTGCTTCATCTTGATTGGAGCAGAGGAAAGAGACACACAGCTGGAAGGGACGCGTGGCATGAAGGTTAAGTCTTTTTAAACTGAACTTGTCTACAGTGAAGGAGGCATGTTGAAAACCACCTGATTATTCAAGTATATCGGAGGGCTCAAAGGTGCGTCTGAGCAGACTCTGGGGGATCGTGAGGGACAGAGAAGCCTGGCGTGCTGCAGTCTGTGGGGTCGCAAAGGGTCGGACACGACTGAGTGACCGGAGGGCAGCAGCTTCTCAGCTTACTCTTATATACTCTTTAAGAAAAATGGCAGTAGTTGTGTTTACTGCCAACAATAAGTTTGATTAAAGATGACATTCAATGTAAAGATGTAACAGAATTTTTAGAATCCACTTGTGAATGCTAGGCTCAGGGAAGTTGGGTCATTGGCTGGAAACTTCCTTCCCTCTCTCTAAGGAATTGATCGTCTCTGACTTTCTCATTGTGTGTCTGCTTCATTATTTATTTTCTCTCCAATCAGTTTTTCAGTTCGTTGATCTACATACATATTGTCCTTAAACAATGGCCTCAACCTCTGATTTTCCATTTGTTTTCCAAATCAGTGCCTATGCCCAAATCCTTATATTTTTGAACAGCCTCTGATTTGCCTGTCTTGGATCAGAAGTTCATAGTTGATCCAATAAACAGTAAAGAGGGTGCAAGATGTCTAAGTGGGCATGAAGGTCATGGATAGGATGAGATTTTTATGATGAGACTATAAGAGAGGAGATGATTTATATTTCTGGATTCAGCTGACATGAAATAAAAAATTATATATATATCTGTTTAATAAGGTTGGGAAATCCTGAATTCACCAAGATTAAGAATTTTTCTTTAATGTCGGAGAAGCTTTGCTATATGTAGATATTCAGATTGGTGATTTCATATCCCATATCAAATTGTTTGTTTTTAAGAGCAACTCATTGTATATTTATAGATCCATTTTGGAAAGGAACACTATTTAAAAGAGTATCTTCTCATTTTTATTGCAATGCATATATTTAAATGTGAATATGCATATTCATTCACTCATTCAAAATTTATTCAGGGCCTACTGTGTGGTAAGCACTGGACTGATGCAAGGAAGAAAAAAGCTTACAGAGCAAACAGAGGACATTAATAGCTATTACTTCTGGATGGTATAATCATGCATAAAGTTTTTCTTTACTTAATTTTTTGCTTATCAACATTTTCTTCAGTGAACCGTGCTATTTATTTGAGAAAATAATGAAACAATGCTCTGAACTAAGTCACCCAAGATCAAAGGAGACTCCAGAAGGGATTCTATTTCCATTACTAGATATGATGCTGATACATCAGAGGCCACTGAGTCAGGGACCCGCGGAGGTTGGAAGTATCCCAACACCACCTGTTAGGAGGTTTATAAGCATCATGTGAATACCCACAATGTTGATATGTATTTATAGGTCTATTTGCATTCAAAGACTCAACAGTCTCTTTAAACCACTCAAATCTACTTTACTGAACATCCCCTCATATTACTGAGGCTTAAGTACACTAGAATCAAAGAAAGAATATTTGTATTTTTACCATTGAACTGGTCTTTACTTTGAAGAGGAGTCAGAGTCCTTTTCATTTATAATATGGTTAAGGGATTTGAACAACAAAGACTGTTAATATTATTTCTTTCAGCTGCTGAATTAATCATTCTTCTTCCCACATACATGGAAAAATAGCACCTTAAAACTAGGTGAATATATGTCCCATTTTGGCCAAGGACAACCTAAGCAGAAGTGATGAGTGTCACTTCTGGTGGGAAGCTTTATCATTTTTTAAAGTATATTTGTTTTTTATGTGACTGTGCCGGGTTTTAATTGCAGCATATAGTGATCTTTGCATATGGGGTACAGGGTCTTTACTCGCAGCTTGTGGGATCTAGCTCCTTGACCAGGGGTCAAACCCTGGCCCCGGCATCGAAAGCACAGAGTCTTAACCAGTGGCCCATCAGAGAAGGCCCTGGCTGAAGTGTCAGGCGCCAGTCTGCAATCTTTGCTCTCTCTTTTCCTCGGCCACCAACGATACCTGTATGATCAGCCTGGTTACAGGTGAGAAGATGCGAATAGAGCTTTCAAGCAACAGGCAGTGTTTATGGAGCACAAGCAAAGGCTAATCTTTTGTGATGTTTGACTCCTGAGATTTTAGAGGGTGTGTGTCACTGGGACACAGCTTGTCCCTTCCTGCCTGACACTAGCAATTTTATTTAAGACACTTTAATATAGGTTTCGTAGTACTACGAGGACAGGCTCTGGCATCATACTTTAGAAGTTCAAATCACAGCTCTTAGCTTATTTGTGTGTGTGTGTGCTCTTTGGCAATTTATGTATGATTTCCTTTGCCTCATTTTCCTCAAATGGGAATAGTAGCGCCTTTTTTTATCGGGATCTCAGGAGGAATAAATTTCATGATATACATGTGGAAATAAATGAAGACCAACAAAACAAGAACAGGCAAAGTCTCTTTACTCTTAGGTTGCTAAAGGAAGGGACTCAGACACCATCACCCAGCTTTACTGGAGACGCAGAGGCAGGCAGAGAGTGTGAAAGCTTGACCGTGGAAAAGGGGAATGTTTTAAGTCTGCCCTCGCTGGCTGTGGGTGGTTGGGAAAGCTGGAGGCTGCCTGATGAGAAGTGGGCATCCTTTGTGAAGAGGAGAGCATAATAGTGTTTCTCAGTTGGAAGCAAAGGTGAAAAACTGGGAAGCAGGCAGTTTTTGAGTTTTGACCCTTGGGATTAATTGCTATAGAGATGACAGTTTGGCTTCCGGAGCTCATTGCTTCAAATTGTGGGTCAGCGCTACGTTCTTACATAAGATCTGGTCAGGGTATGTCTATTTGTATGTTTATTTGTATATTGTCTCTCACATGAGATTTGCATTGTGAATTATTTTGCACCATAGCAGCCTATAGTAACAGCAGCACGCTCTACGTGTGCTAAGCGGGGAAGGAGATGGCCACCCACTCCAGTGTTCCTGCCGGGAGAATCCTGTGGACAGAGGAGCCTGGTGGGCTGCTGTCCATAGGGTCGCACAGAGTCGGACGCGACTGAAGTGACTTAGCACGCATGCATGCATGCTAAGCTGCTTCAGTCAATCCCAGCTCTGCGACCCCATAGACTACAGCCTGCCAGGCTCCCCGTCCATGGGNGCAGGCGGATTCTTACCAGGGAAGCTCTCTCTCATCTCTGCAGACTGTGGTTCAAATGTCAATTCAGTTTATAAAGCCTCTGCTTCACTGTGAGTGCCTCAGAAGACAGGACTGTACCCCACAGCCTTCTTAGCGCTGCCTGGGGAGCGTCACTGTCAGAGTTCTGCTCACAGGATCCACCAGGAAGGAGCGGTGCCTCCTTCTTACTGCAGGGAGGGAAGGAAGGTAAGAGTTCCCCCCAGGCTCAGTGAGCACGGGCAACCACCTTCACAGATCAGGGTGACCAGAGCGCAGACGTTCTTCCGGGAGGGCTGCCTCCTCCTAAGCGGAGGGAGGAGAGGGGAAGGGGAACAGTTAACTCAGTATCTGTTGGGGTGGGAGATGGACCCCACTTTTCCCTGGTGTTTGAAATCTCAAGAACAAAAAGGACAGAAGCAAATAGTCTACTGGATCACCCTATTCTGGGGCTTCATCTAGATAAAAGGGGATTTTCTTGAGGCTTTTGTAGGTCTGTATTCATTGACATTTCTAGTTGCAAGCTTCTTTAGCACTTGGCTAGTGACTCAGCAGCAGCAGCAGCAGCAGGATATATAAGAGACGAGGAAAAATCCCAGAGAACTCATCAGCAAATTGCCACATGGCATGCGTGGGATCCCAGTCCCTGGCCAGGTTGAACCTATGCCCCCTGCACTGGACTGCCGGGAAAGTCCTGCACTTCACTCACTACTGTGTTATTTCACTGTATAAACTTATTGGTCTTGTCTCTGGAATGAAATCACATTTTAGTCTACCGAAAACCTCTTTCGCTAATCTTCTCCAATTTCTTTTGTGAGCAGGACAATTTTCCAATTCAAGCAAAGGTTTGGTAGTACTTCTACAGCTAAAAGCTTTAGAAGCTCTGTTTCTACTGCCGTCACTCTGAACTTCCCTGTTAAATGTCTTAAATTAGAATCCAGGGACTTCCTGATTCTATTCTCCCAAATCAAATAACCATTGAAATGACAAAGTGCATACTTGCGGCAAAGAATCACCTGCTGGAATATTATTTAGCATGCCATTCCTCATCCCGCTAGAGCCAAGTATCAATTTATTTAGGTCATACTCACACTCTCAGCTGTGATTCACTTTACAGGTAAATTGAAAGGCAGTGATAATACTTTGTCACTGGTTGATGGACAATCTCATGGCTGTAAATAAAAGAGAAAACTGAACAAATGATATGTCTGAATGTTTTGTTGTGGAATATTAAACACTCCTTCAAATCATGTCTGCATTCTGTGCAGCCATAGAATCAATTCTACATAAAGCTGCCATTGTACTTTTCTGGAATCCAAGAGATACAGTTTTTTACTTTGCTTTCCAGGAGATTACAGTTTTAAGTGTGCAATAAGTTTCATTTTAGTTGCTGGACTGAATGTCATTTAAATATTTTTGATACTAAATGGATGGATGATGATAACATTTTGGGAGATTATCCACAAAATGATACTAAGCAATATTGAAGCATTAAAGATGAAGTCTGTTACAATTCATTTCCAGTTGTAATAAAGAGAAATTAAGGCAATCCAAATGATATTTATATATAATCTTGAATTTTTATTGCCTCATAAAATGCAAATGACTGACTTCAGGTGTATCACAATTTTACTATGATTTTAGATTCCAACCAACCCAACAAATGTATATTAACTTGTTTTCTGCCCATAGTTTTACTTCTGAATGTTCATTTTCATATGACTTTATACTAAAGCTTGAATGGGTTCAGGAGCTGGAAAGCATGTTAAAACGTTGGTAGATTATACTCTCTAGAATTCAAGATGGTATGTCTGACATTTTTATATAGCAGCAAGCTTATTTAAGGTCTTGCCAGGTGGCTCAATGGTGAAGAATCCAAATGAGATCTGGGGTCTATCCCTGGGTTGGAAATATCACCTGGAGAAGGAAATGTCAACCCACTCCAGCATTCTTGCCTGGGAAATCCCAGGGTCAGAGGAGCCTGGTGGCCTTCACAGTCCTGTGGGGTTGCAAAGGGTATTTATATACATGAAGTAAGAGCTGGTTCAAACCTCTTACAATAACACACGCATGAATAGAGAAATTAAAAACATATTCCGTCCTAAAAATAGCATAGGAAATCTGAACAGTGTGTTCTAATTCCATCTATATGTTTTCCCCTGGTAAATATGCTTTATAGCAAGGGACTCGGGGAGGGCTTAGGTAGGGCGGCCACATGGACTCTGCCGACCGTGTCCTCCATATGAGTGCCCATCACGGAGGCAGATGCTGCTAAGCTCCGGCCTTGCTCTAAGCCCTAACTGGAAGACGTGACGGGCTGAGTTTACCTGAAGGAGAGGTCTATTTTTGATTCCCACTGAGGCCTGTTACAGACTAATTGTGACCCTTAGAGTCTAGTCTTGAAAAGTTCCATTTACTTGGTTATAACACACATCTATATCCCATTACAGTATATCTTCAGCCAGGTGTGCATTTGCACGTATAAAGCCATACACTTTTTTAAAGGTGTGAACCATTTTTAAAGCCTTTAGAGCATTTGTTATAATACTAATTCTGTTTCATATTTTGGTTTTGTAGCCATGAGTCATGTGGGATCTAAGCTCTTGAACTGCACCCCCTGCAGTAGAAGGCGAAGTCTCAACCCCTGAAAACCCAGGGAAGTCCCAGGCCACATGCTTTTATAGCTTTATATTCTTCTTTGAGGTCTGAGATTTTTGCAGAATTTTCTAAACTCCTTTATAGTAATTGCTTAAGTTCTCCTGTCAAATAGTCAGGGTGAGAAATACCAACTTCAGTTTCTGGATGATCAAGTAGATGTTTGTTTTCTAGTTTAAGTTATAATTTCTGTGTATGTGTGTGTGTGCACTCACACACACACTCAGTCATGTCTGACTCTTTGCAACCCCATGGACTAGCCCCACAGGGTCCTTTCTCCATGGAATTTTCCATGCAAAAATACTGGAGCAGGTTGCCATTTCTTCCTCCATGGAATCTGCCTGGTTCAGAGATCAAACCCTCATCTCTTGCTTCTCCTTCATCAGCAGGCGGATTCTTCACCACTGCTCTACCTGGGCAGCCCCCTATATTTTAATCCCAATGAAATTAAACTTTCAACTGATCAGAATAAAACACAACTTCTTCTATGTGAAAGGAATGATAAGAACACTGCACTGAGAATTAGGAATTATGGTTCAGCACTGGCCTTGGTGTGGTGTGACGTTTTCCAATAGCTTTTTTAGCTAGACGCCCATTGCTGTTGTTGCTGTTTGAAAATCTGTGTAATAGGGAAATGCTAACAATTTAATCTAAGTTATTTGTATTGACTAGAGGTCTTGAAGTGATTATCAGAAGTAGAAACTGGCATTAACTTTGGAGCCTTTGGCAACCTTTCCCTGTGTAGGTGCACGTGACTCTTTCTGTCTGTTTAGGGAGAGGTCACATGAACAAATGAACTAGAGAAAGTTTTAAAGGTACTTTCTGGCTTCCCTGGTGCCTCAGATAGTAAAGAATCCACCTGCAGTGCCAGAGACCTGGGTTCGATCCCTGGGTCAGAAAGATCCCCTAGAGGAGGAAATGGCAACCCACCCCAGTATCCTTGTCTGGAGAATTCCATGGACAGAGGAGCCTGGCCTGCTATAGTCCATGAGGTCGCAAGGAGTCAACAGGACTGAGTGGCTAACACCTTCTTTTCCTTTGGGGGATGCCGTACAGCTCTGAATTTTAGACCTGAAGGCACATTGTTTGAGTTGCAGTATTGGGGATGAGGAAATCCAGAGTTTCCCATTGTTGTGTAATTGGAGACATGGCTATTTTAAGAGACACACGTGTGTTGTCCTCAGGGAAGCGGGGGAGTGAGACGAGGCGATTCCCCGTTGTTTTCATCCGGGCTGCCGGCGTCAGCACTCTGAGAGGTGGTAACAGCTCTGGGGCAGGACAGCTTTTCCTACTGACGTTTCCTTTGAAAGCTACAGGATACAGCTCGGAATGATGCAGTGGGACAGGTTTTGCATATTCTTTTGGACGGATGAAATCTGTGACTCCGATTTTGGAATGGGGTTATGATACATTGGATTATTTTCATTATAGGAGGGGGAAAAAGTAAATGGTTTAATTTTTCATTAGAATGAAGGCCAAGAGAAGTCTGAAGCAGGTTGTCTGTCCAAACTGTGGTGCTGGTGCATAATTTATTATTGCCCCTGCTACATGTGGTTGATTAATCTCAGTTATTCTTACTCTGATCAGAAATGTTACTCCAAATAGCTTTGAGGCAAATCACAAAGACTCTGAACTGTGGGTGCCAAGGAGAATAAAAGGTAACATCCTGAAAGCTGTGTTCACTTGCTCTGGTATGCTCACACTATTCTGCTACGTAAAAAAATGATTATATTTATCAACATGGTAGGTATGCAAAATATAATCCCTGCCTTTGAATATGATTAGCTAATTACAGAGCTCAAAACAAGAAATAGGCCGAAAAGTTGAGTCTCAACCACTTTTATTAGCAAGTTATTTACTTGCTTACAGATGCCAGCCAGATTAGAGAAGTGTTCCCATCTTACCATTATCACTAGGATCAATTTTTTCAATGGCCCCAACAGCTATTCAGACTTCCTGGAGGCTCAAACAGGAAAGAATATGCCTGCAATGCACAAGACCTGGGTTTGATCCCTGGGTTGGGAAGATCCCCTGGAGAAGGAAATGGCAACCCACTCCAGGATTCTTGCCTGGAGAATCCCATGGACAGAGGAGCCTGGCAGGCTACAGTCCATGGGGTCACAAAGACTCAGACAGACTGAGTTTCACTTTCAACGTCTATTCACAACATGAATGGAATATATCTGTGTTGCTGAGCAATGAACTATCGGCATGAAAATCCCAGAATGGAGCTTTGGAAGCTCGGGTGGTTTTGCAGGAACAAAGAAATGTCCAGGGAGGAGAGACGGCTGTGTTCCAATCCCGACACTGCTGGTCCTCCTCCTTCCCTATTTTTGAAAAATTATTAGATCATGCTCAGGTGCCCTTCAATTGTGTCTGCAGAAATGCACGTCTCCTCTCACTGTCGGGTGCACCTCCATGGCTGCCGCTCCTACTGGGGGGGCTTTCCTGCTCGGGTTTTGGAGATTTCCCACGGGCGTCGTTGTCCTTTAAGGACTATCAGCGATGGTCTTCCAGTGGAACACGTCAATATCAAAGTACAGTAAAAACAGGACACTGGGCCGTCCCTGGAGAATCAGCCAGTAATCTGACTGCAATGCTGGAGCCCTGGGTTCAGACTCTAGATGGGGAAGATGCCCTGAAGAAGGAAACATCAACCCACTCCAGGATTCTTGCCTGGGAAATCCCATGGACAGAGGAGCCTGGCAGGGTACAGTCCATGGTGTCGACAGAGGAGCCTGGCAGGATACAGTCCGTGGTGTTGCAAAGAATCAGACATCACTTTGCGACTAAATCACCACCACATAAACATACACAGCCAGTGTTCATTATTGTAGATCCCTTATTCGCTGCTGTGCCTACTCAATAAAATTTTAATATGCATGCTGTTTTTGTATCCTTCATGGACATGTACAAAGCAACAGCAACAGCAACAAAAACCTCCAGTCTCTTGCTGTGCGTGTTCCCAGCTGAAGTCAAATAAGGTTGTTCTCTGCTTTCTTCTTTCAGCTCTGATGCTGTAAACTCAAGGGTCCTGTTCATGATCTATTAAGTGTTATGTTTTCCTCATTTTTGTGCTTTTTTGTCAGCAGTTTCTCAGTTTAAAATGACCACCCCCCCCCCAAGCATAGTTTTGGGCACTATCTAGTGTCCTTAAGCTGGTGAAGGCTGCGATGTGCCCTGTGGAAAAAATACCCGTGTTAGATAAATTTCATTCATCGAACATGAGTTGCAGTGCTATTGGTCATGAGTTCAATGTTGACATGAACTGTAGCCCACCAGGCTCTTCTGTCCATGGAATTCTCCAGGAAATAATATTGAAGTAGGTAGCCATTCCTTTCTCCAGGGGATTTTCTTGACCCAGGAATTGAACCCAGGTCTCTTGCATTACAGGCGGATTTTTTACTGTCTGAGCCACCAGGGAAACTCAATGAATTAACAATATATATTAAATAAGGTGTCTTTAAACAGAAACCCAAATAAAGCAAGGTTGTGTATTGATCTTATGAGATCTGAGACTCCCAGGTATTTGGGCTAGGAGCAATGGTTCCGTATTCATGAACTCATTTTCAAGATTTGATGGAACATAACTGCTATGGATAACAAAAGTGATTTATACATATAGAGATGCTTTCAGGGATTAAAATTTGTGTGTGTGTGCATATGTAATCCTCCAAAGGAGCCTCCTAAGTTATTTATTCCTTCCAACTTCAGGTGTTTGGGTCAGTACTAATGCATGAAAAGAAAGCCATCAGGAAATTTAATGTAGAGGACCTATGATATGACATCCCAATATGATTCGATATCTGTCCTCAGTCTGATTCTGAATTACATCATCATTTCCTTTCAGTATATAGAATATGTAATGGAAGCTGACTTTAAATGGCATGATGTGCAATCAGAGGTAACGTTACTTATACTGTATGAATGCATACTGAGTGGCATTAGAAAGCACAGTGTGGAACATGTTAATTGATACTGAATACTGTATAGTTGACAGTCTAGGAACAATTTTATTGATTTTTACATTGTGACAGAATTTTCCACAAGTGTTTTCATGGCAGAGTTGGAAGAGTATGCATATCTATCTATACCTTTTAACACATGTTTGTATCAGTAAACTGGGATTAGAGATGGCATCTCCTTGCACAATGAGTTTTTGTCTAAGATTCATAGAGTTGGAAGCTTTGTGCAATCCTTAGTTATTGAGTCTTGAATATCACAAAACTTTAGTAACCATGGCTGAGTTTGGGATCCAGGATTTGGGATTTGCAAGCTAAGCATTCTTCTGCATGTCCCCTGTCAGTTCAGTTCAGTTCAGTGGCTCAGTCGTCTCTGACTCTTTGTGACCCCATGGACTACAGCATCACCAACTCCCAGAGTTTACTCAAACGCATGTCCACGAAATCAGTGATGCCAATAATAATAAACTGTGTACGTCAGTGGCTAATTTGAGGAAAAAAGCAGCCTAGAGGGTGTAGGAAGTAGCTATTGGGATGGAAAGTGCTCTTAGGATTATTGAATGGCTTGAGACTCTGTTAACTTTTCACCTTGTATTTTCTTGTGACCACAGTTTCATGGATAAGAGAGAATATAAGAGGAATGAGGAAAATCGAGAGAAAGAACAATAATTAAGGAAGGTCAAGAGATACAGAAAGTCCCAGAACTAAGTGTTTAGTTTGCACCTTTGGATTCATCAAGTAAATGTACGCAGCCCCCATCAAGATTTTCCTTGAAAACCACAATAGAAATAACCATTCTTGGCTTTACCACCATGCAAAATGGTTATTGACAAACTCTTGAAAATTCATATGCACAGTCCAAAACCTAAGCAATAGAACCCTTCACCATGTAAATGGGACATAATGTGTGCACATTCTTAGTTGCTTTTCATTTATTGTCACAGGAAAGGTTATGTATGACTGGGTACAAGCATGCTTGAATTTGGTTCTACTGAATCTGTTTACAAAAAGCTTATTCCAGTATGCTCTGTCTCCAGCATTTATGTGATTCTGTAGCATTTTCACCATAATATCCCTGGCATTATTTTCTAAGGAAAATAGATTATGCTGTTTAGTAATTATGAAATGTCTCAATACTTCTTAATTAAAATACATGTATGTTTATATATAGATCACTTCACTTTGAAATGTAGAGCAGTGTTTTAAAAAGGACATTTTAACTGAAAACAAACTTGAAATTGATACTCAAGAATACAGATTAAGCATTTAAAATTGAAAAACTGAAAACATGACGTCCTTCACTGATTAGGTTGCTCCTCTTTATTTTTCACCATTAGCACTTACTACTAGGTCTTAGAGGGAAGCTCTGAGACTATACAGAGCAAATGAATCCTTCAAAGGCTCTGTTGCCCCATAAGAATCTTCCCAGGGAAGAGTATGTTCATCTCCAGATGCCATTAGGATGGGGTGGAAAATACAGTGTTTGGGAAGAGTAATCTATGGCTGACAAACTCTGGTGTCCTTAAAACGGAGGTTTATGGTAAATGGTGGTCTTTAGAATTTTTTTCACATGATAGTTTTGCTTTGCTTCAATGAGACAATGCTGTGATTAGAATGATATTCACGTCCCACTTTTGCAAGTTTCTGTGCAATATCAGATCATTTATTTCACTCCCTCAAACTTTGGTTTCCTACTCTAGCAAGGGAAAAAAGAAAAGAATGATAGTGTTGCACAATGGTAGTTATAAAACATGAAAATAACACGTGCTCTGACCACAGTACATGCTCAGTATTAGTCCTTTCCTGCTGTTCTTATATGCTGCCTAGAATCCCTCTGGTTTTCACCTTCTGGCTGCTAGCAAATGCCATTAGGAATTTCAAATAAGTCAAGATTAATTATTTTTGTTTTCGGTGTGAACTAAGAGTCAGGAAACACACATTTTTCTAGAATAATCTTGGACATTTTTGCTTAAAAGGGAAGCTAAATCTGATGGCTGACCATTTCCTTGTTGGCTGGCTGCAAAGGAAAGGCACCCAAGCATAAGCTGGTCATGAGCAGAACTCACTATCTGGCCCTGAGAGCCTCTTGATATCAAGAAGATTGGTTAAAAGGAAATATTTCAACAGGCGTGGCCATCAGTTGAAAGATGGATTACCTGTCAGTAAGTTTCTTTTCAATTTATGCATTTTTTCCCCAAATGTGACATGAAGTTATTAAGTAAATACCACTAGAAGACATAACAAAATACTGTATATCTGATTTTTCAAAAGTAACTAACAAGTTGTAGCTATTGGTAAATTTATTTTGTTTCTGTTATTAAATACTGAATTATACGACATGCTAGTAGAAAATAATTTTACCACCTATCTTTTAAAGATCCAAATAAGTTCAAAAACAAAATCTTTACAAAATAAACTTGCCATTTGTTTCCATAAGGAAAGCAATTCCCAGTTTCACATGGGTATTTTCTCTGATATGTGTATTTTCACCCATCTCCACTTAGCCGTATAAATCACCAGCTCCACTGAATTAAAATATGGGAAATATCAGTATTTTCAGTGGATTATGACACATATTTCCATTTGTCGTTTTCTGCTTTACAACAGAGTGGGGCAACCTGCTTATGTTTATAGATTACAATCTTTGACATTCTAACTGAAAAGTGATATGACATTGTTTCTATAAAACAGCATAATATACAATTGTATACTGTACAATTCAGTACACTGACATTGCTATTAAAATGGCGTATGTTTTAATGACTTTAAGCTCAACAGAACTCTACAACATGATAGCTACATAATTTTTTTGCCATCTGTTATTCTGTTAAATTGTCCTCTTTATAAATGTGTAATGGAATAAGGAAATTCACAAAACATTTTTAAATGATTTTTGTGTCAAATTAACTTAAATTTAGAAAACTATAATTTTTATATATTTTAGTCATCTGAGATTAAACAAAATAATCTGTGACATGATAAAAGCCAAAATATTTTAAGATGTCATGGGTGTTAACATTTGAGTGCACTTGGAAGGTTTAAATGAGCATGAGTGACACCACATTGCTATGTCCTTAAACAGAGGCACAAATATATTGCTCGACTCTCTCGCTATCTAGAGCTCTGAAATATTAACCAATGCTTGGTTTCTTTCAATATTATAAAAACTGATTAAGACTCGTGTTAGGGGGCAGGGGAGTGGCAGGAACTGTGTCAGATACTAAATGACCTTAGGAAAGAGAGCGCAAACACAATCCAAAGAAATCTGGTAATTTGATAGTTTACAAAATAGGTCCCATTTTTGTAAAGGCCATTAAGTTATACAACGGAAGCTTTCAAAGCATCAGAGAGAGGCGTTCACGTCATTCGTATGTCGTTTCACATGTTCATGCGATACTGGCACTGGTACGTTTCAGATCAAATGGCAGTAACTTACACTTAGCTAGGATCTTTAGGGGACAAATGTTTGTGTGTGTGTGTGCTCAGTCGTGTCTGACCTTTGTGACCCCATGGACTGTAGCCGCCAGGCTCCTCCGACCATGGAATTTCCCAGGCAAGAGTATTGGAGTGAGTTGCCACTTCCTCCTCCAGGGGATCTTCTTGGCCCAGGGATCAACCCCATGTCTCTGTGTCACCTGCATTGGCAGGGAGTTTCTTTGCCACTGGGAAGCCTAACATTAGAGTTACTTGCTATAAAAATAGAGTAACTTAGATAACCATAAAAGAAAGAAAACAGAAAAACACGCACTTTAAAGTATCATCATCTTGATGTGCAGTTTAGGACTACAAATGGACAAAAATAGCAGGGCAGCACGTAGACTGAACATCTCAGATTCACAGCCAAGCGTATGTCCTTATTGACCAAAGTTTCGTTTTTAAAATTTGACATCATATGCCAATTAGAAAACATAATTTGGAGTTTCACCTAGCATCTTAGGAATCTCTCAGGAGCTATCAAGGAAATACATGGTATATGAATAGTGGCTTTTATTGAGATTATTTTGAAGGATACTTTACAAACGTGCATAGGCTACATTCACTAAAAGAACCATGGAATAGTGATGCTTGGCTTTCCTGTTTGCAAATGACAGTAAAGCAAAAACTGATAGAAGTGGAAAGAGAAATAGATTGATATATACAATAATAACTGAAGATTTCAACACCCATCCCTCAGAATTTGACAGTATAAATAGCAATAAAATCAGTAAGGATATAGAAAACCTAAACATATGGTCAAAATGTCATATGCTAAGGTTCTAACTCCTCATAGCTCAGAATATTACTGTGTTTGAAGATAAGGTCTTTAAAGCGCAGACAGGGTCTTTTTCACTTATAATGAAGTCATCAAGGTGAGACCTAGTCAAGTACGACTGGTGTCCTTATAAGGAGAGGGAATTTGAACACACACAGAGGAAGACAATACAAAGACCCAGAGAGGAGACGCCGTCTGCAAGCTGGGAAGAAAGACTCGGAACGGATCCTTCACAGCCCGGAAGAGAACCAGCACCGCAGACACCTTGGTCTCAGACTCAAGCTCCAGAACCGTGGGAAAACAAACTTTAGTGTTTAAACCACCCAATCTGCGGTGCTTTTGTTATGCAACCCTAGAAGACTAGCGGTGTGGCAAACCTGCGACGTGCTTCTGTTCTCTCTGTTCTCAATCAGGAGGTTAACAGGCTGTCATGTAGTTGCTCATGTAAATTGCTCTAATCGTCTATTAGGCTAGAAATCCCATTAAGCCAACCCTGGTAGTCCAGAGGTCAAGACTCTGCCTTGTAATGCAGGGGATGCAGGTTTGATCCCTGGTCCCATAACTAAGATTCCACATGCCACTAAGCAGCAAAGCCCATGGCCCGCTACTTCTGAGCTGTGCGCTCCAGAGCCCAGAGCTCCCACGTGCTGCATGGTGCAGCTAAGACCCAATGCCCTCAAATAAATAAATATATATATATATTTCAAAGGCAAGGAACACATTTTCTTGTTCATAGTTGTATCCTGAGGCTCTCACTCAGCCCCTGCTCTAAAAAGGTTTTTGAAATGGACTCATGCAATAAGTGGCCTGGTTACATAATATTAGTAATTTGTGAGGCAAAATCTGAATAGTGCCAAATAAGCAGGAAAAAAAAGCCATAGAGAATGTATAAGCAAGCATTTCCTTAAGAATAATTCCCTTAATAATTACACGCACCAAGAACTTTATAAACTTTAGGCCATTTAATTCCCATTTTGTTTATTAGAAAGATGAGACCAATAGAAGCTTAATAAACTATCCAAGAACATACGGCATGCCCTAGAATGGAGTGAGTTCATCTAAAGCAGAAGTCAGCAGACTTCTTCTATAATGGACCAGGTTGTAACCAGTTCAGGCTTTCCAGGTCGTACAGCCTCTGTCGCAAGTATTCATCTCTGGCCTCAGGCCTGAATAAAAGCAGCCACAGAGTGAAGAGATGGGCGTCAGTGTCCAGTGAAACTTCACTTAAAAGGCAGGCTGTGGACTGGAGGAGGTGAAGGGGGTTTGTCCAACTCTGATCGAAAGCTCTGTCTCCTCCGTCTCTTCAAACGATTAGAACACGCGTCTTGACGAAACAATTTAAAATTAAAATGCAATCTTCATTCCTCTTTTTAAAGCCTGTATAAGAATCCCAATTAAGAACTATCCGTGTATTTTTAACGCATGATGATGTATCCCTCACTGTGATGGTTTAATTAGTATACAATCCATGCCTAGTTAAATGCAAATGAAGTGCTTACTTCATGATAATTTAAAATGCTGTGTTGTATCACGAGCAGTTATTAAAGGGCTCACTGACATGATTGCTTATTTTGTTCTAAAATTTATTGTCAAGATGCAGCTTGGCAAGTTTTATCATTTTCTTTTTAAATACTAAACAAGTCTATCAGTTCAGTGCAGTTCAGTTCAGTCACTCAGTCGTGTCCGACTCTGTGACCCCATGAATCGCAGCACGCCAAGCCTCCCTGTTCATCACCATCTCCCGGAGTTCAGTCAGACTCACGTCCATCGAGTCCGTGATGCCATCCAGCCATCTCATCCTCGGTCGTCCCCTTCTCCTCCTGCCCCCAATCCCTCTACAAGTCTATGGCATCGAATAAAAATGTCAACTAGAGTATTTTCTTTGGAGCATATAAAAATGAGTACAATAGTATTAATATGATAGATTATGTGTGTGTTAGTTACTTAGTCATGTCCGACTCTTTGCAACCCCATAGACTGTAGCCCACCAGGCCCCTCTGTCCATGGGATTCTCCAGGCAAGAACACTGGAGTGGGTTGCCATTTCCTTCTCCATAGAAAGAAAGAAAGTGAAGTTGCTCAATCGTGTTTGACTCTTTGCAACACCATGGACTGTAGCCTACCAGGCTCCTCCATTCACAGAATTTTCCAGGCAAGAGTACTGGAGTGGGGTGCCATTTCCTTCTCCAATAGATTATGTATCCATTCAAAAATATACAGTTGATCTTTGAACAGGAATGTTTGAACTAATGGGTTTACTTATATACAGATTTTTTTCAATAGTAAATACTATAAAACTATGCAATCCCTAGTGGCTCAGAGGTTAAAGCGTCTGCCTGCAATGAGGGAGACCTGGGTTCGATCCCTGGGTCAGGAAGTTCCCCTGGAGAAGGAAATGGCAACCCACTCCAGTATTCTTGCCTGGAGAATCCCAAGGACGAAGGAGCCTGGTGGGCTTCAGTTCACAGGGTCACAAAGAGTCGGACATGACTGAGCGACTTCACTCACTCACTCATGCAATCCAAGGCTGGTTGAATCTAAGGATACAGAGGAATTGCAGATATGGAGGAACCAAAAACAAGCAGATTTTTCACAAGCAGATTTTCTACTGCAGAGAGGGTCAGTAGCCCTAACCTCCACGCTGTTCAAGTATGTGGTATACTAGAAACCTAGAAAACTGCTACATGATCCCAGCCTTCTGGCTACTAAATATTTTTAGCAATGTTAAGAGCACACTCTTAATATTTCTATTATATCATTTTCACCCTGCATGCTAATTTTTTTCTTTTTTTGGTCTGAAGATGCTGATGGATAAAGTGATGGTCTTTGTATGGGCAAGAGGATTTTGAAAACTTCAGAACAATTTATTCCATTGAAAAATCTTGGCAAATATACATAAATGGGCTTTACTAGACAATATTTATATTATAAAATCATCCCATCTAAATAAATATTTTCAGCCTGTCTTGTCCTTAAGAGTAATGTGAGATTTATTTATTTATTTATTTATTTATCTTTAGAGGAGGATTCCTTGTTGCCATGCATGGATCCTGTGATTTAGTAGATCTGAGGTGAGGCTAGAGATTTGCCATGACCCAAATCTGCGTTTTGAATTCACACAAGTTACTTGAGGATCACAATTTAGGAAAATTCACCTAACTTCTTAGATTGATTTCCAGGTAACTGAGTTTACGCAGCACCACAGAAGTAGGATATAACACCATACAAGAGTTTCCTTGTAGGAACTTCTGTGAATTACAGCACAGAGCTAGATCAGGAGGTTTTAAGTGGAGTACATCCATGTTGAGCTCTTAAAATAGAGCAGCAGGAGCGAATGGAAGCAGCATTGAGAGAAACCCTTACTCCCACACACACACAAAGTGAAGTTTTACCAACTCTTCGCTGTATTGGAAAGTCACATTCCAGTGAAGTCTGTGTCATCCTCCATTTCTAACTCTTCTGTTCCCTAGCTGTTTACTCGCTTAAGCATGTTGGAAATACACAAGCAGTTTCTTAACATGACAATGTAAACCAAACAAAACGGCAATGTTGGGGTGAGAATGAAGTTCGTGTCTTATCCCTGATTACAATAGGAATCTATCTAGCCTTCCTAGTAAGTCGATCTCCTCGCCAATCTGCTAGACTCTTAATCGTTTGTATTAATATAATCTTTAATTGGGCTCAGTCACGTAAGTCATCCGGATGGTCTCAACATATCACCACCTCAAGGAAGTGTCCTTGGGCAGCGTCTAGCAAGGGGGGTGCACATTCCTTCAAGGACAGGGAGAGGACGAGGTGCTGCTGATTGCCAGGGTCCTGCCACCAGCTCACAGCAGGCTTGCTCTCTCCTTCCCTAACAACAGTACATTTACAATTCTGGAAACCTGATAAAGTAAAGTGAAGTCGCTCAGTTGTGTCTGACTCGTTGTGACCCCGTGGACTGTAGCCCATCAGGCTCCTCCATCCATGGGATTCCCCAAGCAAGAATACTGGAGAGGGTTGCCATTTCCTTCTCCAGGGAGTCTTCCCCACTCAGGGATCGAACCTGGGTCTCCCACATTGCAGGCATATGCTTTAACCTCTGAGCCACCAGGGAAGCCCAATAGACTTCCTTATTTGTATGGAATCAATAGGACTCTCATGGGGCAGGGAATTGTAACCCTGAGGGCTAAGGTTGAGGATCTGAGTCTAAGACAGTCCCGATAAGGTAGGGTTCAGAGGTCTGCAGTCTATGGAAGAATTTAGTAATGGCATTTAGGAATGGTCAAAGACACGCTTGTGACTTCCCAGGTGGTCTAGTGGCAAAGAATCCGCCTGCCAATGCAAGAGATGCAGAGATGGGGTTCGATCCCTAGGTTGGGAAGATACCCTGGAGGAGGAAATGGCAACCCGCTCCAGCATTTTTGCCTGGAAATCCCATGGACAGAGGAGCCTGGCAGGCTACAGTCCATGAGGTCACAAAGAGCCAGACACTATTGAGTGAGCTTGCACAAAGACATGCTTTTTAAGTTTTAAGGAAATTGATTCCAACTTGAGGGAAAAATGCCAGCAGGACAGTAGAAACTAAGACTGGAAATAGTTCTCAGCAGCCGTAATGGGTACTGGGTTTCCTTTGAAGGTGATGAAAATACTTGAAGGTGATGAAAATGTTCTGGAAATAGAAATGTCACTGAAGTGTTCACTTTGAAATGATTAATTTTATGTTATGTAAATTTTATCTAAAAAAATTCAACTACTCAAGTAAATAATAGACCTTGAATTATAATTTTAATTATAGCATTTAGGAAAATATTAAGATAGCCCAAATATCACAGATGTATGTGGGAAAAAAATATTCTTTCAGAAATTAAATCTACTACTCTCTCTTTCATGGGGCTAAAATGCTCTCAGTTCAAGAGACATGTTTAGGTGCCAGGATATTTTTAGCATCAAAATGCAAATATTGAAAAGGGGCAATTACTTATGTTCTCTGATGTCAGAAATACCAATTATTCTCTTTTTTTCTATCAAACCATTTCTTTCACAGGAAAAAACAAAACAAAACAAAACAAAAAACTTGCTGATTGCTCCACCAATCAAAGGCTTTCAAGGAATTGAAAATAGAAGAATGTAAAATGCAAATGTGCTGAGTCTCTTCAGTCGTGTCCAACTCTTTGCGACCTCCATGGACTGCACCAGCCAGGCTCCTCTGTCCATGGGATTCTCCAGGCAAGAATACTGAAGTTGCTTGCCATTTCCTTCTCCAAGGGATCTCCCTGACCCGGGGAGTGTGTCTCCTGCCATTGCAAGCTAATTCTTTACCACTGAGCCTCCAGAAAAGAGTATATTTGCATTATACCCATATACACCATGGGTATAAGGCAAATACCCATGACCAAATGTCCTGAATTCACATCAGAGTGAAATGACAAACACAAACACAAATATTTAGTATCCTAAAAATAATACAAACGAATACTAGAGGGAAAAATTGTTTCTATAGTAAGGTAAGCCCCTGGTGGCTCAGACGGTAAAGAGTCTGTCTGCAGTGCAGGAGACCCAGGTTCGATCCCTGGTGGGGAAGATCCCCTGGAGGAGGAAATGGCAACCCACTCCAAAATCCCATGGACAGAGGAGCCTAGCAGGCTACAGTCCATTTCCAAACAGTTGGACACAGCTGAGCGACTTCACTTTCTTTCTTTCATAGTAAGGTTGAGAGAAAGGCACAAACTTATGTGACACAATAATCTAAAGGAAACTGAAATTTCTATACTTGCTAACCTAAAGTTAATTCTGCAAAACCCTGGTGAGAAAGTGCTATGCAAAGGGAAGCAGTGACCAACTAAACAAGATAATGTACTAACAGAAGTAAAATAAAGACCGCCTTCTTGGTGGGTTACAAACACATTCAGATGTTCATCCAAATGAAAAATTAGTAAAGGGAGGCATGTCCAGGAGTCTTCAGAGAACATTCATCTTGGTGATTTATACAATTAATTTTCCAGTGTGGGTGTCTGGATTCACTTTTGCTTACATACTATGGATTTCCTATTTGCCCTGAGATTAATAATAAAAAACAAATGCATCTCTCGTTATGTGGAGAATTCTTTATTAAGAATCAATAAGAAAAAAATCAGCAAAATGGTTTACTTTCAAAAGCGTTTTCCATACTTTTACACAAATATCTAGAAGTAAATGTTAGAATATAATGGACTGAACAGTTTAGTAAATTTTAGGAAATCAATTCACTGTAAACATTAAATAATAATGCACAATATTTTTCTTGACTAGGTCTGTATTTTTTAAATGGTGGATAGAGATTAAAAAAACTGAGTACATTTAAAATTTATATGTACCTATTATAGTTTTAAAATACGCTGTAAATAAAATTTCCATTTAAAATTCAAAATGGCCTTTTTGGAGATATTTTATTAAAGCGATTAATTTGGTTGTTTTACTTATGCATTGAATGTTTTGAAATTGAGTAGTTACTATAAGTATGTCTTTACAATAATTATGCAATTACTCTCTGTAATTATATCATTTAATTATATAAGTATACTTACAGGAATTAGTTGTATAACTAGAACATATAATTACATAGTATCAATAAAACAGAAAACTGTACTTTAAAGCACACTAACTGGAATATATTGACCCATTTCAAAGTACAGCATTCAACGTATTGGTTGTTTATCCTGTATGAAATTTCTCAAATTTAAAAAAAACTTAGTTTTCAGAAAGTCTGAATTCTTTTCATCCATATGCCCCATTCAAACTTTGTCAGTTATCCAATTGTTTCTATTTTTGCAGCATGATCCAGTCTAGGATCAAGCATGTCTTGTGGGATCAGGTCATATCTTTCTGACTTGTTCAATCTGTGTTCATGTATATATGTATATGTACATGTAGCTGTCTGTCTGTCATCTTTCCATTTTATCGTTTATCCATTTAACTTTCTCATCAAAAACATGGCTTCACAGCAACACCACCAATTCCAATAAAAATAAGGTTCATTCTAGCTTTTCTCATTGTCATATTTATAACTACCTTCTCCACTTAAGAACTTGACTCTCACTACCTTCATTGTATTTCCTTATTTACTCAGCTCTGGAACAGTCTCTCAGTCCTGTCCAGACCTCTGTGACTTTATTATTTGCAATGTTACAGACTAATCATTCTGTAGAATGACCCTCAGTTTGGGTTTGTCCACTATTTCCTCATGATTAGATTAAGGCTTTCACTTTTGACAGGAATCCTCCAGAGAGATTCTACATTTTCCTTATGCCCCTCTGGAACTTTATAATTTCACTGTGTTCTGTTACTACTGATGTTAGCTTTACGTAGTTAAATAAAGTGATATCTGCCAGTTCCTTCATTGTAAAATTCCTCACATTCCATATATATTAAAAAGTATATGGAGATACTTTGGTATTATGTAAATATATCATCTTGTATCCTAATTTCCTCTCTAGCTGATAAAAATTCACCAAGAAGTTCAATAAAGAATCTTGCCTTAAAAATTGTATAATTATGACAGCTACCAAATGGTGATTTTTTATAATTATCTCATTGTTTCTATTTGTATCAGTATTGTCTTGTAAGAAAGAGCTTTCTCTTATTCACTCATTCTGTTATCTACAGCAATATAAGTTCATAGATTACTGTTGTTGTTGTATAGCTGCTAAGTTGTGTCCAGCTTTTGCCACCCCATGGACTGTAGCCCACCAGGCTTCTCTGTCCTTGGCGTTTCCCAGGCAAGAATAACGGAGTGGGTAGCCATTTCCTTCTCCAGGGGATCTTCCTGATGCGACTGAACCCACGTCTCCTGCACTGGCAAGTGGATTCTTTACCATTGAGCCACTGGGGAACCCCTCAGTTCAGTTCAGTTCAGTCGTTCAGTCGTGTCCGACTCTTTGCGACCCCATGAATCGCAGCACGCCAGGCCTCCCTGTCCATCACAAAGCCCCGGAGCCCACGCAGACTCACGTCCATCGAGTCCGTGATGCCATCCAGCCATCTCATCCTCGGTCTTCCCCTTCTCCTCCTGCCCCCAATCTCTCCCAGCTTCAGAGTCTTTTCCAAAGAGTCAACTCTTCGCATGAGGTGGACAAAGTACTGGAGTTTCAGCTTTAGCATCATTCCCTCCAAAGAAATCCCAGGGCTGATCTCCTTCAGAATGGACTGGTTGGATCTCCTTGCAGTCCAAAGGACTCTCAAGAGTCTTCTCCAACACCACCGTTCAAAAGCATCAATTCTTCAGCGCTCTGCCTTCTTCACAGTCCAACTCTCAC
>SJYX01012970.1:81054-104080 GCA_006410675.1 Oreotragus oreotragus | reverse complement strand
CTTTAAGCCAACTTTTTCACTCTCCTCTTTCACTTTCATCAAGAGGCTTTTTAGTTCCTCCTCACTTTCTGCCATAAGGGTGGTGTCATCTGCATATCTGAGGTTATTGATATTTCTCCCAGCAATCTTGATTCCAGCTTGTGTTTCTTCCAGTCCAGCGTTTCTCATGATGTACTCTGCATATAAGTTAAATAGGCAGGGAGACAATATACAGCCTTGACGTACTCCTTTTCCTATTTGGAACCAGTCTGTTGTTCCATGTGCAGTTTTAACTGTTGCTTCCTGACCTGCATACAAATTTCTCAAGAGGCAGGTTAGGTGGTCTGGTATTCCCATCTCTTTCAGAATTTTCCACAGTATTATCTTAATTTTCACTTCTCTTACATGGAAAAATGAACATCTGCATATTTAAGTCTTTATTGTCTTTTTTTGTGATCTGTCATGTTCTCTGGCCATTGTTTGTTTTATTGAATGGTTGGTCTTTCTTATCACTACATGCTGCTGCTGCTAAGTCACTTCAGTCGTGTCCAACTCTGTGCGACCCCATAGATGGCAGCCCACCAGGCTCCCCCATCCCTGGGATTCTCCAGGCAAGAACACTGGAGTGGGTTGCCATTTCCTTCTCCAATGCATGAAAGTGAAAAGTGAAAGTGAAATAGAGCAACCCCATGGACTGCAGCCTACCAGNTAAGTCACTTCAGTCGTGTCCAACTCTGTGCGACCCCATAGATGGCAGCCCACCAGGCTCCCCCATCCCTGGGATTCTCCAGGCAAGAACACTGGAGTGGGTTGCCATTTCCTTCTCCAATGCATGAAAGTGAAAAGTGAAAGTGAAATAGAGCAACCCCATGGACTGCAGCCTACCAGGCTCCTCCGTCCATGGGAATTTCCAGGCAAGAGTACTGGAGTCAGGTGCCATTACCTTCTCCGTTATCACTACATGGAGCTCTCTAAATAGTAGGGAGATTAGCCCTTTGTGTATGGTAAAAATTGCAAATATTACTTTCCCAATTTGTCTTTTGATTGTGCTTTCATTTTTTTGCCATGTAAAACTTTTTCATGTAGACAAATATATTAATCTTCTATTTTACATTTTCTTAATTTTTTATATCCATTGCGGCTCAGCTGGTAAAGAATCTGCCTGCAATGTGGGAGACCTGGGTTGAATCCCTGGGTTGGGAAGATCCCCTGAAGAAGGGAAAGGCTACCCACTCCAGGGGAAGGGAAGAGACTCGTCTTGCCGTTGGCCCCCACCTCCCCACCAGATGATCCNGGCTCAGCTGGTAAAGAATCTGCCTGCAATGTGGGAGACCTGGGTTGAATCCCTGGGTTGGGAAGATCCCCTGAAGAAGGGAAAGGCTACCCACTCCAGGGGAAGGGAAGAGACTCGTCTTGCCGTTGGCCCCCACCTCCCCACCAGATGATCCAAAGCAGAGCATTAATAGGTGGCGGTAAGTCCCCCAAGGGTGGGTGGAACACAGGGAGCCATTCCTGGCTGGTGTTTTTCTTGGATCATAGTGTACTGGTTAAGAGCATAGAGTCTGGAGCTTCCTCTCTGGTTCCAAATCCTGGTTCTCATATTTGCTAGTGTGTAACTTTGGGCAAGTTACTTACTGCCTCTGTGTCTTAGCCTCCTCCTCTGTAAAATGAGGACAGTAATATAGTATCAATCTCAAAGAATGTATACAGGATGAAATGAGTAAATTTTTAAGTACATAATCGATGCATGGCACACACTAAATGCTAAGTAAATGTCAATTAAAAAGAAATTGGGCAGACTTCCCTGGTGGTCGAGTGGTTAAGAATCCACCCTGCCAGGCAGGAGACACAGGTTTGAACCCTGATTGGGGACTTAAGAACCCACATGCTGTGGGGCAACTAAGCCCGCGCAGGGCAACTCCTGAGCCCGCAAACTCGGGAGCCCTCGAAACAACCAGAAGCGAAGTCCAAATGCTACAACTAGAGAGTCCATGCACCACAACAGAAGATCCTCCATGACACAGATCTTGAGTGCTGCAACTAATACCCAATGCAGTCAAATAAATTAATTTAAAAAACAAAAGAAGTTGGGAATTCCCTGGCAGTCCAGTGGTCAGGACTCCATGCTTCACTGCCAAGGATCTGGGTTCCATCCCTGGTTGAGGAACTAAGATACCTCAAGCTGAATTGTGTGGTTAAAAAAAAAAAAAAAATTCATTCCTTCATGAGTATTTATTAATCAGCTACTATGTGCCAGGCAGTGTTGCAGGTGCTAGGGACATGGTAGTGAATAATTAAGGTGAAAATCCCTGTCCTTTTGGAGCTTACATTCTAGTCAGGTGGAGAGGAGGGGTGGAGGCAGACAATAGATAACACAAATTAGCAAAATACATGGTATGTTAGATCCAAGTGAAGACAGGAGAGATGGGCAGGAGTTGGCAAGGATCTGGTGCATGGTGGGACTCAGGAGATGAAAAGAGGAAGAAAGACCCTGGAGGAGTAGCAGCATGGAATCCCTGGCAGAGACACCTGGGCTGTTGACATCCTGGGATCCAGGAGAACTAATATTCCTCTCAGCTATTCTGAGACTCACTGAGTGACTTTGGGGCATCCTTCTATAGAAGGTGGGTTCCAAAAGGGCAGTCCATTCTTGTCTGCCCTGATATATCTCTGGCCCTAAAATAGTGTCTGGCCCATACAATAAATATCCACTTAATGAATGAATGTTTACAGGGTTAGGGTTAGGGAAGTGTCACCAACAGCCTGAAGCATAAAAGAGAAGACCAGGGAACCATAAGCTTCATCTTCAGTTATATAAGAGGCTAAGACTCTATCAACAAATACTTACTGAGGGCCTAACATGTGCTGGGTTTCCCAGTTGGTTCAGTGGTAAAGAATCTGTCTGCCAATGAAGGAGACACAAGAGATGCTGGCTCGATCCCTGGGTTGGGAAGATCCCCTGAAGGAAGAAATGGCAACCCGCTCTGGTATTCTTGCCTGGAAAATTGTATGGACAGAGGAGCCTGGTGGGCTAGTTTGTGGGTGTTAGTCACTCAGTCGTGTCCGACTCTTTGTGACCCCATGGACGGTAACCCTCCAGGCTCCTCTGTTCACAATCATGCCCTCACTTTAGTAACTCACAGGCCACGATAATATGGAATGTTTTTGTGGGTTCCAGAGGATAGCCCCTAGTGCAAGGTGGGGGTGTGGGGAGGGGGTTGTCTAAGTGACATGCTGCTCAATGTAACAGACTTCGTTCTTAGCCCGAGCTGCCCTGAAATGCCCTGCTCGAAGGTGGTGAATGCAGCGGGAAGAGTCGGACGCGACTGAAGCGACGCAGCAGCAGCAGCAGCAGCAGCAGCAGCAGCAGCAGCAGCAGCATAGCCATCCTAGAAGCCCAGTGTGTTTATATGTCTGCCATTCCTAATTAAGAGTGCTTTGATTCTGCATTTTTAAAACAAGTATTTTAATTTAAATAGGACCAGTATTTACTGCTTTTTCAATAAGAAATAATTTGGGGGTGAATACCATTAAGCCAGCTTAATTTCATTGTCAATTTTCTATGGAAATCAGTTAAATCATACCCAGTTTTGTTCTATTTTAACCTTTGTTCAGCTGAAATCATTTTTACTGAATCATTTTTATCCGCATGTATTTCCCAACAAAGATTCAATGGTCAGTGTTTGGTCAATATAAAATTTTATCAATTATAGCCTGTTATAAAATCCCTGCTATGACTATTAGTTTTACCAACATCAAATTTTCCAGGTCAAATGTTGTTGACAGTATTTGATTCTTTTGACAATTTTCTAAAATATCACTTTTTAGTATTGTGATTTGTAAACCATGTACATAAATTTTATTTTTTAAGGTATATGATTTACTATTTTTTAGCTTATTCACCCATTACTACCATCAAGTTCCAGAATAACTCCCAAAAAACACTCTCATTACCCTCTCCCTGTCTCCAGCCTTTGGTGGCCAATAATCTGCTTTCTTTCTCCATGGATTACACATTCTGTACATCTCATATAAATGAAATCATATAACACATGACTTGCATCTGGCTTCTTTCACTTACACTTTCAAGGTTCATCTATGTTGTAGTAGGTATCAGGACTTCATCTTCATTCCTTTATATAGCCAAATAATATTCCATTATTGGACATACCTTATTTTATTTATTTATCAGCTGACTGACATTTAGGTAATTTCTACTTTATGGTTATTATGAATAATGTGACTATGAGTATTCATGAACAAATTTTTTACAGACATATGTTTTTGATTCTGTTGCTTATATACATACATGGATATATACACACATACACATACGGGTGAAATTAGCTGTATGATAACTTTAAAAGCAGAAACATTACTTTGCCAACAAAGGTCCGTCTAGTCAAGGCTATGATTTTTCCAGTGGTCATGTATGGATGTGAGAGTTGGACTGTGAAGAAAGCTGAGCACCGAAGAATTGATGCTTTTGAACTGTGGTGTTGGAGAAGACTCTTGAGAGTCCCTTGGACTGCAAGGAGATCCAACCAGTCCATCCTAAAGGAGATCAGTCCTGGGTGTTCTTTGGAAGGACTGATGCTGGGGCTGAAACTCCAATACTTTGGCCACCTCATGAGAAGAGTTGACTCATCGGAAAAGACTCTGATGCTGGGAGGGATTGGGTGCAGGAGGAGAAGGGGACGACAGAGGATGAGATGGCTGGATGGCATCACTGACTTGATGGACGTGAGTTTGAGTGAACTCCAGGAGTTGGTGATGGACAGGGAGGCCTGGCGTGCTGCGATTCATGGAGTCGCAAAGAGTCGGACACGACTGAGCGACTGAACTGAACTGAACTGAACTTTATACTTAACTTTTTGAGGAACTGCCTGACTGTTTTCCAGACTGGCTCACTATTTTACATTCCCACTATAATTTAAAAGGGTTTTAATCTCTAAGTTTTTAATTATCATTTGTTGTTATTGCTGTTTAGTCACTAAGTCATATCCAACACTTTGCAACTCCATGGACTGTAGCACACCAGGCTTCTCTGTCCTCCACTGTTTCCCAAAGTTTGCTCAAATTCATGTCCCTTGAGTCAGTGATACTAACTAACTGTATCATCCTCTGTCGCCCCCTTCTCCTCCTGCCTTCCATCTTTCCCAGCATCAAGGTCTTTTCCACTGAGTCAGCTCTTTGCATCAGGTGGCCAAAGTATTGGAGCTTCAGCTTCAGCATCAGTCCTTCCAATGAATATTCAGGGTTGATTTCCTTAAGGATTGACTGGTTTCATCTCCTTGCAGTCCAAGGATTCTTAAGAGTCTTCTCCAACATCACAATTCAAAAGCATCAGTTCTTCAGTGCTCAGTCTTCTTTATGTCCAACTCTCACATCCATACATGACTACTGGAAAAACCATAGCTTTGACTATAGGGACCTTTGCTGGAAGAGTGATGTCTCTGCTTTTTAATACATTGTCCAGGTTTGTCATAGCTTTTCTTCCAAGGAGCAACCATCTTCTAATTTTACGACTGCAGTCACTGTCTGCAGTGATTTTGGAGCCCAAGAAAATGAAATCTGTCACTGCTTCCACTTTTTTCCCTTCTATTTGCCATGAATTGATGGGACTGGATGCCATGATCTTAGTTTTTTGAATACTGAATGTTAAGCCAGGTTTTTCACTCTCTTCTTTCACCCTCATCAAGAAGCTCTTTAGTTCCTCTTCATTTCTGCCATTAGAGTAGTGTGGTATGATAGGTAGGGTGTGTGTGCTCAGTCATGTCTGACTGCAACTCCATGGTGTGTAGCCTACCAGGCTCCACTGCCCACGGGATTTTCAAGGCAAGAATACTGGAGTGGGTTGCCATTTCCTCATCCAGAGGATCTTGCCACCCAGGGATCAAACCCGTGTCTCCTGCATCTCCTGCATTGACGGGCAAATTCTTTACCACTAGTGCTGCCTAGGAAGCCCCATTAGAATGGTATCACCGGAATATCTGAAGTTGTTGCTATTTCTCCCAGCAATCTTGATTCCAGCTTGTGATTCATCCAGCCCAGCATTTCGCATGATGTACTATTATTAGCCATGTGCAATAATATGCTTTTTCAGTTTTGTTTTATGTTTATTGAAAAGGCAACCCACTCCAGTACTTTTGCCTAGAAAATCCCATGGACGGAGGAGCCTGGTGTCCATGGGGTCGCAAAGAGTCAGACACGACTGAGCATCTTCACTTTCACTTTCAATTTTATTTTATGTTTATTGACACTATCACTAACATTCATTACAAATTGCATTAAAAATGTAGTAACTTGCATTTTTTTCTTAGCAAATTCAAGGACATCAGCTACTCCAAGACATTTCTGTTGTCTTTGTGGCAGGGGTCTTAAAACTAAAACCTATGGGCCAAATCCAGCCTTGGGCCTGTTTTGGTAGGACCCACATGCTAAGAATGCTTTTAAATTTATAAAAATGGTTGAAAAAAATGAAAAGAAAAAGTAATATTTTGTGATACAAATAAATTTTACACAATTCAAATTTCATTGACTAGAAATAAAGTTCTGTTGGAATACAGTCCTGCTCATTCATTACGCATTACCTATGGCAGCTCTCACACAGCAACAGCAGAGCTGGGTAGTTGTGACAGAGACAGTCTGGTCAACAGAGCCTCAAATCTTTACTATCTGGCCCATTACAGAAAAGAGCCAATCATACTATCAATCCAATTCATCTTTATTTTTCAGATCACATGTTGTGATGGGTAGTAATTAAATAGCTGGCAAAAACAAAGCATATGGCAGCTACCCCAAGCGTGGGCCTTAGACAACTGCCAGTTGGTGAACTGTGGTGATTGATAATGAGATCATTGACAGTAAGCCTTAGAAACATACAGAAAATTGATGGAGCGATTTTTTTTGTCTTTGAGTTGAATACTTAAAAAACAAGCTGTGTAATTTGTATGTACTTGGGGTCTTTTAAATTTTACTTTTCTAGTTATTTTTTCTGTACTTTATTAAAATATCAGTCCACAACATACTGGAAAACTTGAGAGAAAAAAAAAAACCTTGCCTTTAACACAAATAGCACTCAAATAGAGAATGAATAACCTTAGAAAAACCAAGGAGTGAATCTCCTAGGACATGAACCTCCTGAGAGCATGAGAGCAGGGCTTTCATTTGCTTTGTGCACCTGTATGTCCCACCACCTGGACAGGGCCTGGCACAGTGTAACAGGTACTCAACAAATACTGGATGAATATGCAAATCCAATCCAATCCACTTCCTAACTCTAATATCACTGCCAAGGATTATGGTTTTCTAGGTTTGTTTTGTTTTTAATTTGCTCTCAGAGGCAGTGTTTACATCACAGACTCTGGAATCAAGCCAGGGTTGAAAACCCAACTTTTCCTTTTACTAGCCAGGCTATCTGGGGCAAGTTCTCAACCTCTCTGTAATTCTTCATCTTTCAAAAGGGGAATAGATGGGGAGACAGTAGAAACGGTGTCAGACTGTATTTTGGGGGCTCCAAAATCACTGCAGATGGTGATTGCAGCCATGAAATTAAAAGATGCTTACTCCTTGGAAGAAAAGTTATGACCAACCTAGATAGTATATTCAAAAGCAGAGACATTACTTTGCCAGCTAAGGTCCATCTAGTCAAGGCTATGGTTTTTCCTGTGGTCATATATGGGTGTGAGAGTTGGACTGTGAAGAAGGCTGAGCGCTGAAGAATTGATGCTTTTGAACTGTGGTGTTGGAGAAGACTCTTGAGAGTCCCTTGGACTGCAAGGAGATGCAACCAGTCCCTTCTGAAGGAGATCAGCCCTGGGATTTCTTTGGAAGGACTGATGCTAAAGCTGAAACTCCAGTACTTTGGCCACCTCATGCAAAGAGTTGACTCATTGGAAAAGACTCTGATGCTGGGAGGGATTGGGGGCAGGAGGAGAAGGGGACGACAGAGGATGAGATGGCTGGATGGTATCACTGACTCGATGGACGTGAGTCTGAGTGAACTCCGGGAGTTGGTGATAGACAAGGAGGCCTGGTGTGCTGTGATTCATGGGGTTGCAAAGAGTTGGACACGACTGAGTGACTGAACTGAACTGATAGAGTTATTAGAATAGTCATCTGAGTTTGTACATATACACATCCATATATATATTAATTACTAGAAGTATAATGGTTCAAATGGTAAAGAATCTACTCGTGCTGTGGGAGACCTGGTCTCAATTCCTGGATCAGGAAGATCCCCTGGAGAAGGGAATTGGTGCCCACTCCAGCATTCTTGCCTGGAGAATACCATGGATGGAAAAATCTGGTGGGCTACAGTCCATGGAGTTGCAAAAGAGTCAGACATGACTGAGCAACTAACACTTTCACACTTGTGCCTAGCACACAGGAAGAACTCAATAAATATTAGCTATTATTATTACTGTACATACATCGTGCTGCGATTCATGAGGTCGCAAAGAGTCAGACACGACTGAGTGACTGAACTGAACTGAACTGACTGTTGTTGCTGTAACACGCCACCAGGCTTGTGGGATCTTAGTTCCCTGACCAGGGATCAGACCTGAGACCTGGCAGTGAAAGTGACGAGTGCTGATCACTGGACTCCCAGAATCCGCTTCTTTAACAAGCAGCACAGGTGACTGTGGAGATTTCCAGGTGGCTCAGTGGTAAAGGGTTAGCCTGCCAATGCAGGAAATGTGGGTCTGATCCCTGGGTGGGGAAGTAAATGGCAGCCCACTCCAGTATTCTTGCCTGGAAAATCCCACAGACAGAGGAAGCCTGGTGGGCTACAGTCCAAGGAGTCACAGAGAGTCAGACACGACTGAGTAACTAATTAAGCACATACCACCAGGTGACTGTGTTCATTCTAAGGCCCAATAAATATCTACTTTGCCCATCACTTTTTACCAGATGAACTTTTGAAATAATTATATAAGAGCCTCAAGATCACGTGAACAGACCCATTCTACAGGTCACTTGGAGAAAACAGATGAAAAAGCAACCTGAGTCCCACTCATCATCTCCTCTTCCTTAAAGACCAATGGATATATTATTTCTGCAAAACCACCTTGTCCCTGTGAATCCTGCCAGGTAGAAGGAAGGAGAGGATGTTGCTGAGGAGTGCAAGACGGAGCGCTCCCTCCTCCCCAAAATCCACCATGTACTTCATTAGCTTTTCTGCCTGGGAATGAGGGACCTGAGTCTTCTATGCAGCTGTCTCAAAAAGGTGGGGAAAGGAAAAGCAGAGGTTCCTTTCACACAACAGAATATTGGAAGAGTTAAGAGATACACAAGAAAATCTCATAATGATATGAGTGAATGCTATATCGCTTTGAATAAACAGACCCATTTTCTCACCCCTAGCCTGGAGCTGGTAGGTTACACAAATCAGATTACGTTCCAAATTCAACAGCTGCCTCAAGCCGTCTTGTTTAGAGAAGGCACAAGTAGTCGAGTCACTTTCAGGTTTGCCCAGTGAGGATATTCTTCTTAATGTTATTATTACGGTGGTAGTGATCCGTAAAGGATAATACCAGTGATGTGGGCATTTCTTCAAGTTCTGAAAAGCCTGAGCTACATACAGTCAGAGATGGACCATCGGTCCCTGATGTCACCACGCCATCAGCAAAAGCCAGGTTTCTGTGCGGACCTTCATGCAGTACATCTCCTTCCGTTCACACGGAGACAAACATCGGATTTCTCAGCTAGTCTATGGTGACAATGCCTGCCTGCTAGCAACCCAGGCACAGCTCTGTCACCACCCACAGGGTGAGCCATGTGGGAAATTACCTGACTGCATCACAGCGGTGCATCCCTACTAAGCATCTGACAGACATGAGGCAGTTCTCCTTTCCTGCCAGACCTCAGCAGCTAAACAGAATGGCTCTCACCGGCCCACAGTAGCCATGAAGTTCCTTACGAGCTTGAAATTTTGCTTCCAATACCAACCTGGATTTTGTTTGTCTTCTAATGAGAGGGGGAAATGGAAACCTTAAAATGCTAATTCTGGTGATAAACCTAGCTCTATGAAACAAAACACACACACACACACACACACACACACCCACCCAACGGAATTTTTAAATGCACCAAAAATAGCAAAACTTCCAAGTTTTAACAGGAGGTTCGTCGTGGTAAAGAACCCGCCTGGCAATGCAGGAGACATAAGAGATGAGGGTTCAATCCTTGGGTCAGAAAGATCCCCTAGATGAGGGCATGTTAACCCACTTCACTATCCTTGCCTGAAGAATCCCATGGACAGAGAAGCCTGGTGGGCTACAGTCTACAGGGTGGCAAAGAATCAGAAATGACTGAAGCAACCTGGCATGCATGCACACATGTGTGTCTCTTTGTGCCCAGATGGACCACATGGACCACCAGGCTCCTCTGTCCATGAAGTTTCCCAGGCAAGAATACTGGAGTGAGTTGCCATTTCTTCTTCCAGCATATCTTCCCAACACAGGGATGGAACCTGTGTTTCTAAAATCTCCCGAATTGGCAAGTGGGTTCTCTACCACTGCGCCCCCTGGGAAGTCCATGTGAATGAATACATCTTGGATAAACACTGGAAAGAAACAGCCAGTTCTGTAGCAAGCTGAATACTCTGTGGCTGGTCACGTTTTGGACTGATAAACAAAAACAGGGTGGAATACTAGTGAGTCTCACAATGAGTGCCTTTTAGGTGGAAAGTGTTCGCAATTGATAAGATATGACTTGTGAGGAGGAAAAGATGAGTCCCTGACTATAAGCCATTCATGCGCAGCTCTGGGCCTCTTAGTGTGGCTCGGGGAGCCGGGCCTCGAAAGCACAGGTGTGCACGTCTTGATAGATGCTGGTCCAGCCCTTCTCAGGCCAAGGTCATTCCAATGTGACCACCCATCCCAAGCACTTTCTGCAGAGAGGTTCACACTGCAGGCTCTTAAACGAACCTGTCCTGATTTGAGTCCCAACTGCACCATGTATTAAACAATCTTTAAATCTCCATTTTGTCACCTACAAAATGGCAATTACTGTTCCCACCTCAACGTTTTGATTAATCCTGCTTCCATCATTGGGAACAACAGTTCAGGTAAGTACACAGGTTATTAGCAAAATGCAAACTCACATGAACCCCACACTCCATATATGGTAGCTATAGAGGTCAAGCTCTTAAGTCCATGAACCAAGAAGCTTCTACAAGTTTTCAACCCTGTAGTAGGGACCAAAAAATACGGGAAACTTCCACAGGCCCATGTCTGTCAGATCTTTCCACTCTGCCCCATTTCATTTTCCCTTAAGAGTCACTTTTAAGGGAAAATAAAATGGAATAAAGTAAAATGAAAGCCGTCGATGCACCACCTCGCCCACCGTCGCGCCAGTCCTGACAGAGTAGGATACCAAGGAAGCCGCCCCCAGAGCCTCATGTTCCCAGAGGCATGGAACCTTCTCATTTTCTGTTAACAGCAGCTACTCTTGTCCTAGACCCCACCCTGAATCTACTCTCAGTTTAAATCCTTTCTTGTCTCCTTCTTAAGCAACAGACGGAATCTGGGGCAGGGGAGGGCTAACTCCAACGTTCAGAGACTCAAGGATCTAGAGTTACAGATTCTGACAACACCCTGTGCCTCTCTGGTCTACACTGGGAGGCTCGTCCACACCAGAGCTGATGGAATATGCCCACCGCTGGTGACATCCCCACTATCTTTGGAGAACTCCAGGTTTGGGGAAAAGAAGAAATGACTGGTTCTCTGGCGAGACAGCCAAGGCTCAGCCAGCAGAAGGAATCCCCAGGGCCAGGAAGAGATTGCCCCCTCAAAGGCAGCATCGTTAGCATCTGGGATATCCAAGTTCCCTCTGTGTAGGGGAAAAACAACTAGTTCTGGACACAGGCACACACTTGTGAAGTCTGATGTCGACTCCTGAGGCAAACCATGCAGCTGGACTCCACAGTGGGCTTCTCATGACTCAGGATTATGGGGACTTTTTAAGTGAAAAATAAAACCAAGGAACATGGTTTGATAAATTCAATGACCAAGAGTCAGCTAATGCTACTAGTAACTCCTCAATAAATATGCCATAAGCTATACTGACTGCCTGAAGTTGAAGCATCTCATGCCACCTTCCGCCCTAACCCTGGCTGGTGGAGAGTATTATTATTCCCAGTTTCATGATTCACTGAGCTGATCCGTCTGATGCCACAACTCAAGTTCTCAGCCACCACAGAATAAAACTTGCTGGAGAACAACTCCTCTTGGTGTCTTCATGAGACAGGAAGGGTATGATGCTGAAAGGCACGGAACTCGGTCATCTTGGGAGTCAAGGCATCCCAAGATATTAATATACGGTGCCACCCCTGCCCCAAGTACAGCAGGCACAGAAAGAGCAAGTTTGACTGGAAAAGCCTAAGCCGACAGGAGACACAGGATTACAGGGCGTCGCTGGCACTTTTGACGCACTTTTACCTATTAAGGCAGCAGGGGCACGAGGCTGGTGATGCATCACGAATACAGACTCTGGAGACCGGTGAACTTCACAATCCTCCTCCAGCGACTTCCCTGGAGGTCCAGTGGCCAAGTCTCCAGGCTCCCAAAATAGGGATCCTGGGTTCGACCCCTGGTCAGGGAACTAGATCCCACATGCCGCAACTGAGAGTTTGCAAGCTGTAACTAAAGATCCCACGTGCGGCAATGAGGTTCAAAGATCCGTGTACCGCAACGAAGACCCAGCAAGGCCAAATAAACATAAATATTATATTTTAAAAAAATCCTCCTCCAGCATGCACTACAGTTATGTGTGGTCCTGGGCAATTTAACCCCTCAGTCCAAGTCTCTGAATCTGTAAAATGGGGGTAAACATTCTATTTCCTAGGGCAGTGGTCCCCAGCCTTTTTGGCACCAGGGGACTGGTTCCACAGAGAACAGGTTTTCCATGGACCTTGGGCAGAGAGTGGGGGTGATGGCTCAGCAGTAATGCGGGTGATGGGGAGCAACATATGAAGCTTTGCTGGCTGGCCCACTACTCACTTCCCGCTATGGGACCTGGCTCTTAACAAGCCAAGGACCAGAGGAGTTGGGGACTCCTGTCCTAGAGTTGTTCTAATGAGTAACCAAAACACTTAGCAAATGCCTATCTGACTGTATGTGTGTGCACACACACACATGCATGTTCAGTCAGGTCCAACTCTGTGACCCCATGGACTATAGCCCACCAGGCTTCTCCGTCTATGGGATTTCCCAGGCAAGAATACTAGGGTGGGTTGCCACTTGCTCCTCCAGGGGATCTTCTTGATCCAGGAATCGAATTCATGTCTCCTGCATTGGCAGGAGGATTCTTTACCACTGCGCCACCAGGGAAGCCCTACATGATTGGAAATGCTCAAAAATCAACTGCTAGTTAGTTGTTATGGTGATTAATGATATCTTTAATGCTGTTGGGTTATTTCTGCACTATTTCAGTTGATCACACAGCTAACAGAGAAAATAGACAGTTTCCTAATTTAATCAAAGTTTCTACATTCTCCAGATGAGTCTGCATGATTTTTCTGACAAGATCAATACACCAGCAATTGGCCAAAGCAAAATCCCAAGCACAAACAAGGTCAAGTATACAAGAACATAAAACACAGTGAGAGAGGTGTTTAAAAAAGAAAAGTTCACCTTGAAGACCCAGGCTTAACAGTTACAATCCATTATTAGTCCTACCCATAAATAAAGTCATTTCTAGACCCACACACTTTAAAATACATCACAACTAAGGCATATGCTGATTGCACACCTGTGTTCCAATTGATTTTATTCTTCACCTACTGCCAGGACAGGCCTGGCTTGGAAAATAAGGCAGGCTTGTAGTTCTATAAGAAGCTTCTTGCTACTTGCTGGCTTAGAATCATGGTAGAGAGGATCATTCTTTTTACGTGTGTTAAAATAATATGTACTTTTGCTAATTATGTTTTAAATATCAAGAGGACCAACTCTGAAGTGTTTATGGCTTCTTTCAGAAGGACAAAAAGAGAACAAAGTGGACTCTTTAATCATTTAAAGCAGTCTCTAACTTGCCAAAGAACGAGGGGAAAATTAATTACTGAGGAACCATGTACCCTTTTATCAGATGAACCACAAAGACGGTGTAGAGATCTCTGACGTATGAGTGGAGGATCCCGGGGAGAGTCCCTGACATGTCAGAACTGCACACGTTATCTGCCTGTCTTTCCCTGCACAAAGGCTTGGTGTGGCTGCCCAGGCACAGAGGCTTCGGCTCTCTGCCCGCCCCATGCTGAGGACAGACAGGCTAAAGCTGGGGTGGGGGTTGGGAGTGGGGATAACATCCCCTTTATTCTTCCACTGAAGGCCACATGGCACAACCCTACATTCAATGTCATGTATGCACCTCTAGAAAGGCCAACGGTTTCTTAAACCAATATACTGTTGATGGGAACAAGCCAGACAATGTATTTTTAAAGGTTTTTTGAAATGTTTGAAACTAACCAGGGAAAGAACTAGGGTTAGAAATAAAATCTATTGTAGGGTTGCCGGCCAAGTCCACCTTAAGTCAGCACACCCAGCATTTCTATATTATTTCACCACATGGGAACATTACTGCCCCTAAAGTTTAAACGTATCCAAACAATCCCTAAAGATTGCTAGAGGAGAGAGCAAAATCTGCAGATGGAGCAGCCCCTACAGCCTAGGCAAGCCCCTGGAAATCCTGCAAAGGACAATCATGCCCACCCCGGAGGAGGCGGGGCGGGCCCTGGTGAAGCTGGGATGGAGTCACATGGTACCAAAAGGCTTGTGAGGACCGGCGTCAGGCAAAGCATCTTTGAAATGAACCCCAACCAAAGACAACGAGGCCCAGGAAGGACCCCTCTCCACAACAAGAACAAAGCTGGACCTGTAACAAAAATAAACGGGTGACACTGGACTTACAGGAGACCCGGGTTCAATCCCTGGGTTAGGAAGATCTTCTGGAGAAGGGAATGGCAATCCACTCCAGTATTCTTGCCTGGAGAATCCCAGGGACGGAGGAGCCTGGTGGGCTACAGTCCATGGGGTCACAAAAGAGTCAGACACAACTTAAGAGACGAAACAACAATATCACTATTCTATAAACTGGTGTGCACACACACGTAAAATACAAACACTTCCCTCAAAAAAAAAAAAAAAAAAACTGTTTCAAGATAAATGTTCAGGCTTTTCATACTTTTTCTCAGAAACTTCAAAACATGCCTGGATTTATTCATTAGTACCTCTTTCCTGGTGGCTCAGATGGTGAAGAATCTGCCTGTAATGCAGGAGGCCCAGTTTCAATACCTGGGTTGGGAAGATCCCCTGGAGAAGAAAATGGCCTTCTCATTTGCTACCAATCATGCTAGTCTGAGCAAACTCCAGGAGACGGTGAAGAACAGGAAAGCCTGGCAAGCTGCAGTCCATGGGATGGCAAAGACTTAGACACGACTGAGTGACTGAACAACTTTTTATAATAATTGATCAAAGTGAGTTTTAAGATACATTAAACTAGTTTATACATACTCCTTCCTTCCCCACCCAGAGCAGGTTAAGTGTTCAGACCAAGGATGGTACTTCCCTCCACAATTATCTGAGCAATGTATTCATTTCTACCACACCCATGTGTGGCTGCAACCAGCTCTAAAATTCAAGCAGAGCTAACTATGAGACCCACCAGCTACTGCTGGGAGACCAAGGACCTCATCCTTAGCAACACAAAGCAGCCACTGGAATGTGGAGACAGAAGAACAAAATGTAACAAAGTCTGCTTACGGGAGAGTTCTGTCTCTGAAGGAGCAAGCAAGGCCCTTTTCAACAAGTAACAAGTAGAGTGCCATATAGGAGGCAAGTAACAAAGTTCCCCTTCTCTGTCAGGTCTCCTGGTGGGCTCACGGTACACCTCCCTCCATCTTTGAGGGAAGCTAGCAGGCTGTTTTGGAAAGTTTTAGAATGCCACTAGCAATGGAAAGAAGGCTGAGACAGCGGTTTCATGGTCCATTATCGGCCACCTCAGTCACACGCTATGAGAACCCATGAACTTCCTCCCCAGACCTGGCTCCCACCAGGTGCCCCCCACCTCAGTGAGCAGCATCACCAGCCAGCCAGCCACGCCTGGAACACACCAGAAAATCTACATTCCCTGACCCCTTGCTCTCCCTGAGAACAGATCTATCTTCAAGTCCAATCCAGCAAGCCTCCTCAGTATTTCTCCAGCCTCTCCACTTCTCCCTCCCCGCGGTCACCAGTCCAGTCCAAACCACTGCTCCTTCACCACCAGGGGAACATCCTGAGCCTCCCTCCAGTGCCCCACCCGCCAATTCAGCCTTCAAAACACAAGCCCGCTCACGTCAAGCACTGCTCTGCACTCATCAGCGGCTCTGTTGCTTTTTTTTTCCTAATCCCAAATTCCAGATCCCGAAAGCCCCGCCCGAGCTGGCCTCTGCCGACCTCTTAGGCGTCATCTGGCCGCTCTCCGTAGGCCTCGGACCTGCTGCCACCCTCCAGGTGAGCCCCCTTCTTCTACCACCAACTGGACGGCAGTGCTGAGGCCCCTCCTAAGAGCTAACAAGTGATCTTCCCTCCTCCTGGTATCCAGCACATAGCACCTGCGACACTGTGGCAGCTCTATTTCTTTTTCACATGGGCCTCCTATGTCTTCTTGTGTGTTATATTCCTAACTCAGGTACAGTCCCTCGCCTTGTAGGTAACAGGTACCCAATAAATACTTGAATCGATGAACAAGAAAACAGATGAAACAGAAAACCGATCACAGTCCCAGCCACCAGCCACTCGAGCCGAGCCTGGCACCTACAGCAGTAGTGAGAGGCCGAAAGGACCATGGAAGACAGCAAGCATCTCTGATGCCACGTGGTCACAAGCAAACCGGCCAAGGGATCAGTCAGCCTCCTCCTACCCAGTAATCCTTCTTCATTACGGTTCTATGCTATTTTCATTTTTAACAAGATAGTTTTCACTTTTCAAAGTAAAAACAAGACAAAACCCTCCAAAAATACTTACTAAGAATAACACAATCATGTTTGCAGTCACCTAACATGAGTTAAAAGGTATAGGAATCTAATTATGATACGGAATACATGCTTCTTAATGGAAAACAGTAATCAAATCTTGGGATAATTTTTCTGTACCTTTCTCTAGATGCGTAATCATACCTCCCCCCACCCAACACCCAAAAAAACCTCCAAACCACTACACAGTAGAGATAAACACAATATTGATGATGATTTAGGAACACCTTTATTGGAGAAGGAAATGGCAACCCACTCCAGTATTCTTGCCTAGAAAAATCCCAGGGATGGGGGAGCCTGGTGGGCTGCCGTCTATGGGGTCGCAACAGAGTCGGACACAACTGAAGCAACTCAGCAGCAGGAACACCTTTAAGAACTATTGTAGCATGGGTTAAAGGGTTCTTAAGCCAAGAGGTGCTTCTGAGTCAGATATAAGTAGGAAGAGAGCTAGACCCTTCAAGAATCAGCTCTGTCATCCAGCAAGGACCAACCCAGCATCCCCCTGCAGCAGCACCCAGCTAGGTGCAAGCAAGACAACCGTGACCGAGACTGCCCGGCAGTAACCGGGTGGCCAGCCAGAGGCGGCTCCTTTAATTAATCTCTCTGGGCTTCAGTTTCTTAATCTGTAAAATGAGAAAGTTCGACTAGCTCTCCAAGGTCCTCATGCTCTAAATATCCAAAGATTCACTAATGATCACAAGATGAATTTCTACTTGACAATATTATTGTGCTTTCCTGTTTATTATTTTTATCACACAGGTGTGGTTTAAGAATTTTTATATACTGATAGAATTTAAATATAAAAGAATGGCAGTAGCATTTTTAATTACTTTCCCCACTCTTAACTACCACCAAGATCAGCTATGGGCTTCTGGCATAATTGCAACCCAATCTGAGTAATACCCAAATTAAATCACTACATTTTCATTTTTTTGGTAGAAAAATTAAGTGCTCATTTATTCCCAATTTCTTTTATATTTTAACATCATCCATCATCTTTGAATGTCAGAGTTTTTTTTTAAAAAAAAGCTAAGAATAATAAAGTTTTCCTGAGAAAAAGGAAAATTTTATTTTCCAGACTGATAAAATCATAATGGTTTGAGAAACTTGGTAAGATATAATGCAAAATTCTCAATTTCTAAAAAGGCATAAAAAGAATATCCTTTTAAAGATATACAAATGTGTCCTTGTGAATGAAAAAGACAATTAAAGAAATCACATAGGGCCAGTATGTTCCTAACATCATCTCCAAATGTCCCTTCCTACCTCCAGTGAATTTAGCTATGTGATCTATCCAAGTACTAGTTTGTTTACATCTAGAAACCATCTGAATACTGGAATTAAATCATTTTATTTCAAAGCTGAAATCTTAAGAGTCATTTTTTGAAGTCAGTCATTTTTTAAATGCTCAGCCCTGACTAAGCATTTTTATTCTTGTGATGCCTTATTTATAGTAGATATTTATAAGATGGCCATGTATGGATAATAAAAGATGAATAACTATTACCTCCAAAGTTGACCTTAAAAGTTAAATGTGAGTATCTTTGTACCTTTAAAAGGCTCTCTCCTACTAGATGGTGAACCCTCTGAGGGAAAGCATTGCCTTTTATTTGTCTTTTTACACACTGAAAACTCACTAGTGATTGCTGAATCCAAAGTAACCAAATGAATGGTGACCGTACGACAAGCCAACTTTCTTAAGCACAGGGAATAACATGCTTTCCATCAAAGTTTGAAATGCCTACTCTAACCTTGGCACTGAGATTGCTCTCACGGGTTACATGGCATGTATACCTAAGTACTCTGACTATATCTCCTCATAGATGAAAATGCATTTTTTTCTTTTGACCTAACGGTTTAAAAATATACTACAGGTAATACATTATCGACTGCATCTGTATGAAGAAAAACTTGTAACATTTCTTTGATACAGTTTTATACACATACTCCCCATGGTATTCATTTTAACTCAATACTCTGGTGGAAAAGTTTTGGAAATAGTCCTGTAAGCCAAAGTGATTAACAACTAGACCAAGTACAGGAGAATCTATGAAAGTACTGTTCTAAAACCAAGTTACAAGATCTGCTATTTAAAACTCAACTTATATATTCTCAACTTGGAGAAAAAGTGTTATTTTTTCCTCGAAAGAGGAAAATAATGTTTGAGTTTTTAACTATCACCGTCACTTATAAACGACTTCTCTATTCTTACTTCCATCTTAAGACACAGAAATGGAAGCAATTATTTTGACTGACTCAAAAATAATTTCACTGATTAAACCAATATAATTAGAGTTTAAAATTCATATACCAGTCCCTTTATTATTCTTTTCTTACCAAGAAACTCATTTGAATCCTGAAAAACCTAGAATTCACCAAGCTTCAATTTACTGACTTGCGCAGAGGGAGGAAAAAAAAAAAAAAAAAGACAGAAAATATCAGCAGACTATAAATAATGAAGTCTAAAGTGCTAGAAAACAATTCTTGAGTGTTATAGTGATGAAATTCACCTGTTACAAGCCTCACAAAAATTCATTACCTCCCTTGATCTGGTTACAAAGGGGTAAGGGAGGATGTCATAATTTCACCATTTGGTGAAACAAGAAAACTTAAGTTTCTAAAATTTGCTACAAGTCCCTTTCCACTTCCAAATTCTGTTTACTTTGTAACTTTTTTCCACAGTCCAGATTTTTCAGGAAAAAGAAACTTTTCCTGAGTAAATCTGGAAGACATAAAATGTCTCCCACTTACTAGCACCTAGAAAGGCAAACCCAGTCCTGCTCCGTGCCCCAAGCATCTAGCTTTCAGCCTCTTTATTATCATTGTCAATGAATGGGCCCCAGTCAAATGAAAGCTGCCATTTTAGGGTAAAGACTGGAGGGCTTCTGTTGTGCAACAGCAAGACAAAAACACTCCGCGACAGATGTCGCACTCCGGGGGCTGGGAGGAGGGTTCAACTTCGGAAAATCACTGCTCGAGTTATCTCTGAAATAAGAATTACATACGATCACACGTTGCTACTACCTAAATGGAATTTTAACTGGAATAAATCGAGTTCCCATGCTGCTAAGATCACAGTCACTACGATTTTTATTTCTTTTTTGCCATCGTCAGAATAGATCTGTGAGGAAATAAAGCGAAGTTNAAGAAGAAGCCAAACGGAGGAAGGATTTTTGTATCCGTATCAGCACATGCGCAAGTCTTCAGTCTCAATGACAAGCACATTCTGGAGTTGACAGCGACAATGAATGTGTTTGCAAGATTCAAATGTGTACTATTTATATTAAACTATAACCGTAAATTTTTATCTTCTGTCTCTTTATTTTCCCAATCTTAGCATAAACTTGGATAGTTAGCCATCAGATTAAAAGTCACAATTGGAGAAGTAAAATTCTAGTTTAATGGGTTTTTATAGTTTTTTAATTTTTTCCATCCTCAGTACTAAAGAGGTAACATGTGTACATGTGTATGTTTTACCTATATATTTGAAAAGTTAAATTAAACATGAGTCAGTTATATGCTATATAACTATAGAGAGAGGTGACATAACATTTGGAGAAAATCAGTCTGGGTCAGGTACTGCCTTCTGGACTTCACACATATTATTTTCTTTAATCCTCACAGCAGTACTATGAGATTAGAATTATTGTCCTTGCTTAACTGAAGAAGCTACGTGTTATAGATGTTAGTAACTCACCTGTAGACACAACAGTCATTTTCCCAGAAAGGGGACTGAGGTGCAGGCGGTTGAGGCTATCATCACACTGCAAAGCTCACAGCTCACCTTTCTTTTCCTTGTTAAAATGTAGGCTTTGTAAGGGAAGTGTCCATTTAGGGCTTATTCAGCACTGGTTTCTCAACCCTTAGAATTGTTTCTGAAACACAGGAGGCCAGTTCCATGCATCTATTCAACAAGTATTTATTGATTTTAAATGTATTAAATTTATATTTTCCATTATAAATAGTAGTATATTATGATGCTGTTTTATCCTTATGTCAGAAAACTAAATATCATCCTGATTCTAAGGTCATACTACTTACTAAAAATAAGTTCTTGTACTGAACTTCTTCCCAGGTAGATCTATCAACCAGGAAAGAATGTACTGATACCAATGATTTCAGATATTCCACCTAGATAAGTATATTTGTTACTAGAAAAATTTTAAAGGCATGAAACATTTTTGGTTTTGGTAATCAGATGATTGAGTAAGAATTACAATGCACNTTCCCAGGTAGATCTATCAACCAGGAAAGAATGTACTGATACCAATGATTTCAGATATTCCACCTAGATAAGTATATTTGTTACTAGAAAAATTTTAAAGGCATGAAACATTTTTGGTTTTGGTAATCAGATGATTGAGTAAGAATTACAATGCACAGAAGATTTGAGTGAACTGAACAAGATGACTGCAAACTAAACAGCTGAACGTTACTTTGGTTCTTAAGGGAATAAATGAATGGCATAAGAACTATGTTTTAAAATGAAAAAAAAAAAAAGTAACTCACATCCAAAGTTGAATGTAGAAATACAATAACAGACACAAAAGTTTACCCCTTCTTTTAAATTTTTCATCTTTTCTCATGAGTTTGGTACTTTTCTGCTTTGGACATCAAAAAATTTCCCTAATGGTTCAATTCTAGTGTAAGGGAAATTCTCTTAATTGCTGTTGCTTCATATCACTCAAAAAAATAGTTAAGGATAGATCATTGGCATTAATTATGTTAAAGATAACATTGTTGCACACTATTTTTGTCCTTTACTATTCAAAAAATTAAATGATTTTTACACATATACATGTGTATATATATATACATTTATTTTAATTTCCAAAATTTTTGTTGAATTAATCACAAGATATTACATGTGATGTGCATTTTCAATTTATTTATATTTTGTTAAATTTCACCCTTAGGCATCAATATCATAATAATTATGAATGGAAGAGCTCCAGATAAGATAATCTCTGAAAGCAGATTGCATTTTGCTATTACAACAGGCAACAGTATGGCAGTAATTACCTCCTATACTTTAGAGAGTGGCAGCTGGCCAATGAACTGCACTTTTTTTCTCTCTTAAAAGAATATAATCAAATAAATGGTAGACAAGCTTTTGTAGACTCTTGGATATGTAAATTAATCACCTATTTAACAAGTTATTTTGTCATCCTAATGAGTGGAAACATTGATTTTCAAGACTAATTATACTCGCTATTTTTAGAATAAGCAAGGGGTTTTGCATTATACAGTTTTGCAGAGCATTGGAATTAGGCAGGCTCTCTGCAGGTCAGGCCTCCTCAAAAGATGTCCAGGATGTTTACATAAAAGTCATCTTGGTGAAGGAGATGAGGTTTATAATTCAGCAATTCACCCTTGGGTCCAGTTTGCATTTTGAAGTCAATTGGAACGGTCTGCTTAGAGATGCCTTCCCAAATGTCAATGAAGGTCTGCTTCTGTAAATAGCCACTAATTACTAACATATCTTTAGTGAATAAGTCTAGCCCCTTATTTGTCCTCTGAGAAGCACCATTCCTCTAGAAAAAAAATATTTTTTTGTTGAACTTGGAAAATATCTTGTGAGTCTACTGAGATTCATTGAACAAATCTGTTTTATGTCAAATGGTTTCAAAGAGAGTCCCAAGGGAGGAGTTAACACTTAGGTTTTGGAGTTATCCAAAGAAATATAGAACTAAAAGTCCTTTCCAAGGAAAGAAGTATATAACCAGATACTAAAACCAAATTATATTTTATACTTCTGATTTTCAATGACAAGGAAATTCAGATTTTTCATGGGACACAAATACATCACCTAGACTAAAATTTCTGAACTGTTTTCTCTTAAGCACATTAAGGGTGTAAATCTGTGAACTGAATTTTAGAGTCAAGAATAAGTGGAAAATATGCGTAAGCTGGAAATTTGTGCTCAGGTCTCACACTGGCTGTCAGAGCATGCTTAGAGCCTGAATTTTATTAGGTAACAGAATACAATGTCTCCCTTCAGTGTTCCTTCCTCAGAGTTTTGCTCAAGAAATA
>SJYX01012970.1:58530-78556 GCA_006410675.1 Oreotragus oreotragus | reverse complement strand
GTCGTGTCCGACTCTGTGTGACCCCATAGACGGCAGCCCACCAGGCTCCCCCATCCCTGGGATTCTCCAGGCAAGAACACTGGAGTGGGTTGCCATTTCCTTCTCCAATGCATGAAAGAGAAAAGTGAAAGTGAAGTCGCTCAGTCTGTCCGACTGTTAGCGACCCCATGGACTGCAGCCCACCAGGCTCCTCCGTCCATTGGATTTTCCAGGCAAGAGTCCTGGGGTGGGGTGTTACGAATGACTTTTTGCTCTTGCATGCATGTGTGCATGCTAAGTCGCTTTAGTCGTGTCCAGCTCTGTGGGACCCTACAGAATGCAGCCCGCCAGGCTCCACTGTCCATGGGTTCTCCACGCAAGAATACTGGAGTGGGTTGCCGTGCCCTCCTCCAGCACATTTTACTTAATCTCTCACTCTGGCGCTTACATGGAAATGTTAATAAGGCCTTCAAAACTTACAACCAAGCAGCTCCAAGGGACACGGGGCCAAAAAGTGGGTAACGTTTGTCTAATATTTCATAGTGTCTTGTAATAGCTGCTGGTTTTCAGTGACATCTGGGTTCATGAAATATTCAAAAAAGTTACTATGCACAGTGGAAATTTCCTCTTTCTGGCAACTAGCTATTTTTTATTTTATTTTTATTAACAAGTATTAAAACATTTTAAATGTCACAAGAGATGTCTTGAATCAATGAATATTCAATCAACAAATATATTTTACTTGAGGGTTTGTAAGCTTGACTTACAACTTTTTAATTATTTTTGTAGTAAAAATACTCAACATAGGGTCTACCCTCTTATTATTAGCTATCAATGCTAACAATGTATCTAGACCATTATCTCCATACTCCCCTGCCCTCAGCCCCTGGGAATCACCGTTCTGTCCCTGTTTCTATGAGGCTGAGATCATACAGTATGTGTCCTTGCGTCCGGCTTATTTTATTTAGCATAATATTCTCCAGGCTCATCCATGTATAGCTGGAAGGATATCCTCTTTTTTAGGCTGAATAATATTCCGTTGTGTGCATATATGCCACATTATCTTTATCCATCAGTCTGCTTAAGGATACTTGAGTTGTTATCTTGGCTATCAATACTGACGCAATGNAACATACTGACCTTTTTGACGGTGATTTTTCATGGAAACCTCCCCTGTGAGAACGTACTGACCATTTTGACCACACTGTTATGTACTAATCCCTCATTTGTAATGATTATTGTTCCATGACCTAATACACAAACCTGACCTATATGATCTGATACCTTGCAAAAATAAAATTGGCATTCATTCCTGAGCCTGCATCTAAGGCCTGAGTCTGAGTGTCCACTTCTTTCTCCACTGCGCCGACGTTGCCCATCCCAAGGGTATCCCTGTACCCTGCGGAGGCTGGACCCCCGCAGGCTATCAATACTGACGCAATGAACACAGGGGTGCAGGTATCTCTTTGAGATTCTGACTTTAGTCCTTTGCATAAAAACCCAAAAGTGGGCTTGAAGGATCATATGGTAGTTATATTTTGATGCTGTGAGGAACCTCCATACCACTTTTCGTAATGGATGCACCAATTTAGCCCCATCATCAGTGTATAGGACTCCTTTTTCTCGACATCCTCTTCAACACATTATCATTTGTTTTCTAATAGTAGCTGTCCTAGCAGATGTGAAGTGACACCTCACTGTGGTTTTGATTTGTATCCCCTGATGATACCGAGGAAATAACCTTGGAAAAACTGACTGACTTGCCAAAGTTCTAAGTCACTAACTAGTTAAATTGGGTATTAAAGCAAGGTTGTTTAACTCCAAAGGCTGGCTTTTGATCAATACCCCCGTATTTTTGTGATTTTCTTTAAAGGAAGAATCTTTTTTAAAAAGGGTACAACTGGAAAGATTAATACTTTTGAGACATATGGAGTGAAATTCATCCAAGAACAACTAAATTCAATATTCTTAAATATTTTAGAATACAATGCTTTAAGATTCAAGCCAGACTCAAATATTTATTAACCAGTTACTCAAGTGCTTCACAGGTCCCAAACTGTCTACAACCATTGGACTGAAAATCCTACTTCACAATGAAATTAGATTGAACTACTAACATAGTGAGAGATTTCATACATTAGTATAACAGAGAATTTAAGTCATCTTTATACTAATTAGTGATATGGATCTTTGGAGACAAGGTGACATATTAAAGATCAACTAATTTTTCTCCCCAATTATACTTCTCTCAAGAAACAAGAAAAATCTCAGGAGCTCTAGAAAAGAAGGTGTGTGTGTGTCTATGTGTGTGTGTGTCTATGTGTGTGTGTGTGTTCAGTCTCTCAAGCATAGCTGACTCTTTGTGACCTCATNGATCTTTGGAGACAAGGTGATATATTAAAGATCAACTAATTTTCTCCCCAATTATACTTCTCTCAAGAAACAAGAAAAATCTCAGGAGCTCTAGAAAAGAAGTGTGTGTGTGTGTGTGTGTCTATGTGTGTGTGTGTGTTCAGTCTCTCAAGCATAGCTGACTCTTTGTGACCTCATGGACTGTAGCCTGCCAGGCTCCTCCACCCATGGTATTTCCCAAGCAAGAATTCTGGAGTGGGTTGCCATTTCTTCCTCCAGGGGATCTTCCTGACTCAGGAATCGAATCCACATCTCTTGCATCTCCTGCATTGGCAGGCAGATTCTTTATCACTGTGTCACCCGGGAATGCCTTGAAACATAGAATATGTTTCAATGCCTTGAAACTTTCCCCCAATTTCAGGTATTTGAAATTTCTCTGGAATCACCTTTAGATGCTTTACTTAAAGACAGAAAGTACATTTTCTTCTTTTCCCTGTGCAAAACGACAGGGAAGTTGTAAAATCGAGTTCATGTGGGCATCAGACAGGCCATAACAGGGAGAAGCTATGTAAAATCCCCAGGGTTCACCACAGAAAATAGGGACAAGCCAAGAATATTAGTTAGTGCCAAGGCCATAGATGCAATGAAATAGTGAGATACAAGACGAAAGGCTAAATCTAAAAGTCTGAAGTAAGGTCAGTATTGGAGAAGGCAATGGCACCCCACTCCAGTACTCTTGCCTGGAAACTCCCATGGGTGGAGGAGCCTGGTAGGCTGCAGTCCATGGGGTCGCTGAGTCAGACATGACTGAACGACTTCACTTTCACTTTTCACTTTCATGCATTGGAGAAGGAAATGGCAACCCACTCCAGTGTTCTTGCCTGGAGAATCCCAGGGATGGCGGAGCCCAATGGGCTGCTGTCTGTGGGGTCGCACAGAGTCAGACACAACTTAAGCAACTTAGCAGCAGCGGCAGCAGCAAGGTCAGTATTAAATGACATATAGACCTACCTAGAACAGGGACGGGGGAGCCTGGTGGGCTGCCGTCTATGGGGTCACACAGAGTCGGACACGACTGAAGTGACTTAGCAGCAGCAGCAGCAGAACAGGAATAACGCTAAGTGAGTAGTTTCCAAAAGTTCTTAAGGTAGTGTATCTCTTCCTTCTAGACCTGAATTTATGTGAACATGGGATAATTTTAGAATAGTTGATAAAATCTAATATTTGTTGAGAAATAGGAAGTAGACTATACCACACTGTAAGTTTTCAGATCCACGTTTGCTGAATTTTCAAGTTTAGTCATATCCTACCTATATGTCATTACTTCTATGGTTGTCTACGGAAATCTAGAAATTCTTTTATATCCAATGCCCTTAGGGTATTGGGAATTTTCTTATAAACTCCAACATTTCCATAATACTATTTCAGATACCATAGCTTCTTCCACACATACTCTGCAAGACACCCTTACCACTGTGCACACTTTCTCTCTAGCGCCCCTGGAAATCCACCAGAAAATAACCGACAAGGACAGGCGGTCTACAAGCCGCTTCCAATATATACATCTACTGCATCTTTTTGCGTGCTGTATGCTTTGATGAGTATGCCTAAAGTGCAATATATGAATGTCTGTTCAATAGGTCAAGTATTGACTGTAAGTCATAGCAAGCAAGCACTAAACCTATCCCAATCACTTTTCTGCCTAACTCAGTGGGCATTGGTTATTTTAAAACAAGAATCAATAAGAGTGACAGATTCCAATGCTATTGCTAGGAATATATATTACTACAAAAAACACCCATGTTGTACTTGACCCTGTGTCTTAGAAGACAGAAAATCAATATCCTTATATCCCTACTAGGATTAAATTCTCTTCTTGGAATATGCTAATTAAAAGTCAACCAGAGTGCTAACATTTTCTGCATAACTAATACAAATTTATAAAAGGCAAAATAAATTATAATGAACAAGCACTTTTGTTGGAACATTAGTACCACATTACATCCCTGCACACAAGAATTACTTATTGTAACCCAAGAAGCCCAAACCATGTCAGGCTGTTCTCGGACAGACTGAGCAACTTCACTTTCACTTTTCTCTTTCATGCATTGGAGAAGGAAATGGCAACCCACTCCAGTATTCTTGCCTGGAGAATCCCAGGGATGGGGGAGCCTGGTGGGCTGCCGTCTATGGGGTCACACAGAGTCGGACACGACTGAAGTGACTTAGCAGCAGCAGCAGCAGCATTACCTATTAATTATAAAACGATAATGCATGTGTGTATTTAAAACACACAAGCTCAAATTGTGGAACATTGTGAGGTGCTTTTGTCCCTGGATAATGTGTAGGTAGAAAAGCAATCTAAAGCAATAGAATGCATTCTTTAATGTCAGTAAAGCTTTCAGTGTGACTTAAACTTAATGATTTTTGAGGAGAGAAATAAATGGGTTGAGCTCCATCAGATGTCTACTCAATTTCACACTGTAGATAGTGTTTTAAGAGAAAATTTACCATGGAAGTTAGAAAAGTAATTACTCTGCAACTACAGAACTATTGTCTTTTTAAAAGATGCATATATAATTTGGCCTTGGCCTCAGAGAAAAGCTGTCACGATATTAGGGGAAAGATCCACTAGTACAGAAAAGCCCAGGTCTAGAAGAAATGGAAAAAAAAAATAAGATATGCTAACTGAAGTACAAAATATTATCACATGTGATTTTTAAAACCCTAGACATTTATGACATAAAATGAAAATCCAAACAATTTGGCCTCAGAGAAAAGCTGTCACGATATTAGGGGAAAGATCCACTAGTACAGAAAAGCCCAGGTCTAGAAGAAATGGAAAAAAAAATTAAGATATGCTAACTGAAGTACAAAATATTATCACATGTGATTTTTAAAACCCTAGACATTTATGACATAAAATGAAAATCCAAACAACCCATTCTGATCTTTCTTAGCTATTCCCACCTGATCAATACTCTTGATGGATTTTTTTTTAATTATTAAAAAAAAAATAGTCTCATAGATCAACCAAACAGCCAAGTGCTTTTTCTAAAGGAAATTATGTTCAACACTTTCAGCAAAACTATCCTTACCAAATTCTGCAGCAGTTCAGTTATCTTCATTTTTTTTTATTAGAGTTGACTGAGAATCTTTCTTCCTTTATACTGCAGCTTTGAAAGACTATAGTTTTCACCCTCTAAACACTAGTTTTTTGCATGCAATTTAAAGCTGCATACATTTTCCTCTTGAGAAATTTATGTGACTCAACCTTGATTTTTTTTCCCTTCCTTCAAAACAGCAATTTATAAACAAATTAAATTGGTTCTAATGCATTCAACAAAACAAGTGAATTGAAGATCTAGTAGTACCATGCTCAATTCTGAGCAACAAACATAAGAAATGAACAAAAGAGACAAACATCCTTGCCTGCAAAAAAAAGCTTAGCTATGCTTTTATATATATACAGTTTCCCTTTTCATTTGGGTGACTACAGCTGGAATAGGATGGTGTTTCTGTGTCTAAAAAGTCTACCCTACTTATTAAGAAAGCATTGTCATTGTAGGCTTGGTCCTACCTGGAAAATGCATTCTACGTGATTTCAAATCACAAGGTAATGACATAAAAAAAGTAAAATAAAAATCCTAACCAAAAACAAAATCTGCAATCTCAATGAACTATTTTAAAAGAATTTTAAATTTCTATATTCAGCTGCAAAGTGTGAGATGTAATTAAAAAGTGAACGTGTGAAAATATTAGATAGAAGGTAGCTATCTACACTTTAAATACTGTATATGCTCCACTACACTACTATCTCTAAAACATTGTGTCTGTTCTTTCTTTACAGCTCATATTGAATTGGCTGGTCACTCTGTCTGATTGCTCTGCCTCAAGCAAATCCATTATCCAGCGGATAGCAGCTGGAGAAAGGGCTTGTCCGGTCAGAATCTGAGAGCGGACATCCCATCTGAGAACCTTCATCCCATGTCCTGAGATGCTTCTCTTCATCACCTCTTTTCCTTGAGAGTAACAGTCAGAGTGGCTTCCCAGGTGGTGCTCGTGGTAAAGAACCCAGCTGCCAATGCCGGAGACGTAAGAGATACAGGTTCCGCCCCCGGCTGGGAAGACCCTGGAGGAGGGCATGGCAACCCACTCCAGTATTCTGGCCTGGAGCATCCCCTGGACAGAGGAGCCCAACAGAGTGACGAGCCTTCAGAGCAGGCCCCCTCGCCAGGTGATTACTTATTTTTGCATGAAGAAAGGGGCCTTTTCTGATGTGGGGAGTGATGACAGAGGGCTGGGGTATTCATATAGACTTGGACGGAAAGTTTCCAGGCTTTCAGCTTTCAAATGTCAATGTACATACCGCCTTTTGCCTGAATTTATTCTTTCTATTTGTATTTTGCCCCTCCCCGCTCTCTTAATCATTTAGCTATCATTCTATTGTGTAATACTTGATTATTTAATTGATTTTCACTAAACAGAACTTACATAGTTTCCCTGCCATTTTTTTTCAGACTCTCAAGTTCTATGCATCACATATCCAGACGTAAATAAGGAAGAAATCTTTGTTATCTAGTTCAGCTTTTTCCCTGGTGGTTCAGACGGTAAAGCATCTGCCTATAATGTGGGAGACCCAGGTTTGATCCCTGGGTCAGGAAGATCTCCTGGAGAAGGAAATGGCAATCCACTTCAGTATTTTTGCCTGGAAAATTCCATGGACGGAGGAGCCTGGTAGGCTACAGTCCATGGGGTCGCAAAGAGTCGGACACGACTGAGTGACTTCAATGTCAAATGTCAAAAAAGTGTCAGCTCTTTAATTTTATACACAAGGAGAGACAGGCACAAAGGTAGAAGTGAGTGTGGAAGACGTGTGTGTGTCTCTATTAGTCGCTCAGCCATGTCTGCCTCTGCGACCCCTTGGACTGCAGCCTGCCAGGCTCCTCCGTCCATGGAATTCTCCAGGCAAGAAGACTGGAGTGGGTGGCCACTCCCTTCTCTAGGGGATCTTCCAGACCCGGGGATCTTCCAGACCCAGGGTTCAAACGCAGATCTCCTGCACTGCAGGCAGAGTCTTTACCATCTGAGCCACCAGAGGTAAATAAAATGAAAACAAAGACCACCCCCTCTTCCCTCCAGGAAGGGAGACTCCCAGGCCGACTCCTCTACACTGCTCGGGCAGAGGAGGCTCAGGGCTGCTAGAACCCCTGCATGAACCNCCAAAAACAAAATCTGCAATCTCAATGAACTATTTTAAAAGAATTTTAAATTTCTATATTCAGCTGCAAAGTGTGAGATGTAATTAAAAAGTGAACGTGTGAAAATATTAGATAGAAGGTAGCTATCTACACTTTAAATACTGTATATGCTCCACTACACTACTATCTCTAAAACATTGTGTCTGTTCTTTCTTTACAGCTCATACTGAATTGGCTGGTCACTCTGTCTGATTGCTCTGCCTCAAGCAAATCCATTATCCAGCGGATAGCAGCTGGAGAAAGGGCTTGTCCGGTCAGAATCTGAGAGCGGACATCCAATCTGAGAACCTTCATCCCGTGTCCTGAGATGCTTCTCTTCATCACCTCTTTTCCTTGAGAGTAACAGTCAGAGTGGCTTCCCAGGTGGTGCTCGTGGTAAAGAACCCAGCTGCCAATGCCGGAGACGTAAGAGATACAGGTTCCGCCCCCGGCTGGGAAGACCCTGGAGGAGGGCATGGCAACCCACTCCAGTATTCTGGCCTGGAGCATCCCCTGGACAGAGGAGCCCAACAGAGTGACGAGCCTTCAGAGCAGGCCCCCTCGCCAGGTGATTACTTATTTTTGCATGAAGAAAGGGGCCTTTTCTGATGTGGGGAGTGATGACAGAGGGCTGGGGTATTCATATAGACTTGGACGGAAAGTTTCCAGGCTTTCAGCTTTCAAATGTCAATGTACATACCGCCTTTTGCCTGAATTTATTCTTTCTATTTGTATTTTGCCCCTCCCCGCTCTCTTAATCATTTAGCTATCATTCTATTGTGTAATACTTGATTATTTAATTGATTTTCACTAAACAGAACTTACATAGTTTCCCTGCCATTTTTTTTCAGACTCTCAAGTTCTATGCATCACATATCCAGACGTAAATAAGGAAGAAATCTTTGTTATCTAGTTCAGCTTTTTCCCTGGTGGTTCAGACGGTAAAGCATCTGCCTATAATGTGGGAGACCCAGGTTTGATCCCTGGGTCAGGAAGATCTCCTGGAGAAGGAAATGGCAATCCACTTCAGTATTTTTGCCTGGAAAATTCCATGGACGGAGGAGCCTGGTAGGCTACAGTCCATGGGGTCGCAAAGAGTCGGACACGACTGAGTGACTTCAATGTCAAATGTCAAAAAAGTGTCAGCTCTTTAATTTTATACACAAGGAGAGACAGGCACAAAGGTAGAAGTGAGTGTGGAAGACGTGTGTGTGTCTCTATTAGTCGCTCAGCCATGTCTGCCTCTGCGACCCCTTGGACTGCAGCCTGCCAGGCTCCTCCGTCCATGGAATTCTCCAGGCAAGAAGACTGGAGTGGGTGGCCACTCCCTTCTCTAGGGGATCTTCCAGACCCAGGGATCAAACGCAGATCTCCTGCACTGCAGGCAGAGTCTTTACCATCTGAGCCACCAGAGGTAAATAAAATGAAAGCAAAGACCACCCCCTCTTTCCTCCAGGAAGGGAGACTCCTAGGCTGACCCCTCTACACTGCTCGGGCAGAGGAGGCTCGGGGCTGCTAGAACCCCTGCATGAACCGCACTTCAGGGACAAATGGACAGAGTACCAACTTTCAACAGAACAGAAACAACTTTCTCACTGTGTGAAATATGAAGAGACTTACCACAATATTCTTGCCTGGAGAATCCCAGGGATGGCGGAGCCCAATGGGCTGCTGTCTATGGGGTCGCACAGAGTCGGACACGAATGAAGCGACTTAGCAGCAGCAGCAACCACAATATTTAAGGACACTTACAAAAAGTAGTTGTGTGTGTGTGTGTGTGTGTGTTGGTCGTGACTCTTTTGAAATCAGTTCTCCTTCCTGAACTGTAGCTTAAGTCCGTATCGCAAAGGACTTCCTTCATTGCCCCAAGACCTGGTCCCAGACAAGCAGGATCAGCTCCTGCTGCCCAGAACCTGCTGAAGTCACTCAGATTAGCCAGTCTCAAGCCAGCCTTCTTGTCTTCCCTGCGCCCTTTTTTCCCACAAAGTCAAAGTGAAAGTATTAGTGTCTGACTCTTTGTGGCCCCATGGACTGTAGCCCACCAGGATCCTCTATTCCTAGGGTTCTCCAGGCCGGAATACTGGAGTGGGTTGTCATTCCCTTCTCCAGGGCATCTTCCTGACCCACGGATCAAACCTGGATTATACATTCTTTACTGTCTGAGCTACCGGGGAAGCCCATATGTTTGCCTAATTCCTCACAAATAAAGAATGCCAAAGTTTTGCAAGAACTTTTTTTCTAGACTATTTCACAGCCTCTAGGCTAATCCTGCCATCTGGTGGACAAATTAAATTAATGCAAGGACGATTTCTTGGTACCTGTATGTGTGCGTGATCTGTAAGGAAAGTAGTAAAGGGATGGTATTAAAGTCTAGTAAATAAAGTAGCGTATTCAATTCAAACTATAAAAAGATCAGTTTCTAAGGAGTGGCATTCAGTTCAGTGCGGTTCAGTTCTGTTCAGTTCAGTTCAGTCGCTCAGTCGTGTCCGACTCTTTGTGACCCCATGGACTGCTGCACGCCAGGCCTCCCTGTCCATCACCAACTCCCGGAGTTTACTCAAACTCATGTCCGTCGAGTCGGTGATGCCATCCAACCATCTCATCTTCTGTCGTCCCCTTCTTCTCCTGCCTTCAATCTTTCCCAGCATCAGGGTCTTTTCCAATGAGTCAGCTCTTCCCATCAGGTGGTCAAAGTATTGGAGTTTCAGCTTCAACATCAATACTTCCAAAGAATATTCAGGACTGATCTCCTTTAGGATGGACTGGTTGGATCTCCTTATAGTCCAAGGGACTCTCAAGAGTCTTCTCCAACACCACAGTTCAAAGCATCAATTCTTTGGCACTCAGCCTTCTTCACAGTCCAACTCTCACATCCATACGTGACTGCTAGAAAAATCATAGCTCTGACTAGATGGACCTTTGTTGGCAAAGTGACGTCTGCTTTTTAATATGCTGTCTAGGTTGGTCATAATTTTTCTTCCAAGAAACAAGCATCTTTTAATTTCACCATCTGCAGTGATTTTGGAGCCCCAAAAATAGTCTGTCACTGTTTCCATTGCTTCCCCATCCATTTGCCATGAAGTGATGGGACCAGACGCCACGATCTTAGTTTCAAACTCACCCCAAATATATCTAACAAGTCCTATTAAGTAGCGCCAGACCCCTATTGGTCAGCTATGCAGGATAAACTTAAGAAAACTGCATTAATTTCCGAGTCTCATTTAATTTGCATTCATAATGTCAGTTAATTTTCACAAGAGAAGATTACAAGCAGTATATTAATATTCTCATTTTTAATGAGAAATAAAATCCTATGGCTTGAAACAAATTAGGCATTCTACAGCAGGTACTTCTTCTGGCGTATCAACCCTTTGAGTATTATTTCATTTATTGGAATTTTGGTTAAATGGCACACAAAAACCCATGATCTTCTGTTTCTTTTGAAATTCTTAGAATCTATGGTACGTACGTAGAACTTCTGCAAACAAAGACACCACGCAATCATGTATGACTTCCATTTGAACATAAGCTACAAGAAGAAGCCAATATGAAGGTTTCTAGGGGAAAAAGGTGCCATCTTGTGGAAAAGGAAGATAAAGGAAAATGAGAAACTGCTGTTGGCTTGGAGAAGGCAACAGCACCCCACTCCAGTACTCTTGCCTGGAAACTCCCATGGACGGAGGAGCCTGGTAGGCTGCAGTCCATGGGGCTGCTGAGTCAGACACGACTGAGCGACTTCCCTTTCACTTTTCACTTTCATGCATTGGAGAAGGAAATGGCAGCCCACTCCCGTGTTCTTGCCTGGAGAGTCCCAGGGATGGCGGAGCCCAATGGGCTGCCGTCTGTGGGGTCGCACAGAGTCGGGCACGACTGAAGCGACTCAGCAGCAGCAGCAGCTGTTGGCTTTGGCCTGAGCAGGGCTTCTGAGACCACTGGGTAGGAGGAAACTGCTCCGTGGAGTCGTCTCCATCCCCTCAGGGTGTGGGTCTTTGTTTGTTTTGGCTAAGAGTCCACAGATACGTCTTTTCCAAATATGTTTTTCACTGTCTGTGGTGTTTCTCATTCTTTGTAGCTATAGAGTAAAAGCTCTTTATCAAGGTAAGTTGCCGTCTGTTCGTAGTTTGCGGAGTGTTTCTATCATGAATCAGTGTTGGCTTTTGTCAAATACTTTTTCTGCCTCTTTTGATATGATCATAAGATTTTTCCTCTTAAGCCTGGTGATATGACAGATGACATTAATTGGTTTTCCAGTGTTGAATCAACCAAATGCTCCAGAGCTTCAAAAATAAATCTATTTTGTGCTTCTGTAGATTAAAGAACAGATTTAATCAGTAAGATGGAGAGATTACATTTTTATCATGAAACAGTGTTGGCTTTTGTCAAATACTTTTTCTGCCTCTTTTGATATGATCATAAGGTTTTTCCTCTTAAGCCTGGTGATATGACAGATGACATTAATTGGTTTTCCAATGTTGAATCAACCAAATGCTCCAGAGCTTCAAAAATAAATCTATTTTGTGCTTCTGCAGATTAAAGAACAGATTTAATCAGTAAGATGGAGAGATTACATTTAAGAACATTGTGGCTATTGCTAATCAGATTGTCTGTAGTCAGAGACAATCTAATTGTTAAGGTTAAAAGAATTTTAAGATGAAACCTCATAAATACATAAATACATATGGCTGAATTTTACCTAGACTTGACACTCCAATTTTGTTAATTATTTACACTTGAAAGTTAAAAACTAAGTGATTTAGTTAACATAGAATTGTTTTCTAAAGAAAACCCAAAGATTGATTTCATTCACATACTTCGTTTTATGTTTAAAGTGCTTTCTTTTTGTATTTTTTACATGCAGAAATATACACTGTATTTTCAACATAATACACGCTTTTTCCCTACCTGCCCTTCACTGATAAGAAATTTACTGTAAATTATCCCAGTGACGCGGGAGCCTGGTGGGCTACCATCTATGGGGTCACACAGAGTCGGACACGACTGAAGCGACTTAGCAGCAGCAGCAGCAGCATCTCCTTCCTTGAAACAAAATATTTTGTTTAAATTTAGGAATCAACCTAAGGAAAGATTTGATCGGAATTATAATAATCTGTTTCAAATTTCAATAGATAAAGATTGAACAAATGATATTTTCAACCAAAGAGCATTCTGTGTAGTTCATGTTTTTCCATATCTTTTTTCCCTCAAAATTTCTGGTCATATTTATTCAATTTTTTTTTCTTAATGCCTACAAAATGCAGTGCCTGTGTCAATAATTCACTTTCTAGTGGACTCTTCTCAGGTAGACCCTGAGAGTAACTGCTGTAGTCATAACTAATGGAGGCACTGTAATTCTGAAATTCTTTCATTGGTATAATTTCATACCTACTCTGTACTTTTTTTTTTTTTTGCTGTTATTGAAAACTGTTCCACTTCCCAAATCTCTTATTCAAGAAACAGAATCCCAATTCCTTCTATTCATCCAGTACATTCATCTATATCCTTCAGACTCCTCGATTGCACGCATCGCAGCCTAGTCAGCTGAGATCCAAGACCAGTGATTTAAGATCTTCACAATGGCCTTCCCCACCCTTTTGTATGTCTTCTGAATTCATAGCCCAGTTATAACCAAGGATGAGAACAACTGTCCAGTTTGCCTTGAGTGTAACTAGGGGTCTACATTTCAGCAGAATTTTTATTTTTATTTGGGCATTTTCAATTCTGTGATCCTCTCTGGAGATACCAGTTTTCCTGATCTTGAGTAATCTTCTTATCTCTTTCCCATATTCCATCATGGGACTCTTTCCATTTTTTTTTTTTTTTAATGAATTCACAGTGAGTACTTCACTCCTTTCTTTCAAACAACAAATTCAGTTTTGAACTGTATGTTATGAGCAGTGACCACCGTGTTACTTAATCCAGTGACTCTTCTTTAGCCATCATCTTCTGTGATCTTTCAGGAGCTCGGAACACTTTGACAGCTCCATTGTGCTAGAAACACTTTCCTCCCTTAGCTTCAATGACATCATATCCTTCTGCTTTCCGCTGTATCTCTCTTGCTATTTCTTATCCTCTGTTGGCTCAGACATCATCTGATCTTTGATGTCAGAGGTATTCAAGAATCAGATCAAGACTCTTATTTTTTTCCCTATTAATTTTTATTTAAAAATTCTTCAAATCTACTATAAAGAAAAAAGAATAGTAATAAGTTAATGGTTCAAGTTGGTTAGCTTTTATTTCTTCCTCTGGTGCACTTGAGGTTTAAGTGTGTTGGAGAGAAACTGGGTGCACGGATGCCAACAACACCCAGAGCAGACTGTGTCCTAGCCGGGGACTCTGAAGAGCTCCAGGGGGCGGGCTCTGTGGATTCAGGCTCAGAGTCCAGTCTGGAGACTGTGCTGGCGAAGTCCACTTCCGCCAGCTCTCAGGTCTCCACAAGACGTGCTCTCTGCAGAGCTGCTCTGAAGGACTCCTCAGCCCGTTGCCACCGTAAATGCACTGACCTGGGAAGTCCCTTTTCCAACTAAGCCAGTGAAGCTTTGGAAATGAGCTGCGAGTGGAGAAGCAACTTCAAGTCAAACGGAAAATACATCTCTTTGATGCTCTGCGATCAGTTATTTTTAATAATGAAACTTATAGGAACTTTTAAAAATAAGAAAATAAAAAGATTTCATTAGACAAAGTTGCTCTCGACTCAGTCCGAAAGAGTAGGAAAAATAACACTGAAACTATTCTAAGCAGCAAAGCTGGTACTGGTCCCCGAGTCAGATGCACCACGTAGACACTGCCAGGCCCCACCTAAACCCCCTCACGTTCCACTTCGGCGTGCCCTGGGCTTCACTTCTTGTTGCCAGCACCTATTCCCTAGAGGAGGAAACACCAACCCACTCCATCATTCTTGCATGGAAAATTACAAGCAAGAGGAGCCTGGGGGGCCCCAGTCCAAGGGGTTGCAAAAGAGTCGTACTGAGCACTCAGTACACCTCTGCCTGAGGGGCTCATCCCGCCGCTGCAGCCTGACTAGCGTGCATACAACAAGTCAGAGGTCCCGGGAAATTAACATTCTCGGGACAGCCCTCAGTCTCAGGGAGGCCTGGCATGCTGCGATTCATGGGGTCGCAAAGAGTTGGACATGACTTGAGCGACTGAACTGAACTGAACTGATGGTGTTAGGAAGTGTTCTAGTTTCATTCTTTTACAAGTGGATGACCAGTTTTCCTAGCACCACTTGTTAAAGAGATTGTCTTTAATCCATTGTATATTCTTGCTTCTTTTATCAAAGATAAGGTGTCCATAGGTGCGTGGATTTATCTCTGGGCTTTCTATTTTGTTCCATTGATCTATATTTCTGTCTTTGTGCCAGTACCATACCGTCTTGATGACTGTGGCTTTGTAGTAGAGCCTGAAGTCAGGCAGGTTGATTCTTCCAGTTCCATTCTTTCTCAAGGTCGTTTTGGCTATTCGAGGTTTTTTGTATTTCCATATAAATTGTGAAATTTTGATTGTGTCCCAGTGGGGTTAAATTAAGGTCTGTTTGCTCACGGTGGCGGCTGGCTTGCTGAGAGATCTTTTATTGGCTGCCTCCTCCACACCCCTGTAGGTGTTTCCTTCACTTCCCACATAAATTCAAATACTGTTCTCGAGTCTATTTCTGGACAGATATAAATTATATGTTCTATAATGTTGCCTGCATGTCTTTAAAAATATTTATGCTCATTTAGTACAATCATGCATCTTCTCACATCTTTAGATCATTCTTTAAATCTGTAAAAATTATAAATTAAATATCCTTATTAGAGTCCCCTTAGGCACCCTAAATGAATTCTCTCCTGTAAATTGATATGTTTTTTGCTTTGATTTCCTTGGAAGGAAAAACAACATAAACTAAACTATACTTTTCTATGGACAAACAACCAAAACCAAATTTATGTCTTCAGCCCTGGGATTCTTTGGAAGGAATGATGCTAAAGCCAAAACTCCAGTACTTTGGCCACCTCATGCAAAGAGTTGACTCATTGGAAAAGACTCTGATGCTGGGAGGGATTGGGGGCAGGAGGAGAGGGGGACAACAGAGGATGAGATGGCTGGATGGCATCACTGACTCAATGGATGTGAGTCTGAGTGAACTCTGGGAGATGGTTATGAACATGGAGGCCTGGCGTGCTGCGATTCACGGGGTCACAAAGAGTCAGACACGACTGAGCAACTGAACTGAACTGAACTGAACCTGGTTGCCACAGTTTTCAAACACATCTATCTTGTCAATTTCATGGCCCATAGAGTAGGACTAAGCATTGGTAAAAAGAGAAGATTTTGGTTTTATTTGTTCAAATAGGTTATTAAATAATTTTTAACTGATTTAAGGAATTATTGTGTTCCCAATCAAGCTCTTATGCCAGCTGAACTTTCTTAGCTACATTATTAAGGAAGCATTTTTTGCTTTTATCTGGTATATCAAACACATCTATCTTGTCAATTTCATGGCCCATAGAGTAGGACTAAGCATTGGTAAAAAGAGAAGATTTTGGTTTTATTTGTTCAAATAGGTTATTAAATAATTTTTAACTGATTTAAGGAATTATTGTGTTCCCAATCAAGCTCTTATGCCAGCTGAACTTTCTTAGCTACATTATTAAGGAAGCATTTTTTGCTTTTATCTGGTATAATTTTATACATTCCTTAGTCACTTATAAAGACAAATTAAAAGTTAAAGTCTTAGATTTTATATCTAATACAGGAATACACTGTCTATGGAAGTGTGGTTTTGTATTGAGAGCTCTTTATACATCAGCATTTTATAATAAAATATTATTTTAATAATTAATAATTATTTTTCAAAATTTTTAAATAAAAAATTTCCTGAAGGATAACTTAGCCATCCCTTATTCATCATGACCATCTAACAGACCCTTTTGAAAAGTTGCTATGACTTTTTTTTATAGTTTTAAATATTAAAATGTGCTTTAAAGAAATGTTTAGTAAGCTTACTCCATGACATTTCAAAGGCATGTTTCCCCAGTCCTTGCAAAAGACATTCTTAGATTGTAAAAATGGCAAGAAGTTTTAAAAAGATTTATATCTCAAAGGGTTAGTTGACGAATTTACAGTTTTAAATTTTCTAAAGTGAATGTTTTCAGAGAAGGCAGGTCAGGGTCTGACTGAGCATCAAGCAGAAGTGTATCTAAAGTTTAGCTGCACTGAGGGAGACTTCAGACAGCTTTATCAGGTATCAGGTATGAGTGCTGGCCCCTTCCAGGTGTGAGATTTCTTCATGAATACCTTTTCAGTTTGAATTCTCAGAGCTTTGTGATAGGCCAGAATCACTGAGTGACTTGTAGCAAGTTTTCTGGCATCAAACACTAGAACTTCTACCCTGAAAGATCAAATTTCTCTTTTTGCTATTCCCCTTGTCCACTGTCCCCAAAAAGGGAACTAAAGGTAGAGCATTTGAAAACTTGCAGGACTTTCTTGTTGGCCGTGATTAAGACTCCATCCACTACAAAGGATTCCCTCATAGCTCAGTTGGTAAAGAATCTGCCTACAATGTAGGAGACCCAGGTTCAATTCCTGGAAGGTCCCGTGGAGAAGGAAATGGCAACCCACCCCCGTATTCTGGCCTGAAGAATTCCATGCACAAAGGAGCCCAGTGGGCTGCAGCCTGTGGACTCGCAAGATTTGGACACGGCTTTGTGACTAAACCACCACCACCCCTAAAAGGGGCTCAGGTTCCATCCCTGGTCAGGGAACCAAGATCCTATGTGCTGGGAAGCACAACTCCCTGCCCCCACTCCCAATTTTTTTAATATAAATAAAAAGCAAATAAAAATAAAAACGTGATATGTTTTAAGCTCTGACTTTGATATTTAAATATTTGATGTCCCAATACAAAAGTCAAGTGTGATTGCCTTGCCTTTTGCTGCCATCTGCTGGCACTTTCATGAAACTATACTTCTTTACCTTTTTTAATATATTTTTTAAAGTCCTGGGAAAAAGACAGCCAGGTGTCCACTCTCAGGCCTGACAGAGTAACTCCAGCAACCTAAGTGCCTGTCCACGCAAAACTCAGCGCTCTGTCAATGAAGATGACAGGGAAGTCTGCTCAATGCTCTGCAGTGACCTAAAAGGAAGAAAATCCCCAAAGAGGGGTGTGTATGCATACGGCAGACTCACTTTGCTGTACAGTAGACACTAACAGCACTGGAAAGCGGCTATACCCCAGCAGTAATTAACTACAACAACCCCCCCTCAAAAAAAAAAAGGATGGCAGGATCTATTCTCCTTATACCTCCAAGACCTTGAGGAATTCCAATTCTCCTGTGAGGATTTCAGTTTGGAATGAAAAATATTTGAACCAGAGCTGAGATCACTGTCTCGGTTTTAAGTGATAGAATCTGATAAAAAAAAAAAGTTCAGAGCCCACGATCTGCTTGGCCAACCATCCTACCCCTGGTGGGGATCCCAGGCCACCCTCTGAGTGAAGCAGGCAGGGAGCGTCATGGGCAAAATGCTTTGGCTTTGCGGCTCCGAGGGGCAGCGATGACGTTCTGAGAGGCCTGATGATGGAGAGGAGAGGTCCAGTATGGCGAGTCAGTGCTGGAGAGGACAGACAGGTGTGAGCTGTGTCACACAGTGCAAAGAAAACGTAGCTGGAAAGGTTACTCTGAAGTCTCGTTGCCTTTTTCCGAATGCACGAGTGGGGTGGATACGAGTGAACAATTGTGTTGTTCACACCTTTTCCTATGGTCTGGTTCTGGCCTGTGCCTAGTTAGAACTAACCAGATTAAATGACCACGTTGAGACCTGCCTGGAAGGCAACAAGAGATCACTACTCTTATTAAAACAACAACTGAAGCAGAAGTATTGTTTCGTATCTTTTTTCATCTCCCCCCACTTTTTTCAAATACTTCTATTTCTTAATTTCTTTGGCTGTGCCAGGCCTTAGGTTCTGCATGTGGGATCTGGTTCCCCAACCAGGGGCATCAAACTGATGCCCTGGCACTGGGATCTCAGAGTCGAGCCACTGGACCACCAGGGAAGTCCCACTAAACCCCCTCTTAAGAGGCTTGTCTGGTCAGTGAGTAAAGCAGACACTCTGGAGGTTGAGAGTATGGAGAATCACATAGGCCGTGTCTTGGCTCCCGCTCTATAGAAAGGGAAAAAGAATGAACGACTCAAACTGAGCTGTGTCCTCACAGATCTGGCTGAGGTCTTCTTTTCAATGCAAACTTGAAGCCCAGCCAGGCCCACTTTCCACTCTTTTGGATGGAACTCTGTAGACATTTACTATTTTCCCACTGGGATATTTGAATACATGGCCATTTGTCATAATTAGATGAGGAAGGACTTGGAAATGATAAACATTAAGAGCCAGTTAGTGCATTACATTGATGATATTATCATAATTGCTCCTCGGAGAATTAAGGAGCAGGAGTTAAGAACTGTAGTCACCTGCTTGACAAACACAGGCTGGCTGATAAATTCTGCTACAATTCAAAGCTCATTGAAATTCCTGGGAAATATGCGGGTTAGAGCAGCCAGGGACATTACCATTTGGTGGCTGAAGGCACAGACCTCTTGTGGTGGCTTTATTTTATTAATGAGAACACTGATCCTTGACAGCTCAGTTACAGAGATAATTAAAGGCTGAAAAGGGATGAAAATTCAAGTTCTGACTTTCAGTTCATATTTTCCAACTACTCCAAAAATGAGTATCTAATTTGTTTAAATATGAAATATTTTAATCATATAAAATGATTTAACAAATTTCCATTCACCCATCATTCAGATAAACAAAGCGTAGTATTGTTTTTTCCGTTTGCTTGATAGTTAAGAAATGTAATTGGACAGACCCATCATAAGCACAGAAATTGAAACTGTAATCAGAAATCTTCCAGCAAACAAAAACCCAGGTCCAGACGGCTTCACAGCTGAATTCTACCAAAAATTTAGAGAAGAGCTAACATCTATCCTACTCAAACTCTTCCAGAAAATTGCAGAGGAGGGTGACTTCCAAACTCATTCTATGGGGCTACCATCACCCTAATACCAAAACCTGACAAAGATGCCACAAAAAAAGAAAACTGTAGGCCAATATCACTGATGAACATAGATGCAAAAATCCTTAACAAAATTCTAGCAATCAGGATCCAACAACACACTAAAAAGATCATACACCATGACCAAGTGGGCTTTATCCAAGGGATGCAAGAATTCTTCAATATCCACAAATCAATCAATGTAATTCACCACATTAACAAATTGAAAAATAAGTCATATGATTATCTCAATAGATGCAGAGAAAGCCTTTGACAAAATTCAACATCCATTTGTGATTAAAAAAAAACTCTCCAGAAAGCAGGAATAGAAGGAACATACCTTAACATAATAAAAGCTATATATGACAAACCCACAGCAAACATTATCCTCAATGGTGAAAAATTGAAAGCATTTCCCCTAAA
>SJYX01012970.1:0-41606 GCA_006410675.1 Oreotragus oreotragus | reverse complement strand
CATGAAATTCTCCAGGCAAGAATACTGGAGTAGGTAGCCATTCTTTTCTCCAGGGATCGAACCCCAGTCTCCTGAATTACAGGCGGATTCTTTACTATATGAGCCACCAGGGAAGCCCTGGGAAGAGTAAATAGAAACCAAATTTAATAAAGGAATAAAGCACCTCTATAGAGTTGGCATTCTCACGTTTTTGTCAACTTACTTCCAGGAGACACTGAACTTTTCTATGCAGAGTCATTGTAACCAAAATCAAGCACAGTTGAATGATCATGATAAATTATCTGTTCAAAAGAAATTTTAATTTATAACACAGTTACTGAATGTGTTTGCTGTAACTACACAAGGATCAATCCATAGCATTTGAGAGGGGCTGGGTAATGCTGACTTTCAAAGTTATCCAGAAATCACTGAAATAAAGGACATGTCCTAAAGTTAAATTGTTTGAACAAAGTTGTACTTTTAATTATGCAAGTTTTTCCCTCAGCTCTGTGATCTGGGCAAAGAGAATTAACGTAAAGTATGAATTATGCCAGGCTTCCCCAGTGGCGCTAGTGGGGAAGAACCCACCTGCCAATGCAAGAAACATGAGACGCTGGTTTGATCCCTGGGTCGGGAAGGTCCCCTGGAGGAGGAAATGGCAACCCACTCCAGTATTCTTGTCTGGAGAACCCCATGGACAGAGGAACCTGGTGGGCTACAGTCCATAGGGTCGCAAAGAATTAGACACAACTGAAGCAACTTAGCATGCACAAATAAATTATGACACACCTCTGGAGTGGGTTGCCCTGCCCTAGAGGGTCTTCCAAACCCAGGGATCGAATCCACTTCTCTTTAAGTCTCCTGCATTGCCAGGCAGGTTCTTTACCACCAGCGCTACCTGGGAAGCCCTTTAAGTCCTTGAATAAATCAAAGATAATTTAGATAGGTATGGTTTTGCTTCTATTTCTATTTATGTTTAAATGATTTGACAAAAGGAAATATAGCAGCTGAGACAGAAATACTGTATTTACTACCTGTGGAAAGCTAAATTTGCCATAAAATATTCCCAAGGGACCACAATGGTAAAATACTGTCAAGATTGCAGAGTTGCTGAGAGAAAATTTGAAATTGTGGGTCAGTTCCAAGTACAAGTCCAAAATGTGTATCTCTGCAGCCAAGATTATTTGGTCTGCCTGGGAATACAGAACCAACCTCAACAAACATAACATTCATTGTTTTGATCCACATGAGTTACTGGCTGTCTCAAAATTTTCCAGCTCTCATAAGTGTCTCCATAATTTACGAGTAACCTTTATTCTTGCTGTATTTCAGCCTTTGAGACACCGAGATCACACATATGCTAAACACAGGAGACAGCCAGGAAAACTCAGGTGGGTCAGGTACAATTCACAGGTAAAATGTGTATAAAACTTCTTTTCCTGATACAGTTATGTCTCTTCTTTCTAGATTAATATTATATTTTCTGATAAAATCTGCTCATTTATAAGAAAGGTGATGTTCTTTGCACTTCGGAAATAAAATTATAAAATCTGAGTATAACTGAAAATTCTTTTATTTTTTTGGCTTTCAGGGAACTTAGCTTCATAAAGTACTGCTAGAATTTAAAGTACTGCTAGAATTTATTGACCACAGACAATTAAATTTTTAAAATTTATTTTTAATGGAAGGATAATTGCTTTACAATATTCCCCATCCCACCCCACTAGGTTGATACAGAGCCCCAGGCTGAGCTCCCTGAGTCTGCAGCAACTTCCCACTGACTATCTTGCATATGGCAGTGCGTATGTTTCCTTGCTACTCTCTCCGTTCATCCGACCCTCTCTTCCCCTCCACTCCTGTGTCCACGAGTCTGTTCTTTATGTTTGCCTCTTGATTGCTGCCCTCCAAACTGGTTCGTCAGTACCATCTTTCTAGACTCCATGTGTATGTGTTAATATATGGTGTTTGTCTATTTCTTTCTGACTGACCTCACTCTGTATAATCGGGCTCTCGGTTCTTCCAGTTCCTTACCACTGACTCAAATGTGTTCCTTTTTAGTGGCTGAATAATACTCCATTGTTTATACTTAAAAACATGGTAAGGTATGCATCTGGGCTTCCCAGGGGGTGCCGGTGATAGAGTCCACCTGTCAATGCAGGAGATACAAGAGATGTAGGCTCTATCCCTGGGCTGGGAAGATCCCCTGGAGTAGGTAATGGCAACTGACTCTAGTATTCTTGCCTGGAAATTTCATGGACAGAGAAACCTGGTGGGCTACAGCCCATCGGGTCACAAAGAGCTGGACATGAGTAAGCAACTGAGTGACTTGAGTACAGACACAGAGATAGGCATCCAGATGTACCAAAGCTACTTTTTAAAAGAAATTTTAAGTTATTCTTAATAGGATAGTTCAGAATACTGAGTGGAAGTTGATAGATGGTAAGACTGTTTAAATATCCAATCACCTGCAGAATTTAAGTCACAACAGTGCTCCTCATAAATGCTTCATTAGTTTAAGAGTATACAGGCATGGGTTAATGGGCTGTCTATTGTTCCTATATGGAGTTTAAATAACGTATCAGCATAGCCACTATCACTACTTTATCAAGGAAGTGTCTTGCAAAGTTTGTTTTTTTCTTCCTACATGAAAAGACATTCCATGTGAGACTGAAAGTCAGAAAGATTTAATGTACATCTATTCTTGTTTTTGTGAAAGGAAAACTAAAATGGGGACCTGGAGATAAGAAGCCTCACATGAGACTGGGAAAATCAACTCTGATATTTTTGTAAAAATATTTATTGAATTTGTATCCACATCATGCTGGGGATTTGAATTAGGAAAAGAGCAGATATGTTTAGATGGACAATAAATATCACTGTTGTTGATCTTCAGAGACATTAAAAATAGCATTGCAGAAACAATTAATTGAATCACTGCATATAAGCTTGGTAGAAGCCACAATTCCTTCTAAATAAAAATGCAAGGAGCAAAAGGCCAATCTGTCAGCCCCGTCATTCTCTTCTCTGACTCTCTGCTCCAGAATACAGAACATTTCTTCACCTGACTTACTGAAACAGAGAAACATCTTATGTGCTACTTTATTTTTTACAGAGACAGAATGCTCTGTACCTTATGATACTGAAAATGATTTGAACTTGGCAAGTCTTTATGCAGTGAAATCAATCAGGTAAATATATATTAACTTACCAAATTTTACAATGGAATTTCTTTTTTTATAAGAGGAGGGATTTCTGCCTTTTTAATTTACTGATGTATTTTAATGCACCCAGAAATGTCCCTGACAGCTGTGGTGGTTATTCAGTTGTTCAGTCATGTCCGACTCTTTGTGACCCCGTGGACTGCAGCACACTAGGCGTCCTGTCCTTCACCATCTCCTGGAGCCTGCTTAAACTCATGTCCATTGAATCAGTGATGCCATCCAATATCTCATCCTCTGTCGTCCCCTTCTCCTCCGCCTTCAATCTTTCCCAGCATCAGAATCTTTTCTAATGAGTCAGCTCTTTGCATCAGGTGGCCAAAGTACTGGAGCTTCAGTTTCAGCATTAGTCCTTCTAATGAATATTCAGGACTAATTTCCTTTAGGATGGACTGGTTGGATCTCCTTGCAGTCTAAGGGACTCTCAAGAGTCTTCAACACCACAGTTCAAAAGCATCAATTCTTCAGCGCTCAGCTTTCTTTATAGTCCAACTCTCACATCCATACATGACTACTGGGAAAACCATAGCTTTGACTAGATGGACGTTTGTCAGCAAAGTAATGTCTGCTTTTTAATACACCATCTAGGTGTGTCATAGCTTTTCGTCCAAGGAGCAAGCGTCTTTTATTTTCATGGCTGCAGTCACCATCTGTAGTGATTTTGAAGCCCAAGACAGTTGTGACTGTCCATAAATTTCACTGAATTAGTGAAACAACAAATACATAAACAAACTTGAAACTCTATATCTGTCTCCAGTGAACCCACTTCCCTGTCATAATCTTACATAACATAGGATAAAAAAGAATCATTCTAAAGAGAGGATACCATTTACAATATCCCTTCTTATTGTCTTCAGCAACAGATTTTTCAAGTTGGTTTTTACATTTGGTATTCAAGTTTATACTGCAGTATCATAAATCTTTCCCAAGTCTTTGAATTTCATCAATAAGATAGTCAACATCTGTTTGTCTTGTGGCAGGATTAGAAAAGACCATTCGGAAAAAATTTACTTTGTCCCCACAGGGCTGGTAGCTGAGCATCACTGTACCTTCCACTATCATCTGTGCTTTAATCTTTGGAGCAATCTGTGTATAAATGCAAATATCATTAATTTTCTTTATAGTCCAACTCTCACATCCATACATGACTACTGGGAAAACCATAGCTTTGACTAGATGGACGTTTGTCAGCAAAGTAATGTCTGCTTTTTAATACACCATCTAGGTGTGTCATAGCTTTTCGTCCAAGGAGCAAGCGTCTTTTATTTTCATGGCTGCAGTCACCATCTGTAGTGATTTTGAAGCCCAAGACAGTTGTGACTGTCCATAAATTTCACTGAATTAGTGAAACAACAAATACATAAACAAACTTGAATCTCTATATCTGTCTCCAGTGAACCCACTTCCCTGTCATAATCTTACATAACATAGGATAAAAAAGAATCATTCTAAAGAGAGGATACCATTTACAATATCCCTTCTTATTGTCTTCAGCAACAGATTTTTCAAGTTGGTTTTTACATTTGGTATTCAAGTTTATACTGCAGTATCATAAATCTTTCCCAAGTCTTTGAATTTCATCAATAAGATAGTCAACATCTGTTTGTCTTGTGGCAGGATTAGAAAAGACCATTCGGAAAAAATTTACTTTGTCCCCACAGGGCTGGTAGCTGAGCATCACTGTACCTTCCACTATCATCTGTGCTTTAATCTTTGGAGCAATCTGTGTATAAATGCAAATATCATTAAAAAGAAAGTTTACAAATAAATACTGTTCTACCTCCTAGATGACTACATGACTATCATTAGCTTGAGGTAAATTGCAGGCAATTTAAAACTGTCAGGGATAATTTTTAAGAAGCAGCTTACTACAGAAAAAAAGCAGCCTGTTCTAAACACATTAACGCTCTTGCTAGTCCATGATTCACAATTACCAAACTCATAAAATAATGCAAGTGTACTAGAATACATTAAAGAAGGTTGTATGACATTTTGTTCACATTTATATGCCAATCTAAACAGACATATCTGAGAGAGAGGTAAAATGAACTAGAGAATGGAAAAGTAGGAACACCTTCTGGTATTCTAACTCTCACTCTTTGAATTATTACAATACAACTTGAGTTTTTCAACAAGGTCACTGTTCCACAGCAAAACATGGTTTCTTTGTAAATTCTACAGAGGAAAGTTCTACCTGTTTAATGTCTTGCACAGCTCCTGAAACAATACTGCACAGGTGATATTAGACCACATGACAGTCTGGGGTCATTATCGATACTATAGGACAAAGTGGCACTGAGATTGGGACATGCAGAGGGCATTCACATGCTATTTAAAATGCAGTATTCAAATTATAACCCCCATCTCACACACACGCAAACTTACCTTTTGCAGTTCTTGATCTCTTTCAAAACTTTTTGGGATATGTTTAAGTCTTGGTGGGAAATACCAGAAGCAGACATTGGTGAACTCAGGCTAAATAAAAAATTAACACTTTACAAGTATTCTTAAAGTTTCATCTACTTCTCTAGTAATTTTATGAGTATTCTTAAAGCCCTACCTAATTTTTTAATTATCCCAGAAGTATTTTAAGTACCCATGCCATCAGGCTGCCAAGGGGCTGACTGGCCCTTGAAGAGGAAGATGGATATAATACTAGCAAAACTCTCAATTTTATCATTAATATATATAATTTAGTATCTTAATAATAATTAACCAAGGATTATCAGGTAACTTAAAGACCACTTTTTCCTATGTCACCTACTCTCCACAAACCCAACTGCATAGTCTAACTTACATGAAAAATGCTAGGAAAAATTAAATTTCTCTGATTAAGTACCATCAAAATCAGAAAAGCAATTATAACCAAATAGTTTTATCTTAATTATTTTTTTTAATTTAGAGCTTGGTGGAATATAGTCCATGGGATCACTAAGAGTCAGACACAGTTAAGCATGCACGAAGGCAAGGCAACTATTAAATTACTCTATTAGGCCCTAGGCCTATAAAAAAAAAAAAAAGAGAATTTAATGGAAAAGTTTTTAAGATCTAAATGTTTTGCAGCACTTAGATAAAATAAAATGTGTATGATAATTATTGCATGTAACTTTTGAATTATCTCAAAGTGTTAGACAGGTAATAGATTCAAGAAAAAATACTCAGCAAAGAAAGAAAAGATACATTAAAGTATCACCAAAAAAAAGTCCACTAATAGAGTCCTTACCTCTGCATCAAATACAAGCTTAAAGTTATCTTTTTTCTTTAAAACTTTATAGAAGTATTTTGCAAGTTCCATATATCTGTCAATCTGTACCTCAAAGCCATAGGTTCCCTGTAGTTTAAAAAAAAAAACATCAAAAGCTTTATTCAAGTAAGTACCTTCAAACTAAAGAAGCTCTTGAAATGTATTAAATTTATTTAAATGTACTTATTTAAATAAATGTGATTATTATCTACTAACAGTAGGTATCCTCTCTTCTCACTGCATTCTTATTTCGGCCTTCTCAATCTGCTTTTACTCCCTACTGTCTGCGGAACTTGAGGCAACTTACTTAGCCTTGTTAAACTTCTGTTGCCTAGATCTACAAATGTTTGATAAATATTTGACATGAGTTTTAAAATAATTTTACTTACTTATTTGTTTGTTTTTGAATGTGCGGGTCTCCCTTGCTGGGAGGGCTTTTTCTTTAGCTATGGTGACTTGGGGCTACTTTCTAGTTGTGGGGCGCAGACATCTCTTGCTGCAGAGCGCGAGCTCTAGGGCGCGCAGGCTCTAGGGCATGTGACTCTAGGGCGCGTGTGACTCTAGGCTGCATGTGCTCTAGGGCGTGTGTGCTCTAGGGCACGTGACTCAAGGGCACGTGTGCTCTAGGGTGCGTGTGCTCTAGGGCACGTGACTCTAGGGTGTGTGTGCTCTAGGGCGTGTGTGCTCTAGGGTGCGTGTGCTCTAGGGCGCATGTGCTCTAAGGCGTGTGTAACTCTAGGGTGTGTGACTCTAGGGCACGTGTGCTATAGGGCGTGTGTGCTCTAGGGCGTGTGTAACTCTAGGGCGTGTGTGCTCTAGGGCACATGACTCTAGGGTGTGTGTGCTCTAGGGCGTGTGTGCTCTAGGGCGCGTGTGCTCTAGGATGTGTGTGCTCTAGGGCACGTGTGCTCTAGGGCACGTGTGCTCTAGGGTGCATGTGCTCTAGGGCGCATGTGCTCTAAGGCGTGTGTAACTCTAGGGCGTGTGACTCTAGGGCGCGTGTGCTATAGGGTGTGTGTGCTCTAGGGCGTGTGACTCTAGGGTGTGTTTGCTCTAGGGCGTGTGTGCTCTAGGGCACGTGTGCTCTAGGGCGTGTGTAACTCTACACTGTGTGTACTCTAGGGTGTGTGACACTAGGGTGCACGGGCTCTAGGGCGTGTGCTCTAGGGCGTGTGCTCTAGGGCGCGTGTACTCTAGGGCTCGTGACTCTAGGACGTGCACTCTAGGGCGCATGTGCGCTAGGGTGCGTGGCCTTTAGTAGCCGTGACCCCCGGGCTCAGAGCGCAAGCCCAGCAGTTGTGGTTCTCGGCCTCCTTTGCTCCACAGCCTGCAGGATCTTTCCAGACCAGGGGTGGAACCCATGTCCCCTGCATTGGCAGGTGGATCCTCTACCACTCAGCCACCAGGGAAGCTCCTGATATTTAATTTTTATCTGTCTAGTATGCACAGCAAAATTTTTCAAAAATTTCATATAATGCAGTGAGGAACAGGAGAAATATGACAAATAAAGCCCTTGGCATATTGGCTGGCATAGGATATCTTAAAACTAAGAGTTGTTGACCTTTAGCTATAGCCCAGGTAAGTAGTTCAGTGAATTCGCTCTTAGAGGGCTATAAAGTGGAAGGCAAAGGCACGGAGAAACCGGCTCATCTCTGTCTCCGTTCGCCTTCTTTCCCTCCATGATTGCTACTTGTCTCATGGCTCCAAGCAATATGGAAAGGCTGATGACTCTCCCACTTATATTTCCACCTGAGACCTCATCTCTGAACCTCACATTCATATGTTTGATTCCCTGTTAATATAACTAACATCTCAAAATGACATGCCCAGAACCGAACTCCTGACCTTTCTCCACAAACTTGTACTTCCCAGTGTTCCCAATCTCCATTCTATCCTTTGGTTGTGAAGGTCTAAACCATCAGCATCTTATCCTTGATTTTCTTCTTTTCTCACACCCATACCCAGTAGAATATTTTGGAAAATTCCATTGGATTTAACTTCAAAAGGTAATGAAATTCTAAGATATCTTAACCTATTTGTTGCCACTATGCTGGACCAAGCACCCTCTCCTGCGTTACTGAATTTGCTTTCTAATGCTCTCTGCTTCTGTCCGTGCGTCCCAGATATTCTTTGCTGAGGGTACCCGTTACTGGTTACTTTAGGGGTGTGCAATGTAGAGCCTTTATGACAATATGAGGTGGCATTTCAGCACCTTCTCAATACTTAAGCTTTTGTGACCAGACAGACTACTGTCCTTGGGGCCGCAAAGAGTCAGACACAACTGATCGCACACACATACCTGTGCAAAAGACACGAGGAAGGAGGGAGGCAGACTGGGAAAGCTTGCAGACTATGAATAAGTGTGACTCTGTGTGTGTGTTAGCCACTCAATCCTGTCTGACTCTCTGTGACCCCAGGGACTGTGGCCCGCCAGGATCCTCTGTCCATGGGAGTCTCCAGGCAAGAATGCTGCAGTGGGTTGCCGTTCCCTTCTCCAGGGGGTCTTCCCAACCCAGGGACTGAACCCTGGTGTCTCACATTGCAGGCAGATTCTGTACCATCTGAGCCACCAGGCAAGCCCAAATATGACTCTAAGCGAAGGGAAAGATGGGCAAAGGTGAAGTGGAAGCATTCTAGACTACAGTGAAATCTAAGATGTGGGAAGGCCTTAGAGACCTCTTCACACCAGCTCAGCTATCAGGGACAGTCTCCTGTCTCTCAGGAGCTGCATGCCTTAGCCTCCTGGCAGGCACTGGCAGCCACTGACGAGAGAAAACCGGGACCCCAGCCTCAGGGCAAATGCAGTCGTGACTTTAGAAGAAGCAGATGGGCTTTTGTGCAGTTAAGCTCAATAGCTTTCTCCTGGCCAAACACAGCATTTTATGACTATAAAACTAGTCTAACTTTTGTAGAAGATCCATCCAAAAAGAGAAGCTTGTGCATTAGATTTGCTTTTGGACAATAATCAGTGTTTGTGGAATCTTATATTTCTTTATGATTTTCTTATTACTTAGTTTTATAACCTACCACAGTATTTTATGGAACTAATTTTACTTTAAGGAAATATGAATTTCATTAAAAATGGCTCCTCTTTTCTGTAATCAATGAAGTATTCATTCTGTAATTACAGCAAATGAGGAAAAAAGTATAAAATTTTCCCTTATATCTCTAGACTTTCTTCTTAATTCCCATCATCTTGTCAAGAGTACTGATGGAGACTCACCCAGCAAATGTTTAAATATTTAGTAGTTACAGATCAGGCAACAAATTTGCAAGTCAACTCCTCCCATTCAAGCCTGCCATGGATATTTACCTGAACTTGCATTTTAACATATAAACATGCTCTTAAATATGAAAAGAATTTCCATTCTGCTATATACTGGAATTTTGTTTCCCTACTCTCAGGAATGGCCTTGTTTACATATCTGTTTATACACCTTTTTTTGGTAACATAGTTTCCATATGCAAAAGGTGATAAACCTGCTTCTTCATCACTACTCTAGATGAGTTTTAGCATCCCCATGGTGCTATGAATTATGTTAAGAAAGATAATATGGGTTTGTGGAAAAATAGATTTTGAATTTGAGAGTCAGCTGTGCTCCTTAGATTAAGTTCTCTTCATCTATCAGCAAGTTAATTTCTTTACCTGTTTACCAGATATAACCAGCTCAACTGTTGGGACACATAAGCTAAATTACATAAGTAAAGTTTTGTAACTTTATATATGTTCAATGTATGGTAAACCCATGACTACTGAAGATCTATACTATTGAGTAGATATATTTATTATCTCAATGCCTTATTATTGAAAGAATTTAAGGTGAGTTATCAATATATATACACTATTCAAAGTGGATTTTTAAAGCCTGTATCCTGCCAGGCTTATTTCAAACAAGGTGATTATAAGGTTAGGAAAAAGCAGGTGATAAAAGATAAATTTGATAAATTTATAAGGGAAAATGCTGCCAATGTATTATAGACTACTAATACATAGTAGTCTATAGTTTCTTCTAGAAATAGTTTCCTAAAAGCATTTCCATTATTTAAGCTGAAAATTATAAATAAGGAGGAGAAGGAGGGTGTAGAACACATCCTGCTGTTGCAATCTTCGGAGAGACTGTATCTGTTGACCTTGACTCTGTGTGTGCGTGTGTGTGTGTGTGTGTGTGTGCGTGCGTGTGTGTGTATTAATCACTCAGTCGCGTCTGACTCTTTGCGACCCATTAACTGTATCCTGCCAGGCGCTTCTGTCCAGGGGGATTCTCCAGGCAAGAACACTGGAGTGGGTTGTCATTTCTTTCTTCAGGGGATCTTCCTGATCCAGGCATCAAACCCAGGTCTCTTGCATCTCCTACGTTAGCAGATGGATTTTCTACCACTGCGCCACCAGGGAAGCCCCGACCTTGACTCTAAGGTAGATTGAATATTCAGGTAATTAATAAGTGTTCCCAGCTGGGAATCTATACTGACTTCAAGTGGCTTGACCTATTTCCAATTTCAATTGGAAAAAAAAAGTGTGTTTTTTTTTAAACCTGCAAGCAAATTTATATTCCTAACAGATTTTCCTCCTACCATTTGATAGAATACATATTGATGGTAAAACAAGCTAAAATCTTCTCCACCTCAGTAGAATTTTGAGCTCAGAACCAAGTTCGCCATTTGCAGTTAGAGCAGTTTCCTTGACAGAAGTTTAACATAAAGGACTGTAGAGCTCCTCTGGGGACTCAAGGGTAAAGGACCTTGGGCAAACGTAGGAGACAGGGACTCAGTCCCCGATCTGGGCAGATCCCACCTGCCACGGAGCAACTAAGCCCGCGTGCCACGGCTACTGCGCCTGCGCTCTGGAGCCCGCGCGCCGCGGCTACCGGGACCACGTGCTGCGGCGACCGAAGCCCCGCGCGCCCCAGGGCCTGCGCTCTGCAGCGGGAGAGGACACTGCAGCGAGAAGCCCCGGAGCTAGAGCGTAGCCCCCCTTCGCCACAGCTAAAGAAAAGCCTGCACAGCGGCGAAGCCAAACACAAATAAAATTTAAAAAAGAGAAAAACTTAAAATGAAAGGACCATAATCTGGGGAAAGACATACAAAGTAAGCTCTAAAATATGGAACTAGTTACATCGGGCATCCAAGTACATAGGACCTCTTAAAAGATGGTAAATTCCTACCTTTGCCTTCCACATTAACCAGAGCTTAAAGACATCAACATGTCGGCCGCATTGAATAGTTTTATCCCCAGTGTCAAAGTTAATATTGTAGACTTTATCAGGCTGGAAAAGGTATTCAGCCTGCATCTGGTTGCATGCTCCCAGAAGACCCTGAAAAAGGAATGATATATCTACCTTGTAAGTCATCCACATCTCAATAAGAAGCCACAATCACTTATTTATTTCAGTTCACTTAGCATTTCTACTTTACAGGCACATTTAAATAGAATTTTTGTTTATCTTATATAAAAATATGTTACTTTCTTAGGATTTTCATGGATTCAGTTGGATAAATTCTTTGGATTTATCTGGAACAGTAGTTGGTGTAATTAGATTACCAGTTGTCGATATTTCTTAAACTTTTCTTAAAAACCTTAAAGTTTTGCTGCTCTTTTGAAATTATGTGACGAGCCTGCCTTGAAGTTAATTAGAATTGAGTGTCTGGTTCACTTTAACTAAGCTTTCTCATGAATCAACCGTTTAGATGACAGCCAAGCAAACTGATCTGATGGCCACGGGAGGCAGAGAATAAAACAGTCCATTTAATTAATTTTGCCCTTTCCTAGCCATTTCCTCTTACATAAAAGGTGTCTAAACATTCCTCTTTGGTGTTGAAGAATGGAGAAATACTCCTTTTGAATGATTAAATAATCACTAGAGAAAAGAAATGTTTTCCATCAGCCAGTTGAAAAGAGGCTTTTCTCAAAAGACATGCATTGCCACAGCCTAACAAAGGCTAAACTTGTGTGCAGCGACTGGGTAGAGTTTAAATCTATACCAGCTATAACCTTTTGAATATGAAGCAAATAAGAATGTATTTATCATGTGCCTATTATATGCTGGACACATCTCAAATATACCATCTGATCCTCATGGAAGACTTCAGGCGTAAGTGCTACTGTTATATCCTTTTTATAGATTGAAGAGACAGAAACTTCACCACAGTAAGGAACTTTCAGTATCATATGTACAGTGCTAAGCTTGAGAGCCAACAAGAGGGTAGTTGGTCTGGGAGTCTGTGGCAATCCAATTTCCAAGGGAAGAAAACTCACACTCTTATTTAGGAGTGGCTTATGGGTCTAAGGAAAGGATCACAATTGGTGATGAGATTTGAAGTACTGGGGTGAAATAGAGAAGAATGATACCTTGCAAAGGAGAGTACTTTGTGTGTGTGTACAGTGTGTGTGTATATACACAATATACTACATATATATATATATACACACTACATACACTGTTTTAAAATATTTTAGTCTCCAGTTCCTATCTAACAAAATATTAAAGTAGAAGAATACCAGAGTGGGTAGCCATTCTCTTCTCCAGGGGATCTTTCCAACCCAGGGACTGACCCATGTGTCCTGTGTCTCCTGCATTGCAGGCAGATCCTTAGATTCTTTGCCGTCTGGCTCAAGAGAATCCCATGGAGAGAGGAGCCTGGTGGGCTACAGCTCATGGGGTCACAAAGAGTTGGACATGACTGAATGAGTAATACGCTATACACTATAGGGTCCGATTTACACATGAAAAATATTTTCCCTTTAGTTTACGTCAAACTTGGACTTTAATATTTTGTTAGGAACTAGAAACTAAAATATTTTAAAACAGTGTAAACAATGTGAGTTTTAACTATAGTTCTTAGATAAAGATTGTGTCTGTGCTCAGTTGAGTCTGACTCTTTGCAACCCCATGGACTGTAGCCCACCAGGCTCCTGTGCCGATGAGATTTCCCAGGCGAGAATACTGCAGAGGGTTTTCATTTCCTTTCCCAGGGATCCTCCTAAGCCAGGGGCTGAACCCACATCTCTGGCATCTCCTGCATTGGCAGGTGGATGCTTTAGACTGCTGTGCCACCTGGGAAGCCTCTGAGGTAAAAATTAAGCACCTAAAATCTGTCATACTCTGTGCTGGGACTGTGGATTTGTGACAAGGAAAAGCTCTAGCCTTGTTGAGTTTACAGTCTGGGTTGTAGGAAGCTGAGCAGAGGAGGACAGGGCTCCTTCCACATACTCATCAAGAGTGAAGAAATGAAGAAAGACTGCGGAAAATTTGGTTTTGAGCCCTAAACATAAAAGTACTGGAAGTCTGCAAGTGGACTACAGGCCCGAGAGCAAAGTGGAGGGGTTGTTGCCACGCAGCCAATCGAGCAGGAGCAACCGCGGAGCTCCTGGTTGCAGCCTGGCCTGCAGAACGCCTCAGGGCAGGAGAGGACAAAGATGGTCTTAGAGCTAGAGAAGAAGAGGTGTGTGGCTTCACGCAACAGAACGTGGGGAGTACCAGCCCAGGCAGTTTATAATGGCCAGACAAGCGCTTCCTTTTTAAAGTCACACCACCGGATTGCTTGTGAGTAAGAGAGAAAGAACAAAGTTATAAATGATAGCTACGTAAAGTGTGTCTGCACCTCTGAGAGCTAAGTAGAGACGGAATATTCAAATTGAACTCTGTAATTGTATCTCTTCTTGCAGGAGATCACGGGCTTATCTCCTTGTGTAGCATTACATTTACTATTGGCAGAGATAAAATACACAAACTTACAAGCAAAAAATAATTTCATACAACCCGTAATTTTTTGCTTTTTATGCTAAATGTACATCACCGTTACTGATAGTTATCCTTACTTAAAACAAGTCTTGTTTTGGCCTTACTCTCCGAGGTAACAAATTGGTCAGCAGGCCAAATCTGACTCCAGAGACACCTTACATTTGTTCATGGTGTGTTTAGAAGGGAGGTCACGAATGACCACATTTTCTATCATCTATGCTATTTCTCATCACTGTCTATGGTCTTATCCCAGATCTCATTCACACATTAACTTACTACCTGTGGCCTTACAGCCACTGGATTCTGTGACACTTTAGCTACCTCTGCCACCGTTAGCTGCCCAGTCACATCCGCCTCTTTGCGACTCCATGGACTCTGTCCATGGGACTCCCAGGAAAGAGTACTAGAGTGGCACCACTTCCTTCTCCAGGGGATCTTCCTGACCCGGGGATCGAACCCGGGTCTCCCACATTGCAGGCAGATTCTTTACCATTTGAGCCCAGTGGTTGCTAATTAAGGAGCAGCTTTCCTCTAGAGGGCGAGTGGTCCTGCACTTCATGCGTTCAGTGAGGCCATGATGATCTGGGGTTTGAACATGCACAATGAGCCTAGTCGTGACCGAGGTCTCCATTACATCACTGCTCGAAAACAGAGAGCACTTACTTTTTCCCGGGTCAGGAGAGCAGAGCACTGAAGGGGCACGCCCATGAGTTTGTGTGGGTTCCAGGTCACGGAGTCGGCCCTGGGCGATAAAACAACAGCGCTCACAGGCTAAGGAGACAAAAGAGAAGCCTGCAGAGGTCCTTCCACTTGCACGAGCAGTGGCCCGGTTCTCACCTTTCAATGCCACTGAGTTTATATGAATGCTTTCTGGACAACAGCAGTCCACCTCCCCAAGCTGCCTACAATAGACACAAAGGATTTGTGTTTTTACATTAATTATTTCTGTTTACATAGCACTGACTGCTCTTTCTTATGTTATATTTATTTCAAAAGTTGATGAAGATTTGATTGCTATGCTAGATAATTATCAACTTGGCTATAATTATCTCATTTAAAAGAACCATGCATTTAAAAATTTCCTCCTATGGATTCTCATTATCTATTCATGACATAGTAAAGTTTTAGGCTTCTGTTGATAATTAGTGTAAAGAGACACCTTCTGTATAATTTCCAGAGACAAAATTTTTTAAAAGTTGGCATCAGATTTGGCAATACTACAGAAAAATTAAAGTATCTACCATATTATATAACTTTACATTTGTCCAACTCTAATCAAAGCCAAAGACATTTTTGCACAGTCATTGTCCTAAAGTTTTGACTTCCATAACAGCTATTAATTAAGAAACATATATTAGAGTAAGGGGCTAAGTCTCTTTGATTTAAAATCAGGTTTAACTGTTTCTTCAAATTGATCTTCTAAATTGTTGGTTGAATATTGATAGGCATTTAGACTTTTAAAAAATATATTGATACATATGTAGCTCTTTATATGGTACTGCATTGTCTATTTTAAGGTAATTTATGCAAATGAGACTATTTTTTCTTGATATTTATTCAATATAAAAATTAGAGTTATAGAGAAATTTTGGTCTTGCTTGTAATGTCAATTAAGAAATTATGAGGACTGTTCACAGGTAACATTCTTAAAAAAGGGAAATTATGAGCCAGACTCTAGGACATGACTTACATCTACATGCATCCAGAGTTTGTATATCTCACAAATATCTGCGATGTCATGGAGCGGGTCGAAGGCCCCGAACACGGTGCTGCCAGCTGTGGCTACGACACAGAAAGGAGTCTGGCCCTGGGGATGACAAAAGCGGCATCATTCTTACAAGCTCGTGAAGTCCATTGTTGTTGTCTAGTTGCTAACTCACATTCGAATCTTTTGCAGCCCCACGGACAATAGTCCGCCAGACTCCTCTTTCCGTGGGATTTCCCAGACAAGAACCCTGGAGTGGGGTGCCGTTTCCTGCTCCAGCCAGTCTTGTCAACTCAGGGGTGGAACCCACGTCTCCTGCACTGACAGGTGGATTCTTTACTGCTGAGCCACCAGGGAAGCCCCTGACTAAGGACACTAGATATCTAATAACTTCAAGTATTTAGAGGCACCTACAGTAACGGAAAAAGCAGCTTAACCATAAGATGAACAAATATCATTGCCTCTGAGTCTCATTTATTGTTATTTTTCACTGAATTTATTTTCAGAAGATCATACCACAACAATAAAGATGACTAAACTCCTTTAGTAGTAAATAAACTACTTTATTTACTTTTGGTGATAACTTTTCTTTTGCTATTTAACAGAAACAAAATGGTCAGGGAAATATTGCAATGTCATATAGTTATTTCACTTCAGCTTTAGAAGAAATTTCCTACATTTAGAGATTACTTTATTTCCTGTAGCAATTCTTATCAGTTGCTTGCCACTAATGAAAGTCAGTAAAGAAAATAAAGATGCATTTGCAAGTTGAATATGGAACTTCAGAACTTACCTTTCTTTTAGCTTGTAATATGTTTTTCTCTAACTCAGCTGGAATCATCTTTCCCCTTAAAAAGTCAAATACACATTGTTTTCTGATGAGTGAATAAACATATCAATTTTACCAGTTAGAAGAATTAATAATATTCAAGATTAAAAAATTAGTTTTTAGTGACTCCCAAAGGTATTGATAGATGTGGAAAACAAGCAATAAGCAATTCCCTAAACCAAGATAAAATATCATGTTATTTGAATTAAAGGAAGTTGAGTTTACTGTCAATCATCTTAAAATCTGCATTATTTACACATCAGAAGATTCTGATTTTTCTAAGATGCACAATGGTTTTCTTTCTTCCTTTCTTTCTCTATTGATTAACCTTTAATTATAAAGACTTCTTAGGGCTTCCCTGATGGCTCAGATGGTAAAGAATCCGCCTGCAACGCGGGAGACCCTGGTGGTTCGAATCCTGGGCCGGGAAGATCCCCTCGAGAAGGGATAGGCTACCTACTCCAGTATTCTTGGGTTTTCCTTGTGGCTCAGCTGGTAGAGAATCCGCCTGCAATGTGGGAGCCCTGGGTTCGATCCCTGGACTGGGAAGATTCCCAGAAGGGACCAGGTACCCACTCCAGTGTTCTGGCCTGTATAGTCCGTGGGATCGCAAAGAGTCGGACACGACTGAGCGACTTTCACTTTCATAAAGGCTTCTTGGCATTAAGACAGAAAAATCAAAGATACGAATTGGTGGGGGGATGTGGCCAAAATTCAGGTGGTCTCACATTTCTCTTCACAAAAAATTTCTGGGACAAAAAAAAGCCAGTATTTTCCTGCTCCATCCTGTTATCAGACTGAAACACCGTCTTCACTGGAAGCATTCCTGTTAAAGTCCGGAATCAGTAAGAATGCCTGCCACCATCAATATTACAGTATCTTTTTTCTGAATAAATACCTGTTATCTAGGGAGGTAATCATGACGATAATAGATGATAGATAGAAACGAAAATTTAAAAAAATCTCTAATTTAAGTACATATGGTTGTACACCTGGAATACTTAACATTGCTTATTGAAAACCTTTTGAAAACTATAAGAATGTTGAGCAATGGGAGGGCTACAATAGTAAATTAGGTTCCTATCTTTTTAAACTAATTGTTCTGAATAAACATAGAGCATATCCTATTCGTAGTAGTAAAAACAGATACAAAATATCTGGGAAAGAGATTCTCAGCAAATGTACAGGATTTATATAAAGAAAACCAAACAACTTGAAGTAAGTATAGAATGACAAACTTATAAAGCATATTTGCAAAATATTTTATATTCATATATTTTGCATTTCAAAATATCTCGATATATAAATATTTTTACAAGCCAATAAATAATAAACTACCACTAAAAAATTGGCAAATGAAAATGAACAGACATATTGCAGTAACACACAGCTTGTTGGTCAGTATACTAGACATACATAGTTCTAAACAACTGAAGGTCATCTTCATCTATCAGAATTTTCAAGTACAGAAGTATTGATAATATTCAAGTTTCTCCCAGTAGATAAGCGTCAGTTAACTCAAAAATATTTGAAGGGCAAATGAAAATCTATATGACATTTAAAGTGCAGACAATCTTTGAACCTGTAATTCAATTTCTAGGGATTCATGTGAGAGATATTCAAATACAGACACTCAAGTATACTTGTATAATTATATTCATTAAATCAGGGCTTCCCAGGTGCTGTGAGTGGTAAAGAATCCACCTGCCAATACAGGAGACCCAAAAGACTCAATTCGATCCTTGGGTCAGGAAGATCTCTTTGAGAGGAAATGGCGAGACCCATTCTAGTATTCTTGCCTGGAAAATTCCATGGACAGAGGAGCCTGGCGGGCTACAGTCCATGGGGGCACAGAGTCAGACACGACCGAGCGCACACACACACATTCATTTAATCACTGTCTTTAAATACTTAAATCTAGGTGAAAACCTTTTAAATAAGATGTGTGAAATTACATTTACAAAATGGAAAACTTCAAAGTAATTAAAAAAGAATGAGGAAAGTCTGTATAAATTCACAGGCTAAGGTTTCTAAGATATATTCTAAAGCCAAAAAATTTAAAAAAATAAGTTGCAGATTGTAACACAGAATTTGATATGCATAAATATATTTAATATGCATCAAAATGATCTTCCAGAATATATGTATTTATAATATAGCCTATTCATGAAAAGTAAGATTCAAGAGAAATGGAAATATATTTTCACACTGTAGATTTCTGATGCAACTGACTTTTTCATCTCCAAACATCATTATATTGCTACTTCAATATACTTACAGAAAAGGTATGTGACACTCTCACTTGCATAGGCCTATATTCAGTATAGAATACTGTATAGGATAACTTTGGTACTTCTTTCATAATTACTTTCAGTTAACATTATTGAAACTAATATGGGAAAGTGTTCTTGCTAAAAATTGGGATAATAGAAAAATGGGGTTTTAATTTTTATATGAAGCATAATGATAATAAAAATCTTGAGAATGTGTTAAGAAACATACCTTTCATCACATTTTACTTCAATTACATTATCTGTTCCAATACCAAGAGTTGCTGCAGCTTTTTTTATGGAATAATGACCCTTGGACAAAAATGAAAACAGGAAAGGCATTAATTTTCCTGCCTTAAATCATCACTTACACTAGTGCATCACTCAAATTAGGGCATATATGCATACCTCTGAATGGATCTGTGCATATATAAATACACACACACACACACACACACACACACACACACACACACAGAAGTGTAGTTCTCAAGGCATACTTCCAGACCCGTATCATGACGTTAGTTGAGATGAAGAAGGCTGTAGCACCTCTTTCTAGGAGGCATTGTCACTCAGCACAACACTTTAAACACAGGGATTTGGTTATTTTTATTCTAGTTTTCTGTATCCACATGAATTGTGTCATTTATAAATTTACTGACAATATCCTCCAGGTAAATCCTTGCATGTTATGGACAGCTTTAAGTCTTGAAATTCCAATTTTTTTAAGAGAGGCCTAAAGAAAGGAATCAATTTTTCCTTTGCTTGTAGTTTTTAATTTTGACTTTGATATCAACTTTGATTTCTTGCCTTCTGGGTGACTGCTATCTCATGGCATAATTTGCAGAATCAGTAAGATGGAGCTGACAGCTCAAAGATAAACTTTTCCTGCATTATTTTTAGTTGTCTGGAAAAGACCACATATATGAGAGAAAAGAGAAATTTAAAACCCTTACGATGTTTTCATTTCAATGCAGAATATCAATACATAGATTAAAATAAGAAATGATTTTTTAATGACATTATGGGATTTCAGCTTATTTGCTCATGATATTGAAAAAGTATATGTCTAATGATAAAAACGACATTTATAAACAAGTATCTTTGATTGTATTGTTTTATAGTAAATCACATTAAGTATGCAGCAGTGGAATTTGCCTGGTGGCTCAGTGGTAAAGAATCCGCCTGCAATGCAGGAGACCCGGGTTCAATCCCTGGGTCAGGAAGATCCCCTGGAGAAGGAAATGGCAACNAGTATCTTTGATTGTATTGTTTTATAGTAAATCACATTAAGTATGCAGCAGTGGAATTTGCCTGGTGGCTCAGTGGTAAAGAATCCGCCTGCAATGCAGGAGACCCGGGTTCAATCCCTGGGTCAGGAAGATCCCCTGGAGAAGGAAATGGCAACCCATTCCAATACTCTTGCCTGGGAAATCCCATGGACAGAGGACCCTGGCCGGCTACTGTCCACAAGACTTAGCCACTGAACCAAAACAACATACAGCAATGGTGCCAGTTTGAGAACATGTATTTATGTAATGCTAATTCGAGTTTAGTAAAGGAAGGGCATTGCAGACATAGGGACATCTTTAGAATATCCAGTGTTTCCAAGTACTTGTAGGTACAATTCTCAAGCTGGGACTTCAATTACACTTTAAGATTATAAATGCTACCAGGGTGGAAAAGAAAAAGTGATCAGATTTATCAAAGGGATTAACTGATTTTTTAAAAGAACTTTTGATACTATACACAGAGTCAGAACATGAAAGCTAAAGGAGACTTCAGTCGATCTATTGTCGATTTCATAAACATTTGGCTGAGGGCATGTAAAAACAAAGCTCTCTCTTCAACCAACTCCTTCAGGCCTAACTGGAAAAACAGAACATTAATCACTTTCTTGTTCTCTTCATGCAATGTTAAAAAGAAGCTTTAAATATTTGAAAATTTTAATGCCTTTTTTTGGTAAAGATAGCAGAATGTTTTATATTTACAATCATATCTTTTTTTTTCTGTTAGTTTCTCCTATGTTGAAATAAAATTTTTCCTGAATTATTTGTATTGTTAATCTATATAGTTTGTATAGACTGTAAAGTTGTTTTTCTCCTTCCCAATACCAATATATAAATCCAAACAGAGATTATAGAGTATTTTTAACATAAAAATGAAGCTAATATTCTCAATGTTTAAATTACTTTATCAGTATATCTTAGAAGATTATTAAAGCTTAGAAAAATCTAGACTTGATACTTACTTGTTCAGAAACAAACAATACAATGCATGGAAGGACTGCCATGCCTCCTGTTTTTATCTCTGGATATTGCTTATAACGAGCTACTAATATACCATAGAGGTTTGATATACTCCCACCTATGGAAGAGAAATTGTGATTGTTAGTCTAATTTCAAAAATCTGAAATGTTGATTGAGACGATTTGAGAGTTTTCTGAAAGTAAAATGGTGCAAATTACTGATGTCATTTTTAAAGTAGTCTTTCTTGAAAGTATTAAAAGAAATCACAAACAACAAAATCCACAACTTTTAGATTTCAAAAAACTTTGTTTATAATTATAACCAACAATATGGCTTATGAACATTGAAATTAGTTCAATGACTCAAAAACAATCATATTAATTTAAATACATTTTTACTTTTTCCTATTATTTCTTTTCACTTATAAACCTTTTTCTTACCAGGTGAAAATATTCCATCTGCTTCTGTTTCTCTCCAGCCAATAATTTCACACATTTTCTTAAGAAGAACTGTTTCCATGACAGTAAATACTGGAGCTATTTCATAGGTAAACCTATAATATATATATATATAGAAATTCCACTGTGAATTATATTACATCGAAGAGGATAAATAAATTCATGTGCTAGGTAAGATTATACAGATTTTTGTATTCTATGACAGACTGTGCAAGAAATGGTTAAATTTTATATGTTCTTGTCCCTGATCAAGAGTATGTTAGTTCTACAAAGTGCCCTGGCTTCAATTGTTTTGTGCAATTCTTGGGAATTTCATTTGCCACCAAAAGGAAATTGAAAGTAGCCCCATCCCCTCAGCACACACACAACATGGTTAGGGACAGAAAATGCCCAGTTATCAATAAAATACATACACATTTCCTGAGAGTCAACATATTTACAACTACAGATAATGATTTGCAGAATATGAAAGAGCTTTTTCTAAAAACTGATTTATAAATGTTTTCGAGCTAAAGATTGTATTATGAGCAAATACATCAAAAAAAAAAAAAAAGGCTAAAGACTGTTGTTTGCAGTAACAGCATGTAGATGGTATAGGCAAGAACATTTCATTGAAAAAAATTCAAAGAAGACTGTTGTGGGGGACTCTCCTCTGAGTCACCCTGCAAAATTAGCTCTACAGAAAGAAGGTGAGATTAAAACAGAAGGCTTGACACTTTCTTTATAAATACCAAAATGCAATAAATAATAATGGATGTACTGCTGCTGCTGCTGCTGCTAAGTCGCCTCAGTCGTGTCCGACTCTGTGCGACCCCGTAGACAGCAGCCCACCAGGCTCCCCTGTCCCTGGGATTCTCGAGGCAAGAACACTGGAGTGTGTTGCCATTTCCTCCTCCAATGCGTGAAAGGGAAAAGTGAAAGTGAAGTCGCTCAGTCATATCTGACTCTTCACGACCCCATGGACCGCAGCCCACCAGGCTCCCCCGTCCCTGGGATCCTCCAGGCGAGAGCGCTGGGGTGGGGGCCATCGCCTTCTCCAATGCGTGAAAGTGAAAAGTGAAAGTGAAGTCGCTCAGTCGTGTCTGACTCTTCGCGACCCCGTGGACTGCAGCCCCCCAGGCTCCCCCGTCCCTGGGATCCTCCAGGCGAGAGCACTGGGGTGGGGGCCATCGCCTTCTCCAATGGATGTGCTAAGGACTCCCAAATTAAAGAGTGGGCCCAGTTATTCTCAAGAAATGCTTTTTATTTGTCTTCAAAACAGTTTTAAGGATCCCTTTAAGTGAGTTCCAGGTGGATCCCTATACCGGGCGCCAGCTATGTGCCATTTCAGAGGTGCTCAGCTTGCTCGCTCTCAGGTCTTCAGACATGATTCAGGCTCAGCCACCATGACCACTTTCACCCATAACACGATAGAGAATCACACGCTTGCAGTCCCTCACCTTCAGCCTGGGACTTCCTTTTGCCCTTATGACAAGCCATGGAGCCAGCTGGAGTCCCAGGAGTGCCCCGTGGTGTGGCTGGGGAATGTAGCGTCCCACTGTGCAGTCCTTTGGTCATAAGAGGCCTGGTGGAGAGCACATTTGTTCCCTTGCTCCCTACAGAGGGCCCGATGGTGGAAGCAGTTCTCTACACAGCGGCGTACATTCCCAGAGACCGTGCACTCGCTTCTGCTAATTCTAAGGGGTAACCAGGTCTACAAGGGCCCTCGTGTTACCCTCTGCCTTGTCCTGACTCCCTTCATTCCCCTTCAGTCCTGCTCCTCTCGATGGCATGCCCTAATCCAGTGATAATACATAAGCTCTGGCCCAGGGCTCTGTACAAAAACCCAGACTGAGCAAACCCACTGCCTGTTAGAATTAAGCTGCTAGTTCTAAGAGGAACAGAGTTTACAAAGCAAGCCTTACAGACTTCTCTTTCAATGAGGCTCATTCTTGCCAGTGCTGTGTCAATTTCAGCTTCTTACACACAGTACCTTTTGAGCCTATTTCAATTCCAAGGAGTAGACATTATTCTTTTCAGACAACAGTCAGTCAGTCAGTTCAGTCGCTCAGTAGTGTATGACTCTTTGTGACCCCGTGGACTGCAGCATACCTCTCTGTCCATCGCCAACTCCTAGAGTTTATTCAAAATCATGTCCACTGAGTCGGTGATGCCATCCAACCATCTCATCCTCTGTCATCCCCTTCTCCTCCCACCTTCAATCTTTCCCAGCATCAGAAAACACTCTTTTCAAATGAGTCGGTTCTTCACATCAGGTGGCCAAAGTATGGGAGTTTCAGCTTCAACATCAGTCCTTCCAGTGAATATTCAGGACTGATTTCCTTTAGGATGGACTGGTTGGATGTCCTTGCAGTCCATGGGACTCGCAAGAGGCTTCTCTAATACCACACTTCAAAAGCATCAATTCTTCGGTGCTCAGCTTTCTTTAGTCCAAATCTCATATCCATACATGACAACTGGAAAAATCATAGCCTTGACTACACAGACCTTCGTGAGAAAGTAATGTCTCTGCTTTTTAATGTGCTCTCTAAGTCAGTCATAACTTTCCTTCCAAGGAGTAAGCGTCTTTTAATTTCATGGCTGCAATCACCATCTGCAGTGATTTTGGAGCCCCCAAAACTAAAGTCTGACACTTTACACTGTTTCCCCATCTATTTCCCATGAAGTGATGGGACCAGATGCCATGATCTTCGTTTTCTGAATATTGAGCTTTAAGCCAACTTTTTCACTCTCCTCTTTCACTTTCATCAAGAGGCTCTTTAGTTCCTCTTCACTTTCTGCCATGAGGGTGGTGTCATCTGCATATCTGAGGTTATTGATATTTCTCCCGGCAATCTTGATTCCAGCTTGTGCTTCATCCAGCCCAGCATTATGATGTACTCTGCATACGAGTTAAATAAGCAGGGTGACAGTATACTGCCTTGACATATTCCTTTCCCAATTTGGAACCAGTCTGTTGTTTCATGTCCATTTCTAACTATTGCTTCCTGACTTGCATACAGATTTCTCAAGAGGCAGGTCAGGTGGTCTGGTATTCCCATTTCTTTCAGAATTTTCCACAGCTTGTTGTGGTCCAAACAGTCAAAGGCTTTGGTATAGTCAATAAAGCAGAAATAGATGTCTTTCTGGAACTCTCTTGCTTTTTCCATGATCCAGCGAATGGTGGCAATTTGATCTGGTTCCTCTGCCTTTTCTAAAACCAGCTTGAACATTTGGAAGTTCACAGTTCACGTATTGCTGAAGCCTGGCTTGGAGAATTTTGAGCATTCCTTTACTAGCGTGTGAGATGAGTGCAATTGTGCAGTAGTTTGAGCATTCTTTGGCATTGCCTTTCTTTGGGAATGGAATGAAAACTGACCTTTTCCACTCCCGTGGCCACTGTTGAGTTTTCCAAATTTGCTGGCAAATTGAGTGCAGCACTTTCAGAGTATCATCTTTCAAGATTTTAAATAGCTCAGCTGGAATTCCATCACCTCTACTAGCTTTGTTCATAGTGATGCTTTCTAAGGCCCACTTGACTTCACATTCCAGGATGTCTGGCTCTAGGTTGGTGATCACATCATCGTGATTATCTGGGTCATGAAGATCTTTTTTGTGTAGTTTTGCTTTGTATTCTTGCCACCTCTTCTTAATATCTTCTGCTTCTGTTAGGTCCACACCATTTTTGTCCTTTATTGAGCCCATCTTTGCATGAAATATTCCCTTGGTGTCTCTAATTTTTCTTGAAGAGATCTCTAGACTTTCTCATTCTATTGTTTTCCTCTATTTCTTTGCACTGATCACTGAGGAAGGCTTTCTTATCTCTCCTAGCTATTCTTTGGAACTCTGCATTCAAATGAGTATATCTTTCCTTTCGCCTTTGCCTTTAGCTTCTCTTGTTTTCTCAGCTATTTGTAAGTCCTCCCCAGACAGCCATTTTGCTTTCTTGCATTTCTTTTCCATGGGGATGGTCTTGATCCCTGCCTCCTCACAAACCTCCGTGTCACTTCCACTGTATAATTGTAAGGGATTTGATTTAGGTCATACCTGAATGGTCTAGCGGTTTTCCCTACTTTTTGCACTTTCAATCTGGATTTGGCCATAAGGACCTCGTGATCTGAGCCACAGTCAGCTCCCGGTCTTGTTTTGCTGACCAGAGCCCCATCAAAGGGTGGCGTTAGGAGTTCAATTTGTTTCTCTAATTAATTCCATCTCACATGCTTTTCTATTATCTCACATTATTCCCAGGTGGCTCCAGGGGTAAAGAATCCACCTGCCAATGCAGGGCATGCAAGAGACAAAGGTTCGATCCCTGTGTCAGGAAGATTCCCTGAAGGAGGCAATGGCAGCCCACGGCAGTATTCTTGCCTGGACAATCCCATGGGCTGAGGAACCTGGTGAACCATAATCCGAAGAGTCGGGTATAGCTGAAGTGACTTAGCATGCATGCACACATCCGTTGATTCAAGTAAGAACAATTCAAACATACAGAACCGTCTCTTAAATGCTTTCTCTTTGCGTTTCTCTATGATTTCTCTATTTAAACCAAAAATCTATATTTTCTTCGTACAGAGAATGATTGCTTCATAGCAATAGGATTCCAAATAATGGAGTAAGATTTGTAAAATGATCTTTATGTAATAATTTATATAAAATGCATCACATTTTATATATCACAACGATATAGGTTCTTTAAGGGTCTCCTGCATTGCAGGTGGATTCTTTACCAACTGCGCTATCAGAGAAGCTCCCCAAAGTGTTACTCTACGTGTGTTCAAATAAAGGGCTACAATCAAGCAATGAAAATTAAAACTAGCGATAAACTGTGCAGCTTAGTTTTCTGTGCATTTCACATTTATAAAACCATGTGCACCATTAAGATCCCAATGACAACTAAACAGTTAAAATAAACCACAACACAGTAAAGCAGTCACGTCTCATAAATGTTTAGTTCCTGGTTTTAAAGTTTAAATTTCTACCAGCTATCTCTTTTGATTGTAGTTAAATTATATTAACATCTGAGACAGACTGTTCCTTCCAGTTTCATATCTGATCATTTCCCTATTCCTTTAAACTTGAAATATATTGCCCTGAAATTAATTTTACTTCAAAACATTGCAGCGGTGTATCTCATTTTCGTATTACTGAAGTTTTGTTGTGACAAAGGTCAAAATTTTTAAGGAATCACATTGGAGTTCGATTTCACTTTAATAGTTTACTTTCTTCACCTTTGAGCAGATTGAAGTTCTAGTTAATATTCAGGCAACTTTTCATACACTGGTGTGTGTCATTTTTGGACTATATGCTCTGGGCTGTTTTGGGTAGTACTGCAGTGATTTCAGTCCTGGAGCTGGACTCCCAGTCTGCACACTAATAACTCAGACTAATCAACTGAACTTTACTATTTACCAGGAAATTTGCATCCTAAGAATTTCTAGAGAGGAGAGACAGTCCAGAGGACCAGTTAAAATGTCCCCCAGGGAACAGGAACCATCTTTTTTGCATTTCCTTCTGGTGTCACCTATTTGTTTCTGATAGAACAAACATCTTGTCCAGCAACACGGAACTTCAACAACTGACACCTTCACCCTTGCTCACGTGTCTCACAGTCTCACGTTCCTTAGATCCAGAAGGATACTCACATGTTGGTATTTGCAGTGGCTGTCAACCATTCCCCTGCAAGTCCAATCATATCTAGCCCACTGGAGAGCTGGTTAAAATAGCGAGGATGTCCTGGAAAAAAAAGACAAAATTGCACATGGGTCAAAGTGTAAACACAGGGGTGAAATGTGGTTAAATTTTATAGTAGTTTCTCAGTGAACAGGTGTTATGGATCAAGTACATGACTTCATTCAGTGAACATTCCTGAGTGATTATCATATGCTGGGAGTGTTCTGGGTGTTAGGGCCCAGCGGTCATACAGGGTGGACATAGCCGCTGCATGGGGATCTCACTTACCATTGAAGGGAGACATAATAAAATAATGACACAAATGTATTTAAGTACAGTAAAAAGCAAAAATTATGAAGCAAAGGATCAGGATGTTATAAGACCATTTCTAAGGGGTCAGGAGTAGGAGAGGCAGTCTCCAGAGAAGGCTTTTGGAGGAAGTGATCTTTCAGAGAAGGTCTTAAGTCTATTTCCAAACAGTGGAGAAGGAGGAGCAGCTATAAGAAGGCACCAACATGAGAAAGGGCTCAAATACCAGAGTGAGGAACCCAACTGAAGTAGAAAGACCGAGGGTGGGGTGTGGGAAGCTACCTCAGTGAACGGGGGAAAGATCACCTAGAAGATGAAATAATTTTCCTTCCAAAGCTGCTTATACATTTTTTGGATGAAATATCAGGTCCCTAGAGATTATCATAGTAAGCAGGAAACATCATGTGAGAGCTGGACCATAAAGAAGACTGAGCGCCGAAGAACTGACGCTTTCCAACCGTGGTGTTGGAGAAGACTCGTGAGTCCCCTGGGCTGCAAGGAGATCCAACCAGTCCATCTGAAAGGAAATCAACCCTGATTATTCATTGGAAGAACTGATGCTGAAGCTGAAGCCCCATTATTTTGGCTACCTGATGCAAAGGGCCAACATGTTGGAAAAGACTGTGATGCTCGCAAAGATTGAGGGCAGAGGAGAAGGGGGCGGCAGAGGCTGAGATAGTTAGCATCACCAACTCAATGAACATGGATTTGAGCAAACTCCAGAAGACAAGAGAGGACAGAGGAGCCTGGCGTGCTGCAGCCCATGGGATTGCAGAGTCAGACACGACTTAGCGGCTGAACAACAAATATGTGGAATCCAAGATACAGCACAAATAAGCTTATCTACAAAACAGAAACAGAATCCCACACACAGATAACAGACTTGTCATTGCCAAGGAGAAGAGGGGTGGAGGACAAACTGGTTTGGGAGTTTGGGGTTAGAAGATGGAAACTGTTACATGTAGGATGGATAAAGAGCAAGGTCCTAGTGTAGAGCACGGGATATCCCATATCCTGTAAGAAACCATAATGGAAAAGAATTCTTTAAAAATACAACTACAAAACTCACTTACTATGTTTTTTACCATACCACCTCTCTAAAAACAAGATCATTTTTAAGAGTAATTCTTTTTTGTTTAATAAATTTACAACAGAACTATTTAAAAAATAAATAAATAAAATAAAAAATAAAAATACAGGCAGCAAAATAAATAAATAATTTCAATTATAAAAACATCAGGTTCTTCTTATAATGATTTTTCAAATTTTTATATTAAGGAAGAATCACCAAACATTGCTTGTCAAACTGAACAATCCATATTCAACTCAGTTTAAATTAAGCTTCTCCTCCTTAGCTCCACAACGGATTGTTCTGTACACTGGTTTTACACTCTATCTTAAAGATAATGTGTGTGATAGCTCTTTGTGAATCTCTGTTTTGCCTCTAGAGTTTTGTTCAGATATCATTTGCTCCTGGAAGTACCATTGTTTTAAGAGATTAAGAATTAAGTTACAATAATGTTATTTTAATCAGAAAACACTTTGTAAAATATAGGCTGTATATATAAATTATACATAAATCTAATTTTAGCATTCTATATTTTATTGAAGTACAGAGATAATAAATCAAGCATCCAGTAATGAATATGATCAAATAAAGCAAAAAATGAAAAAGGTAAATAAAAACTGTATGTTAGTTGCCATTGGGATATATCCCTCCAGACCAAAATCACTTTGTTTACTTTCTCTGTTAATTAATAAATAATTCATATATGAAAATACCAATTTAAAATAAACTAGACAAATGCTTTAAATAAAAATGAATGAAATTAGGGTATTTTTCAATGCAAATGTAAACTTAAGGCTACTCATTCAGTCTCCAGTTCAGGCAAACAAATTTGAAAATTACCTGTTTTTACACCATATTTTAAGGTGTCTGTGCAATCAACAAGCAACTGCTCCAGAGATTCAGGATGGTCAGACAGTTCTAAGTCAAACCCATCCAAACCTTCAAGAAGTTGATGAGGATGATGAAAGTCCAATATTTTACTCTTAACATCGAAAGTTTTCTCAATGTAGTGCAGAAGAATATTTACCACTCGCAGCAGAAAACATTTTGTTAAATCTTCACCCTCCTTGGATGGCAACAAATCTAGAGAAAAAATAAACAACAAGGTCGGTATCTAAAGAGTCAAAGAAACTCACTATCAGATAGAATTTTAATCATAGAAAATTAAAGATATTTGAAGGCCATGTCAAATAGTAAATAAAGCAACATCTGTCCAAATCCTACAAGTAATCTTCATTTGAAGTCTCATTGAATAACAATTTTCACCAAAAAGTAAGCCACTTTAGATTAACGCCATGAAAGTAACTGGTCCTTTAAGCTCTACCAGGTGGTCCTTATTTGACTGTCGTCAAAAATGAGCTGGTAAGTTGTACTTTTAAAAGTCAGTTAAAGTATACTTATAAAAGTCTATAGATCTTAAGAAAAGCAAAATTACTACAATAATATGTATATAATTCTGGCAATGGCACCCCACCCCAGTACTCTTGCCTGGAAAATCCAATGGACAGAGTAGCCTGGTGGGCTGCAGTCCATGGGGTCACTAACAGTCGGACAGACTGAGTGACTTCACTTTCACTTTTCTCTTTCATGCATTGGAGAAGGAAATGGCAACCCACTCCAGTATTCTTGCCTGGAGAATCCCAGGGATGGGGATGAGGATCCCAGCCCTGGTGGGCTGCCGTCTATGGGGTCACACAGAGTTGGACATGACTGAAGTGACTTAGCAGCAGCAGCAGCAGCAGCAACATAGAATTTTATTAAAAATAAAACAAATAACATTTGTTAACAGCATCCATACCTGAAGCATAAGCATTTGATAAATTAGTCATTAAATTCTCAGTGTGAGCTTCTTTTATCACATCTTCATCAGTTGATTGACAAGGATGAGTGGATTTTTTTCTCATCTGTTTTCTATCTAAGTTGAGAAAGAAAATATTTATAATTATTAAAACATGCTAATAAGATGTATTACTGTAATCAAATCTGTAATCAAATGGATGCCTCAAAAAAACTCATAACATTTGAAATTTTTATTTACATGTGATCTCTGGTGGAGCGGGATATACTGGAGAGAAGCATGAACTCTACTGAAATTATGTAAGGTTCTTTTTTCACCACACAGAGAGCAATGATACAACTCTTACACATTAGCTTCATATCAGCTTAGCACAGAGGATTAATAATCTAATAATAAACACCTATCATGAAAGTAAAGTGAAAGTGTTAGTCACTCAGTCATGTCTGACTCTTTGCGACCCCATGGACTGGAGTCCACTAGGAATTCTCCAGGCAAGAATCCTGGAGTGCATTACCATTCCCTTCTCCAAGGATCTTCCCAACCCAGGGACTGAACCTTGGTTTCCTACATTGCAACTGGATTCTTGACTGTCTGAACCACTAGGGAAGACCTCTTATCTTTAACTATAAATAACAATGCCTGCTACAGGATAAGATCTTTGCATGTGTATTGACATTTAAGTACATATAACCATATCGGGAAGATCCCCTGGAGAAGGAAACGGCAATCAACTCCAGCACTCTTGCCTGGAAAATCCCATGGACGGAGGAGCCTGATAGGCTACAGTCCATGGGATCACAAAGAGTCAGACACGACTGAGCGACTTCAGACTCAGACTACATATTAAGAGTCCTAAATGCTATGCACACAATTTGATCCTCACTGTAAGCATCCAATATAGGAACATTTCCCCAATATGTCGATAAACAGATTTAAAGAGGTTAAGTAATAGTAATAAAGTAACTCTTATTGAGCACTTTTTATGGCCCAGGCACTGTTCTAAGTACTTCACCTGTGTCATTCTAGTCAATCCTCATAATATAGGCTTATGATATGGATACTATTATTAACAAAAATAGCTTTCTATATGGTTGGACGGGAATTTATAGACAAGTGTTTAAATCCAAAGATCAATACATTATCCTGTTTATTATTTGTATGCTTCCAAGGTTTAAAACACATACTTCAAATTTTGAGATATAATACAGTCTTTCCTGATGTTATAATATGTTAATTAAGAAAACCTTAAAACAGATACTAGCATTAAGAGTATAAATTGTGTACTGTAATTGAACTATAGAGAAGTATATACAAATCTGTAAAAAAAATTAATATTTTAAAATAATAAGTCTTAAAGTCTTCTTCAATAAAATTGCTAAAACAAATATCCCATCAAGCAAGCTATTTCATTGTTAATATCATTTCATGTCCTGAACAATATAGGAGAAAAAAAAAGTACAAACTGTAATTTATAAAATCTACTTGTTTGCCAACAGTTATATAGAAAAAACACGAAGTAATCAGAAAATGCCCTGGAGAAGGAAATGGGAACACACTCCAGTATTTTTGCCTGGGAAATCCCATGGACAGAGTAGCCTGGTGGGGTCCCTACAGTCCATGGGGTCACAAAAGAGTCAGATACAAGTTAGCGACTAAAAAATGACAGCAAATCAGAAAATGATGTATGGCTAAATTTTGTAGCTTCTATTTTGTAAGCTTAGTAGTATTGTTTCAAGTACTACTGGATTTTTCTTGAAATAAAAATAGCTATTCCCCTATATAACCCAGATTGCATTTGTTAAGACTGCAGCAAGATTAATTTGGTTTAACTTTTAAGCATTGATACATTTATCAGTTTATAAAACATAAGCATTTTAAATGTTTATGTATAACAAACAAAAATGTTTCAGTATAGCTTTCTCTGTAAATAAAATCCTAATACATGAGAAAATTGCACATAAGAAAAGACAGCATAGATTACAGAAATGTGAGATGATTTTGCAGAAAATTCAGTGTACTTAAAAACAGATTTTCATATTACATGGTGATCCAGTAGACATAAATTAATATTTTGTACAATTTTTTTCTAGAGGAAAATTGCTTTTTCCAAATTTCAGTGCTATAGACAATGAGTAATAATTGATAATAAATAAATTTTAAAGTATTAAAGCTTTAAATGCATCACTTCTTATAAATAGTGGAAACAAAAGTCACAAGAAAAGTGAAATAAAAAAATTCTATACATGAAAGAGTATTACAGAACATTTATTAAAAAGTTATGTAGCAACTAAAAGATTTTATATAGCAGAATAAGAATTATACTCCATTAATAGTTCAACTATGCATTGGCTCTACAACCTGAAATTAAATTAATATTTAATAACAAAATGCTTGCTTTAAATGCATAAGACAAAGACTGCTAATATGTTCTGTCAAAATATGTTAATAACTAATAATCATAGAAAACAAACAAGACTTGAGAGTCTGAACTTTTAATTTTCACTTTTTCTCACAAAATTTCAACTTACTTGCCAGGCTATATCCACACTCTTTGAGGTCCATGTACAGTGAAAAAATAATATCTACTTTAAGAGAATTCCTGCAGCCAGAGCATGCTTTGATGTAATGAAAAGAACTTGACTATTAAAGATGAGTAACTGCTGTAATTTATAAGGGACGCTTTCAAGGTCCCTTTTTTTTTTTTTTTTAGATATAATACAGTCTTTCCTGATGTTATAATATGTTAATTAAGAAAACCTTAAAACAGATACTAGCATTAAGAGTATAAATTGTGTACTGTAATTGAACTATAGAGAAGTATATACAAATCTGTAAAAAAAATTAATATTTTAAAATAATAAGTCTTAAAGTCTTCTTCAATAAAATTGCTAAAACAAATATCCCATCAAGCAAGCTATTTCATTGTTAATATCATTTCATGTCCTGAACAATATAGGAGAAAAAAAAAGTACAAACTGTAATTTATAAAATCTACTTGTTTGCCAACAGTTATATAGAAAAAACACGAAGTAATCAGAAAATGCCCTGGAGAAGGAAATGGGAACACACTCCAGTATTTTTGCCTGGGAAATCCCATGGACAGAGTAGCCTGGTGGGGTCCCTACAGTCCATGGGGTCACAAAAGAGTCAGATACAAGTTAGCGACTAAAAAATGACAGCAAATCAGAAAATGATGTATGGCTAAATTTTGTAGCTTCTATTTTGTAAGCTTAGTAGTATTGTTTCAAGTACTACTGGATTTTTCTTGAAATAAAAATAGCTATTCCCCTATATAACCCAGATTGCATTTGTTAAGACTGCAGCAAGATTAATTTGGTTTAACTTTTAAGCATTGATACATTTATCAGTTTATAAAACATAAGCATTTTAAATGTTTATGTATAACAAACAAAAATGTTTCAGTATAGCTTTCTCTGTAAATAAAATCCTAATACATGAGAAAATTGCACATAAGAAAAGACAGCATAGATTACAGAAATGTGAGATGATTTTGCAGAAAATTCAGTGTACTTAAAAACAGATTTTCATATTACATGGTGATCCAGTAGACATAAATTAATATTTTGTACAATTTTTTTCTAGAGGAAAATTGCTTTTTCCAAATTTCAGTGCTATAGACAATGAGTAATAATTGATAATAAATAAATTTTAAAGTATTAAAGCTTTAAATGCATCACTTCTTATAAATAGTGGAAACAAAAGTCACAAGAAAAGTGAAATAAAAAAATTCTATACATGAAAGAGTATTACAGAACATTTATTAAAAAGTTATGTAGCAACTAAAAGATTTTATATAGCAGAATAAGAATTATACTCCATTAATAGTTCAACTATGCATTGGCTCTACAACCTGAAATTAAATTAATATTTAATAACAAAATGCTTGCTTTAAATGCATAAGACAAAGACTGCTAATATGTTCTGTCAAAATATGTTAATAACTAATAATCATAGAAAACAAACAAGACTTGAGAGTCTGAACTTTTAATTTTCACTTTTTCTCACAAAATTTCAACTTACTTGCCAGGCTATATCCACACTCTTTGAGGTCCATGTACAGTGAAAAAATAATATCTACTTTAAGAGAATTCCTGCAGCCAGAGCATGCTTTGATGTAATGAAAAGAACTTGACTATTAAAGATGAGTAACTGCTGTAATTTATAAGGGACGCTTTCAAGGTCCCTTTTTTTTTTTTTTTTGATGGCATAGAAATTTGGAGCAATTCCATTATTTGTAAAACAGGCCACAATACAATGCTCCTATTTGTTTAGAGAATTTACTGAGAGAGAATTGTATGTAAGGGTTAGTTGCTCAGTCATGTCCAACTCTTTGCAACCCCATGGACTGTAGCTCGCCAGGCTCCTCCCCCCATGGGATTCTCCAGGCAAGAATACTGGAGTAGGTTGCCATTTTCTTCGCCGGAAATCTTCTCAACCATGGGATCAAACCTGGGTCTCCTTTTCAGGTGGATTCTTTACTATTTGAGTTACCAGGGAAGTTTTAATTGTATGTATCATGTTTAAACATCGCTTGCTTTTTAAAAGTATGATTTACTGGGGAAAAAATGAATTTCAATTTCTCTTTAACGATTACAACTTTTATCTATAGATCGACAGATATGTTAATGCATGGGCGTATTAATAGTATAATTCAAATGTTTGTAACACAGGAATAATTTTCTACTTTTGGATTGAAAATTCTAAAATAATACAAAAATACATAATGATCGTCATTTCTGAGCCCCATTTCCAGGTGAACCTTTTCTCAAAAATTTGTCAACTAGTCCCTTGGAATTTACAACTATTAAATAACATGCTGGTCAGCATTGCTATTTTTTAAAATTAAGCGTCTTTCGAGCATGCTAATGAAAGAGCATGAAAAGATGGGTGGGTCACAAACAAAGGGACCTGGAAATATGTTGGCTCCTGTCCTGTGCATTTGATCCAGTCTTCGCTCAGCCCTGTCTGACTCCCTGTGACCCCATGGACTGCAGCCCAACAGGCTCCTCCCCCCATGGGATTCTCCAGGCAAGAGTACTGGAGTGGGTTGCCATTTCCTTCTCCAGGATAAAAAAAATTCAGTGATGTCTAATTCACTCTGATAATGATAAGGGGGAAAATGAGAGTTGTCAAAAGCCACTGACAAATATCAACCTAATCTGGACCCATTATTACAATCTTTTCCTCATCAAGGAGTTCACTAGAGCCTCTAACAAATAAACAAAAAACATACTGGATGATTTGAAAACCATTTTCTCTGTCTGTCTTCCTCCTTTCATTGCTTCCAGTAGAATTGACTGAGGATCGGGAAGTGACTAGAAGTGGGGGAAATGGAAAACATGAGCTTCCCGGAGTCGTAGCTGCTGTTCCGTTTCCTTCGATGGTCAGCAAGCCTTGCTGGGGCTAATAGCATGGCCACATCCACCGGACCATGCTAAGCCGCTTCCGTCGCGTCCAGCTCTGTGCGACCCCATGGATGGAGCCCACCTGGCTCCTCTATCCGTGGGACTCACCAGGCAAGAAGATGGAGCAGGTTGCCATTTCCTCCTCCAGGGGACCTTCCGGCCCAGGGATCGAACCCCGGTCTCCGGCACTGGCAGGTGGGTTCTTCACCATTTGTGTCTCTACATCCACTAGGGAAGATGATCTCATTATCTTCATTCGAAGATCGGCTCTGCTCTTGACTCCTGGACCCCCGCTCATTTCTGTTCATAAACCCAGCTCTGTCCCTGCCCTGCCTGTACTGTGAGAACCCCCTCCCGTGCACAGTTCATCCCAAAAGTCCCCTAGCTTCCTCCTCCTCCTCACCCGCTCCTTCCCCACACACTAACCATGGGCACTCTGGAAGGACTGGGACGATCCTGGTTCTGGGCAAACGAGTCTCCCCCCCCGCCCAGAGTACTCTCTATCACTCTATTTGTTCCCCTTCATGTCCTCACAATGAGACCTTTGTTTCTAAACACACAGCATGAAGCTGACCCTCCCCAGCCCAAGGGGAAAGTAATGTTGCTGTTTTCTTCACTTGATTCTAATTTTATACATTCGTAAAACATACATAAATTGAAATGAAAAGTCAATAATTTTTATCTACAAAGCATGTGCAAGATTTCTTGTATTATATTACTCTATATTAGATAGGACTTCCAGAGGAGATGGGGATAATACTCTTAAAAAACAGTCACTCAAGGTTAAACCTATAGCTTTTTTCCTATTGGACACTTGCTGTATTTAATACAGTGCTACATATATTTCATATATCGACTTCTCATAGAACTTCAGTGATTTAGACCCTATTACTGTTGTGCTCTGTTTCACATCTCCCTTTACTTCAGCCCTCCCATCAGTAAAGTGGGCACCATAGTAATACCTACTCATGAGCTTTCAGTATAAAAAGAGATGATGCTTTTGAAGTGTTTATAGCAAACTGAATTTTTTTCCTGACAGTCTTGACAAACAGGAAAAAAAAAAAAAAATCAGAAATGACTCTGATAATGCCATTGCCTAGACCAAAAACTTCTAATGACGATATCTACTATAAACTCCTTAAGTTGACACCTTTCTTGCCTTAACGCCTACCACTCACCTACAGAAACCTTCTGCATCTCAGAAATAGTTCCCTCACTCTCTCCTGTTAACTTCACCTCTTCTTACTTCCTTGCACTTTGTATAGAGCAACTTCATATATTTTAAATGACTTCTCTCCTTCTTTCTCCTAATTTGAAGCCTGTGGATCACACGTTTACTGAGTACTTATATGCCAAGCACTCTTGTAAGATAGATTCACATCAATCCATTTAATTCTCCCTGTAACTTATAAAACACTGCTATTTACTTCCCTCATTTTACAGATGAAGTACCTAAAGCACAGAAAAGTCAAGCTATTTTCCAGAGATCACACAGCTACTAAGTGGCAAATCCAGGATTCGAACTCGATCGTTCTCATTGTAGAGTCCACTCTCTTAATCCCTCCTCTTGTCATAGCTTAGTGACTCCATAAATATTTGCGTATTTCCACCACTGAGCTGAAGTGATCTTTATTTCCCTCTGAATTATCAGAACATTTTTTCAATTTTTGTACAGCTCCTTTGGCAGTTTAATGTACTTATTAGAAGTTCTATCTTGGTGTTGGAGGGGAGGTGCAAAAAATACAATCAAATCCACCCTCAAGGAAGTTACAATTTAGCAGAAAGGAGAATAACAGACAGGACAAAACTCTACATATTTTAATGACGTGAAAAATGCCACACTTATGATAAAATTATAATCAAGCATTATAGTAGTGACCTGGGACGGGGCGGTCCATGAATGTGCCACCAAGTTGCTCTGAGAGAATTAACAGACGACCAACAGTTTGAAAGACCATCTGCAGCTCTCTGAAGAGGGTGTGTGTGAGCTGAAATCTGAACTAAGTGACATTTAACTAGGTGATGAGTCAGGAAAATCACATCCAAGAAAATTTTAAAAATGCACAGTATCTTGAGGTGCTAATTGAGGAAATAAGGAGAAATAAGTGTATGTGACATCCCAGAAAACCAACAGGGAGAAGTTGTCAACAGGGGAAGTAGGAAAGACACATAAATGTGTTTGGCATTTAGCGGTACAAAACCACACAAGGATCTGGGCCGTGGAATGACGTGATCGTGGTTTCCTTATGGTTGTAGAAACAACTGTGAAGGGACTGTGGTTGAATATAGTCAGTCTCTTGATAAAACTTAGAGAAATAGTTGTGTTTTTTTTTGTCTGTGAGACTAGCAGAGATGCTAGAAGCAGGAGCGTAGGCTCTCTGACAAATTCTTCAAAATGAATCCCAATTAAAGGTATGAAATTGAGTGATGATGGCACTATATAATACAAATATATAAAATGGGCTATAGGATTATGGAGAAAATTTCTTTCAGTTTGGAAATAAGAATGATAAATCTTATAAGCTTTAAGCTTTTAGTATACTGTGCATGCCGGCTTAGTTGCGTCCGACTCGTTGGGACCCTACGGAGAGTATCCCACCAGGCTCCTCTGTCCATGGAATTTTCCAGGCAAGATTACTGGAGAGGGTTGCCTTTTCCTACTCCAGGGGATTGTCCCAACCCAGGGATCAAACCCACATCTCTTTCGTCTCCTGCATCGGTAGGCGGATTCTTTACTACTGAGCCATCTGGGAAGCTCCAGGCTTCAGTATGGCAGGCTCTAGTCAAAGCCCTTCAGAAGCATTAATTCATTCAGTCCTCTCAACAAATCTATGAAGTAGTTTATTAGTTAAAATAGTGTATGGCTGCCTTAACAAAAACAAAAATAAGAGTGATTTAAACCAATAATTTTATTTTATCTTTTACAAAGAAATCCAAACTGGATGGAAGGTGTTCAAAGTTCTGCTCTATGAGTTCATCCAAAGGCCTGAGTTCTTGTCTTCCTGTGGCACTGCCATTCCCTTGATCTGTGGTATCTATTTTATATGGCACTTAAAAGTAAAAGAAAAAAATGCTCAGAAAAATAGCATATTTAAAAATTAAAAAAAACAGGTGAATTAACTTTAATCATATATTTAAGTTTTATCATTTCAAGCATGAACTGCTTCTCAATGAAGATGTTAAATTTCATTAGAAATACTTAGTCTGTATTTAGATTTCATGAAATTTTCAATTAAAAAATAAATGAACATATATAAATTGTTTCAAAGAGACTTAAAACTTTCCAATAACTAAATTGAGTATGAGCTTTTTTATTTAAATTAACTATAAGGAAGTAAAATTTAAAATTTATCTCTTCAGTTACACTAGCTGCATTTCAAGTACTCAGAAGTACTGGACTGGACAGCACAAGTCAAGATTGCTTCTTTGACCTACTTTTTATCCACAAAGCTAGCTTATTAGCCCTGTGCCTGAATTCTAGACCAAGGAATGGAGGGAAAGGAGATAAAAGAAATTAGGCTACAGTTTAAAGTGTCAGTTAGAACTTACTTACGTACATCCCGTTGGCCAGATCTTAGTTCTATGGTCAGAGACAGCGGCCCTGGTCATACAGAACCGCTGGAAGGCTAGGCTAGAAACCATAGTTGCCTTCTAAACAGACTTCTTTGCTAACACTTTATGCGCAGGGTTAGGAGGAGGTGAGCGGGGGAAGGGAGGTTTTCCATTTCTAAAACAAAGAAGAGAAGAGGGATACTGGGAAAAATTAACAGTCTATGCCATGCGCAGATACTATTGTAGGACTTTCTTTAGATAAGTAATGGGAAACACAAAATGATCACACACCTTGTGCACATTTATAGTTTTTAATGAGTCGAGTTGGAAAAAAGCATGATATTTGGACCATGATAGAAAGGATGTTTGTAATTTCAATATATTGTTTAAAAAATAAGGTGTGGATCATTGTCATTTAATGTTTTATTACTTTTTTTAACTTTGCCTGTGTTGATATTCTATCCCTTACATTGCATAAACTTTGAAGACATAAAAAAAATATTTAAGAATATTTTTTTCTGTCTTCAGAAAATCATTTAATTATTTTCATATCTATATGATGCTTAGTCATACTACAAAATCCAAAGATGACTTGTCACCACTTTCACTGGAAATATTTATTAGCCTTTCTTTCCATATAATGTCTGATTATCTGGGTTCAAATAGAAAGATAAATTTGAAGACAGAGTAAATAATTAAGACTGTGGAATAGAAGGATACAAATAACACCCAGGAGACATATTGATATGTGTTTACTTTGTAAGGTTTGACTTCATTTGTTTTCACTAGTCACTGATTTCTTCTTGGAGAATTTGTTTTCGTCTTTGAGAAACGATTTTAACAATACCATGAAGCATAATATTCTAAATATACAAAGGACAGAGAAAACAACTCTTGCTTTATGGAACAATCTGGTCTTTACAATTATGTGATTCTTTCATCTTACATTTCACTTTAGTTTTCCCATACGCACTTGCAAACCTACTGTTTACACATTGTAAGGAGAAAAGATTATAGTCATTCAATATACTTGAACCAATATTTTTCTTTGTACTTTTTGTGTCTAGACTACAGGACATCTTTCTTTTATCAGCTTGCTTTGTAAAGCAGAAAAAGAGCTTTTTTTGTTTTGCTTTGTTTTTTGTAGCAAAGCAAAACAAATGCCATTCCCATTATTCAGATATATAATTCTAACAAAATACCAACAGTGTAGAAACTATTTTACAGAAAACTTAGGGAGTATGCCCCCTACAAAGTATAACTAACAACTTTCAGAACAGAGATTCAACCCCAGACCAAAATACAGATCTTCCAACTTCAAGCTCTTCATTTTATTAAAACAACATAGCACACTGTTTCCCATTTCTTTCCACCTAGTGCCTTTTTAAAATACAGCATATCATGTTATCAGTATTTTATAATGCGTTCAGTTGGTGTGTGTTTTCACTTCAACATAAAATATGAATATGTAAAGTAATACTGATCCTTGGCTTTGCAAATTCCTGACTTACCCCCTTCTTCAGGGTGCCTTCCCAACCCAGGGATCAAGGCCAGCGTCCTGCATTGCAGGCAGACTCTTCACCACCTGAGCTGCCGGGGAAGCCCCTCCCCAGGGGAAGTGAATCTTTCTCTTTGTTAACACGTGCACTTTATGTCTCTTTTCTCAAAAGTTCCTACATTTTCTCAAAGCCTACATTTTGAAGCATAATTTTAGAATACGGACTAATAGCAACAAATAATTCCAAGTTGAATTTCACGGAGTTTAGTGTAACCTGGCCTGAACCAGATCTATAACATCTGCACTGGCTGACTGACAGCACCTTTAGAAAACAAAGGCAAATCTCAAGTTATCCCAGTCACGAAAGCTGGAAAACAGCTAAGTGTTAATAGGACCCAGTATGCTACAAATAGTTGTTATGATGAGTTTTAGATTGGTTTTGGGAAATAGAATTATTTTTTATAAAAAACCATGTTATTTCTGTTAATATATAATGCATTGTATGCAGATCCTTTACCATCTGAGCCACTGCTGCTGCTGCTGCTGCTAAGTCGCTTCAGTCGTGTCCGACTCTGTGCGACCCCATAGACGGCAGCCCACCAGGCTCCCCCGTC
>SJYX01012968.1:94619-115864 GCA_006410675.1 Oreotragus oreotragus | reverse complement strand
TTGACAGAAGACAGCAAAATTCTGTAAAGCAATTACCCTTCAATTAAAAAAATAAACTAAAAAGAGGGGAAAAAAGTAGAAAAAAAAAGCTGATTTTGAGACCTAAGGACAAGAAAAAGAGGGCAGTGGTGTTGCGATTACATGATAGGGGCTTTTTCTCAAGTGAGATTGCCTCCATGGCACCATCTTTTAGGGTTTTTTTCTCCCCTTGAAAGGAACTTTGGACCCAGGCACCTCTCTAGGTTGATACAGAGTGAGTGTATTCACAAAAGGAGTTCAGTTTCGTGTGAATACAGACCTTCACAGTGAACTCTGGTTCTTTCTCTTTTTTTTTTTTTTTTGTTGTTGTTGTTGGCATGTAATTGCTTTACAATGTTGTGTTCATTTTTGCTGTGCAAGGAAGTGGCTCAGTCACTGTATACATATATCCTCTCCCTCCTGACGCTCCTTCCCTCTCCCTCCCATCCCACCTTCTGGGTGACCACAGAGCACCAAGCTGAGCCCCGTGTACCAGACAGCAGCTTCCCACTGGTTACCTGTTTTACACCTGGTAGTGGGTATTTGTCGGAGCTGCTCTCTCCATTCATCCCGCCCTCTCCTTTCCCGCGCCGTGTCCACACGACCACGTGTTCCCTGTGTCTGTGTCTCTGGTCTTACCCTGCAAATAGATTCACCTGTATTATTTTTCTAGATTCCACATGTATTTGTTAAAACATATTTGTTTTTCTGACTTACTTCACTCTGTATGGCAGACTCTAGGTCCACCTGTGTCTCTACAAATGACCCAATTTCATTTCTTTTATGGCTGAGGAATATTCCACTGTACATGTGTACCACAACTCCTTGATCCAACTGTCAGCACCTTTAGGCTCCTCCCACATCCGGGCTATTGTAAACAGTGCCCCAGGAGAACACAGTGGAGACAAGACTGCCATGTCAAGGGTTCTGGACTAGAGCGGTGAGATGAGAGCATGCCCTCAAATCCCTAGAGGAATGGAATTTGTAAAAGAGCCATTGAACAAAAATACTAAGATTGTTTTTATTCTCGTTACATCAAAATATATTAACAACCTACGACAAGCAGGGTAGCATGGCCAGGCGGTCTAAGGTGCTGGATTAAGGCTCCAGTCTCTTTAGGGGCATCGGTTTGAATCCCAGAGCTGCCAGCTTGTCTATATCTTTAGGCTTCCTACGTGGTGCTAGTGTTAAAGAACCTGCCTGAAATGCAGGAGGCATGAGAGATGCAGCTTTGATCTCTGGGTCAGGAAGACCCAGTATTCTTGCCTGGAGAATCCCATGGACAGAGGAGCCTGGCTGGCAGAGCCAGACGTGACTGAACAACTAAGCCCATTCCTATTTACTTCTGAAAATTTTTATGTGGCCCCAGACTGTTTTAAAGCTGAAAGTGACCTTAGAGATTCTACTCTTTAACCTTTTATTTTTAGAGAAGAAGTATTAATTTTGTGCAACTACCTTGTTAAGTATAAAGAGAGATAACATTTGTCGTTTATACATTTCAAAAGAATTCAAGTTTGCAGTCAGGACACACAGACATTATCCCTATTGTCACTTATTCTTCACATCAGTGCAGTTGAGAAATGTGCATGTTACTGGTGGGAATTAGGATATTCAGATGTAAGTAGCACCTCTATTTTCATTTCAGTTGAGTTCAGTCACTCAGTCATATCTGACTCTTTGTGACTCCATGGACTGCAGCATTCCAGGCTTCCGTGTCCATAACCAACTCCCAGAGCTTGCTCCAACTCATGTTCATCAAGTCGGTGATGCCATCCAACCATCTCATCCTCTATCATCCTCTTCTCCTGCCTTCAATCCTTTCAAGCATCAGGGTCTTTTCCAATGAGTCATTTATTCGCATCAGGTGGCCAAAGTATTGGAGCTTCGGCTTCAGCGTCAGTCCTTCCAATGAATATTCAGGATTGATTTCCTTTAGGATGGACTGGTTGGATCTCCTTGCAGTCCAGGGGACTCTCAAGACTCTTCTCCAACACCACAGTTCAAAAGCATCAGTTCTTCAGCACTCAGCTTTCTTTATATTCCAACTCTCACATCCAGACATGACTACTGGACAAACCATAGCTTTGACTAAATGGACCTTTGTCGGCAAAGTAACATCTCTGCTTTTTAATATGTTGTCTAAATTGTCATAGCTTTTCTTCCAAGGAGCAAGTGTCTTTTAATTTCATGGCTGCAGTCACCATTTGCAGTGATTTTGGAGCCCAAAACAAAATAAAGTTTCTCACTGTTTCCATTGTTTCCCCATCTATTTGCTTTGAAGTGATGGGACTGGATGCCATGATTTTAGTTTTCTGAATGTTGTTTTAAGCCAACTTTTTTCACTCCTTTCACTTTCATCAAGAGGCTCTTTAGTTCTCCTTTGCTTTCTGCCATAAGGGTCGTGTCATGTGCATATCTGAGGTTATTGATATTTCTCCCAGCAATCTTGATTCCAGCTTGTGCTTCATCCAGCCTGGCATTTCTCATGATGTACTCTGCATATAAGTTAAATAAGCAGGGTGACAATATACAGCCTTGATGTATTCCTTTCTCAATTTGGAACCAGTCTGTTGTTCCATGTCCAGTTCTAACTGTTGTTTCTTTATCTGCATACAGATTTCAGAAGGCAGATAAGGTGGTCTGGTATTCCCATCTCTTGAAGAATTTTCCACAGTTCGTTGTGATCCACACAGTCAAAGGCATTGGCATAGTCAATAAAGAAGAAGTAGATATTTTCTGGAACTCTCTTGCTTTTTTGATGATTCAACAGATTTAGCAGTTTGATCTTTCATTCCTCTGCCATTTCCTAATTCAGCTTGAACATCTGGAAGTTCACAGTTCATATACTGTTGAAGCCTGGCTTGGAGGATTCTGAGCATTACTTTGTTAGCGTGTGAGATGAGTGCAATTGTTTGGTAGTTGGAACATTCTTTGGCATTGCCCTTCTTTGGGATTGGAATGAAAACTGACCTTTTCCAGTCCTGTGGCCACTGCTGAGTTTTCCAAATTTGCTGGCATATTGAGTGCAGCACTTTCACAGCATCATCCTTTAGGATTTGAAATAGCTCAACTGAAATTCCATCACTTCCACTAGCTTTGTTCATAGTGATGNGATTGGAATGAAAACTGACCTTTTCCAGTCCTGTGGCCACTGCTGAGTTTTCCAAATTTGCTGGCATATTGAGTGCAGCACTTTCACAGCATCATCCTTTAGGATTTGAAATAGCTCAACTGAAATTCCATCACTTCCACTAGCTTTGTTCATAGTGATGCTTCCTAAGGCCCACTTGACTTCACATTCCAGGATGTCTGGCTCTAGTTGAATGATAACACCATCCTGGTTATCTGGGTCATGACAATCTTTCTTGTCTAGTTTTTCTGTGCATTCTTGCCACCTCTTCTTAATATCTTCTGCTTCTGTTAGGTCCATACCATTTCTTTCCCTTATTGTGTGCATCTTTGCATGAAATGTTCCCTTGGTATCTCTAATTTTCTTGATAAGATCCCTAGGCTTTCCCAATCTATTGTTTTCCTCTATTTCTTTGCATTCATCACTGAGGAAGGCTTTCTTATCTCTCCTTGCTTTTCTTTGGAACTCTGCATTCAAATGGATATGTCTTTCCTTTTCTCCTTTGCCTTTCACTTCTTTTCTTTTCTCAGCTATTTGTAAGGCCTCCTCAGACAACCATTTTTCCTTTTTGCATTTCTTTTTCTTGGGGATGGTCTTGATCACTGCCTCCTATACAGTGTCATGAACCTCTGTCCATAGTTCTTCAGACACTCTATCAGGTCTAATCCCTTGAATCTATTTGTCACTTCCACTGTATAATTGTAAGGAATTTGATTTAGGTCATACCAGAATGGTCTAGTGGTTTTCTCTACTTTCAATTGAAATCTGAACTTTGGAATAGGGAGTTCATGATCTGAGTCACAGTTAGTTCCTGGTCTTGTTTTTGCTGACTGTATAGAGCTTCTCTATTTTTGTCTATAAAAAATGTAATCAGTCTGATTCCAGCATTGACCATCTGGTGATGTCCATGTGTACAGTCTTCTCTTTTGTTCCTGGAAGAGGGTGTTTGCTATGACCAGTGCATTCTCTTGGCAAAACTCTGTTAGCCTTCCCCCCTGCTTCATTCTGTACTCCAAGGTCAAATTTTCCTGTTACTGCAGGTATCTCTTGACTTCCTGGTTTTGCATTTCAGTCTTGTATAATGAAAAAGACATCTTTGGGGGGTGTTAGTTCTAGAAGATCCTATAGGTCTTCATAGAACCGTTCAACTTCAGCTTCTTCAGCATTACCAGTTGGGGCATAAACTTGGATTATTGTGATATTGAATGGTTTCCCTTGGAAATGAACGGAGATCATTCAGTCATTTTTGAGACTGCACCCAAGTACTGCATTTCAGACTCTGTTGTTGACTATGTGTGACTATCTTAGTTCTTCCCAAGTTAAGAAAAGTGTTCTTTTATGCTTTTTGTCCATTTTGTCATACTTCTTCCTTTCTTTCAGGTCCACAGGTCACAGTCTTAAACTGCACAAATATCACTCCTAATTTTTCCTCTTATGAGTCCCAAGTATTATCCCCCACTCCCTTGGAGGACATGGTAACCTATGGAAAGTTCTATACGTCAGTATTTTTCAAACTATAATGTGTGTGCAAAGCATATTGTCACAATGCAGGTTCTGATTGGCTTGTTTTTATCAAGCTTCATGGGCTGCTTGTATATTTTAGAGATTAATATTTTGTCCATTGCTTCATTTGCAGATGTTTTCTCTCATTCTGAGGGCTGTCATCTTGTTTATGATTTCCTTTGCTGTACAAAAAGCTTTTAAGTTTAATTAGGTCCTATTTTTTTGTTGTTTTGTTTTCATTACTCTAGGAAGTGGGTCATAAAAGATCTTTCTGTGGCTTATGTCAAAGAGTGTTTTTCTCATGTTTCCCTCTAAGAGTTTTATAGTGTCCAGTCTTACATTTACATCTTTAATCCATTTTGAATTTATTTTTGTGTATAGTGTTAGATACTGTTCTAATTTCAGTCTTTTACATGCATCTGTCCAGATTTCCCAGCACCTCTTATTGAAGAGGCTCTCTTTTCTCCATTGTATCTTCTTGCATCCTTTGTCATAGCAATTATATTCCAATATAAAAAAATAAAATAAAAATATCAAAATGGAGGTTCCACTTCAGCACTCTGGACAGCTCCCAGTGATGCTGGTCAGGGGACCAGGTTGAGGAACAAGGCATCGGTCATCACATTGATTTCATTTCACATCTTGCCCTCTATAGCACTGGCTTACTACCACAAAACTGTTTAGACATACAAGAAAAAGATCTTATCTGTTCCTTACCACTCCCAAGAGTAAATGTTTTAAATAGTAACTAGGAAAACCATAAACTGTTTATTCCAACACTGCTGACAGAAGTCATAAATCTAAGCCAATTGTACTGAAGAAGTGTATTCAGCTTGGCTTTGGGTATCTGTTGAGAAAACAGCATCTTCTACCCAAAAGTCCTCCGTTATTTTAAGCCAGTGTATTCTAATTCCTGGTTTCTTGACCAATGGATGAACTTTTTATTTCAGAGGTTGGGGGAAAAAAAAATACAATCCCTTCTGTATGCCTTCAGACACACCCACTAGGCATAGTTAAGTCCCAGGAAGTAGCGAAGGGTTAGACCATTTGTATCTTTATTATCTGATTTCCAAAGGCTAATAAGCAGTGTTTTTCCAGTGACAATGAATGAAACTCAACCTCAAATGAGATGGGCTCACCGATAATCAATGCTTTGCTTGCTCTTCCTGTTGGGGTTCTTTACTCCTCGGAATCAACAAAGAAAGCTCATTTGTTTCACTTTGTGAAAACTCTTCATTTTTCCATCAGACTTTCCATTTCACGCTGTGTGAATTTTATTAAGATCTCTTTCACAGAAGCTAAGTGCTGGCTCTATGGGGCCCTAAGGGCTGGCAGTCGCAGCCTCTGTAATTTCTAAAGCCTCTTGAGACATTTATTTTCTACCAAGACTTCTTGGAAAATCACAGAGAAGAATCTAAAATCTCTTTGGTGCTGGAAGATGGGGGTTGGCCTCATGAGTATTTCATGCAAATCTTTTGGTATTACAGCCTGAAACCAACAACACGGCAGTCCTGTTAATATCCAGTCTGTGAATGGGAACATCATACTGATACTCAGTGCCTCTTTCTGAAGGCTTCCAACTATTTTTAAAAGCTGGTTTAAAAATACTAATTATTATTTTTTTTTATTTTAGAATTCAGTTCCGTCCAGTTCAGTTGCTCAGTCATGTCCGACTCTTTGGAACCCCATGAACCACAGCACACCAGGCCTCCCTGTCCATCACCAACTCCTGGAGTTTACCCAAACTCATTTAAGCGTCTTTTAATTTCATGGCTGCAATCACCATCTGCAGTGATTTTGGAGCCCCCCAAAATAAAGCTGAATTAGTCTTGATTAATAAAATATATCCATAATCTTGCTGCCTGAGAAACTATCAGTGGTTTTATTCCAAGAAAAAATTGTTTCAAAGGTCCATGAGTGCTAAGCCATTTTAGTCATGTCCTATTCTTTGCAACGCCAGAGACTGGACCCCACGAGGCTCCTCTCTCCATGTGATTTCCCAGCCAAGAATACTGGAGTGAGTTGCCATTTCCTCCTTCAGGGAATCTTCCTGACCCAGGGATCAAACTCGTGCCTCTTAAGTCTCCTGCACTGGCAAGTGGGTTCTTTACCACTAGCACCACCTAAGAAACTCCGTTTTAAAAAGTAATTGTAGTTAAATAATTGAAAAGGAATTTGTATTCTGATTTTTTTTTCCTCTTGAATTTACATTATAAGAATTTTAGGCAGTTCCCCAGTGGCCAGGTGGTTAGGATTCTGTGCTTTCACTGCTGTGGTGCAGGTTGAATCTCTGGTTAGGGAACTGAGATTTCACGAGCCATGTGGCATGGCCAAAAGAAGAAAAAGAGTTTCAATGTTTATTGTGTGCTTTCATAAATGACACAATAATAGCTTTGTAATAGTCCATCAGATAAAAATATTATATTTAAACCAATAGATTCTCTATGGTAGATATTGAGATTAGTTTCATATTTTCTTTATGATGAAAATAATAATAACCAACATTTTTGAGCACTTAATACATGCTAAATGACACTAAAAATATTGTATCATCTCTTAACTGTCATAATGATCTTATGACATGTGTATTATAATTTTTTTCCTGATGAAGATGTTGAAAGGAGGGTTATCTTGCTCAAGGTCACACTGCTGATAAGTGGCTGAGCCAAGGTTCAAACAAATATTCTTACATCCATGTTGAGTCTCCTCTCTGGCATGTTGTCTCTTAGTGTATACTGAGATTTACATAAGGATTCTTCAGTTTGAATAAAAGCTTCAACCTATGTATGCAAATCCTTAAAGTCTGCTCCTTGGTTCCTGCTGCAATGAGTATAAAATTGCAGATTTTCATTCTTAACATTNACATAAGGATTCTTCAGTTTGAATAAAAGCTTCAACCTATGTATGCAAATCCTTAAAGTCTGCTCCTTGGTTCCTGCTGCAATGAGTATAAAATTGCAGATTTTCATTCTTAACATTCCAAGAGCTATCAAGTCATAGGAGATAGTGCTATGATATCAATATGAAGGTTCTTAAAACAACAGTTTGTTTTTATTCTTTAAATATTGGTAAGACATGCACTGTCATAACTGAAATTGCTTTTACACTGCTGTGAACACTTCATCTTTAAAATTCCAAATGTGCATGGATACTTACCTGTAGTTTCATCTTTATGCACCATTTATAGACGCATCGGTTGGTTAGCTGGCTGGTTGGTTGGTTGGTTTGGTCCAGGATGAATCTGCTTCACTCATGCCTATGTGGGTCAAGGTGGAGGGGGTTACAGGGCGAGGAGAACTGTTGCGCAATTGAGCACATGAAGACCCATCTGTTTCCCTGTCTCTGTTCTCACAGAATGTGTGACACAGGAGAAGGCCTGTTCACTTTTCAAACAAGGGAAGGAGAAATGATCTATCAGAAGGTCCATTCTGCGACACTGGCCATAGCTGAGCAGCATGAGAGATTAATGCTAGAAATGGAGCAGAAGGCCCGGGTAAGGCCCCTTCCTTGGTAACCTAACAGCTTGGAAATGAATGTCCCCGAGCTCCAATGTGCATCGTGTACATGTGGGTCCATTCAGGACAGCGCCTGAGTGTCCACCCCCACCCCTGGCCCTGAGAGCTTGTCCCAATTACCAAACCTCATATCTCGAATATTCTATTGAGCTTATGACAAAAGAAGCTGTTTGTGGCCGCTACAGGGAGCCATGCACTTTGTGTATGTACCTATGACCTGTTGCCATGGTTACCCAAAGAGGGATGGAGTGCTCAGAGAGTCAAACAGGGAGCGGTGCCCTCTGCATATCTCTACACGTAGCCGGACAATCAGCGATGCGAATGTGGACCCACAATAACAAGGAAAATACATTTCTACCAGAAAGCATTCCATTTTTCTTTCTGCCTTTGTATTTTTTTTTAATTCTCTGAAACTTCTAGCTCTTTCTGTCCATGTTTCAGAGCCAATACTAAAATGTTTTCAGAAGGCACTTATACTGTTTACCAGTTGTCTATTATCCTGTCCTGGAACTATGCTGTAGTTTCTAGGTCAAGCTTAGAAATAATTTCATAAAGAATCTGAAATAACAAAATTTACAAATATCTGGAAAACAATATAAGCTTTACTACTAACTTCTTTGAAAAGCAAACGAATTATTATTGGTCATTGATCATCAAAAGAGATCAATATTGTCTTTCTGCAGAATTGATAGGGATGCATTAGAACCCATCTATGAAAGGACAAAAGTGGAGTTTTGAGAAATAGATGGGTCACTACCCAGAAAAATACTCATAATTCTATTCCATTAAAAGACTATGGGGCTTTTTATCTAGTATTATTTTATTTGGACTTTAAAAACTTTCAAATACATAATAACTTGAAATGTAAAATTATCGTTTAAATGTAAGAAGACAAAGTGGTTTAAGAAATGATTTTACATTATTCTTAATACATTTCAAATTTTGTCAATACTACATATACATTTTTGTCTCTCTATCCAAGATATGATTTAAAGAGCCTTCGTAATATCTAAGGGTGGCAAGTGCAAGTCACGCTTCCATTTGGCCTTCAGTGGGAGGTAAAAGAGTAGCTAGAATATAAAGAGGATTATTAATATGAGACTATGGGATTAATTGATGAAGCACCACCAGGAGGTTGGTAGGATTTAGTCTTTAGAAAGATTTGGGTTAAATTTAAATTGTGTTTATAATTATCTAATTAATATGACATTTTTCTAATGGCTTAAATTGGGAGAAAAATGTATAACTACCAAATTTCAAATTATTTGAGTAACTGGCACAATCATTATCAGCCCATATTTATAATCTGCTAGTGTTCATTTTCAGCTAAAATGAACAACTGTGAGATCATTTGCTATTAGTCAACAGGTATCAAAGTCAAAGTGAAGTCGCTCAGTTGTGTCTGACTCTTTGCAACTCCATGGACTTCAGCCTCCCAGGCTCCTCCATCCATGGGATTTTCCAGGCAAGAGTAACTGACTCTTTGCGACCCCATGGACTTCAGCCTCCCAGGCTCCTCCAAACATGGGATTTTCCAGGCAAGAGTACTGGAGTGGGGTGCCGTTTCCTTCTCCAGGGGATCTTCTCAACTCAGGGATTGAACCCAGGGCTCCCGCATTGCAGGCAGACGCTTTACCCTCTAAGCCACCAGGGAAGCCTTAGTCAACAAGTGTAGTTCTTCTTTACTTCTGGTTGTTCTGAGCAGGGAAAGTGCTCATAAGTAGAGGCTCTTAGACAGAACTTTCATGAAGGAGAGTCCAGGAGCTCTTTCAGGCAACTGTAATTGTCTGCAGTAAGGACAGCACTCAGTGTGCTGGCTTCCCATTCTGGTTCTCCTGCTCATGGACTGTATAATCTTGAGGAGCTCATTTAACCTCTAAATGTTTCATTTTCCTCTGTCTGTAGAATGGGTATGTAATCATTCTACTGATTTGGTTGTAATGATGTATCTGTGCATTAATGCATCAAAGTGCTGAGAATAGACGTGGCACACAGGAGGTACCGTGAAAAGTTCATTATTGTGATGGTGACGTTGACTAATCTTAAGATCTGCAAGGGTGGTGAAGACACGATATTTTTGTTCCCAGCTGTACCTCGGTAATAGGTTCGTCCCTTTCAAGTACACCTGTACCTTCTGCCAAAAGATTTGCAACACCAAATTTAATTCACCTTTGCCTTTGATGCAATTGTATTTTGTCTTATCCTGTGCCACTGAGAAGCAAGGGGAGAGCAGGGAGGCTATTGCTGTGATGGGGATGGTACAGATGGAAGGTCCACCAACTGAGATTTCAGGCAGTGGAAGACAGGATCGGGGTATACCATAGATCTGGGTGCTTGAAGATGGAAGGGTAAGGGAACAGATATTAAAATAGCATATTCGGGGCATCTTTGATCATCCAGTGGCTTAAATTGGGTGAAAAAGTGTGACTACCAACTTACAAATTATTTGAGAACACAGGGGAAATTATTAAAGCTAAAATTTAAACCAATGGCACCTCTCGAATTTGTTTCTATTTTATGGAGGTCATAATCTTAGATAAAACACTCCAAGTTCTTCTAATTCTGTTGTCAAAAACAAAGGTGCTCCACTTTGCATGTGCAACATTTTCAAGGAAAGTTTTCATTGTTTCCGTGATAACAGCCATTCATCAGAACACACACGTCAAAGATGCTTGTGTGGCCCTGCCCGTGGAGGGTGAGTAGGCTGACTTCATCGTCGACAAGACCTCAAAGGCCCTGAAATAATTTAATTTTGGATTTCAATGGATCTGTTACACACATACACATACAATTACGCACACACACTAATAATATAAAATAAACTTCTTGTTTTAATTTGCTTTGTATGTTCTTAAGCTTTACAAGTGCTATGAAATGTCCACAGGGACATGATAAGAAGACATAAATGGAATTTTTAAAACAGAGGTTTTCCCTTATGGTTTATCAAAAATAGCTGAAGGAAGGGGGGATTGTCATTAGTCATTTCTAACTTCGTAACAATGTGATTTAAAAGCAAAGAACCCCCCCATAATAAAAGTTACAGTTTGTCCTTTAAAAACACAGTGTCTGGGATGCTCCTGTTTTCAGTCATTCTTGCTTCCTCGTCACCTGAAACGCTTTGTGCACAATTTAAGGACAAACAGCATCAGTTCAGTTCAGTTCGGTTCAGTCGCTCAGTCATATCCGACTCTTTTCGACCTCATGAATTGCAGCATGCCAGGCCTCCATGTCCATCACCAACTCCCGGAGTTCACTCAGACTCATGTCCATCAAGTCAGTGATGCCATCCAGCTATCTCATCCTCAGTCGTCCCCCTCTCCTCCTGCCCCCAATCCCTCCCAGCATCAGAGTCTTTTCCAATGAGTCAACTCTTCACATGAGGTGGCCAAAGTACTGGAATTGCAGCTTTCACATCATTCCTTCCAAAGAACATCCAGGGCTGATCTCCTTCAGAATGGACTGGTTGGATCTCCTTGCAGTCCAAGGGACTCTCAAGAGTCTTCTCCAACACCACAGTTCAAAAGCATCGATTCTTCGGCGCTTAGATTTCTTCATAGTCCAACTCTCACATCCATACATGACTACTGGAAAAACCATAGCTTTGACTAGACGGACTTTTGTTGGAAAAGTAATGTCTCTGCTTTTGAATATGCTATCTAGGTTGGTCATAGCTTTTCTTCCAAGGAGTAAGCGTCTTTTAATTTCATGACTGCAATCACCATCTACAGTGATTTTGGAGCCCCAAAAAATAAAGTCTGACACTGTTTCCACTGTTTCCCCATCTATTTCCCATGAAGTGATGGGACCAGATGCCATGATCTTTGTTTTCTGAATGTTGAGCTTTAAGCCAACTTTTTCACTCTCCACTTTCACTTTCATCAAGAGGCTTTGTACAGCATCGGTGGTGTTGAAATATGAGCAAGATAGCAAACCACAGGTAACGCCTAAAAACACCCCTGACAGGACTTAAAGGCGCTGCTGTCCAAAACTGTCACTTCTGTGGTCTTCCTAAGCTCCAGTGGAGGGAGAAGAACAACAAAAGGCTCACGTAGAATGTCCTTCTTAGGAAACAAATAGTTTTCTTTCTCTAAGATCTGTCATTTTACTTTCTTTTGTTACTAGAAATAAAAGAGAGTTAAAGTCACACATTTAACAAACTAGAAACTTTTACTGTTCCCCAAACAGTAAGCCTTTTGAACAGTAATCAGCAGATTCATGTCAATGTATGCCAAAACCATAGAGTACTGTAAAGTAAAATAAAGTAAAAAATAAATAAATAAAATAAAGGAACACACAAAAAAAATAGCTAATCTAAATAAATAAATAAAAATAAAAACAAATGATCTTAACTCCCTTTATAATATAAGATGAAAAGAAATTTCTGTCTGTCTCTCCAGCCACCCCATTGGCACGTAGTAAGTCTAATGCTGCCTGCCTCAGAGGAGGGCAAGGGGACAGGGGAGAACGAAGCTGTTTCATGTACAACTGACTTAGACTGCACCTCGAAGTTGGTGTATGTGCCCTTCCATATTTATACATGATCACAGATATTACCCAAGTACTGACTGCTGCCAGCCTATGAAATAGTTCTTGTCTAAGGAGCTGAATGACCAAGGAAATGCTATTCCATGGCATGAATTCCAAGCTGGGTATCTTTTTCACAGTTTAATGTCTCTCAAGTCAGATGAGAGTTAACGGTTTAATTAGCAGCACTGTTCTTTCCTAGTGCTCCATAAAATCATGTGTCTTTCTAATGATGGCATCCTGGAGTGTATAAAATACCATAATACTTGTCGTAAGTATTCTGAAGACTCTAAACTGTTATTCCCAACTGGCACTATATTAAATCTTTCAGTTCCTTTTGAGTCCCTGTCTAACAAGGCGGGGAGTACCATGTACCCATTTATACATTTTGAAGAAATAGGAAAGCTTTCAGAATGGGACCTGTCCTGGGCAGTTTGGCTTTCTTTTGAGTGACAGCATTCTTCATACCTGCATTTTACGTGAATCTCTATCAGCTATGGGGGGAAAAAAACTAGTTCTCCCATACTGAAAAGGTGAAGAATTTGGAACCAAAATAATCTTATGAGCTATAGACAGGAAAATGTTAACATTTTTTGCAATCTCTTTTCTAGATTTACTCATAGAATGTTATGAAATTCTATAAGTTGTTTAAATGTGTGATTTATGATGGCAAATGGTATGTTACAACCAAAATATAGGAATATCTGCTTGTGAATTCATTCTTCGAAGTTCTATTCTTGACTCTCTTACTCAGTATTATCAATTATTAACCAGCAGACAAGAGCCTTCATTATTACTGACAATGACCAGTTCCCTGCTGGGAAATGCTGTTTGCATTTTTGTGAAATTTTCTTTTACTGATTGGCCAACACTGATTAACACAAGCTCAGTTAGAACAAATTATTATAGTTGATAACTAATGAGGCCCTGTATTTCTGATGTTTCAGAACACTAAAGGAAAATTAGTTTCTAAACAAAAACAAAGAAAATACTAATTTCTATTGGCAATAAATACACAAATGAGATGGAAATGACAGGAAGGCACTATGTGATTTTTCTAATACATCGTGCTGAGACGTAGCGTGATGGTCAAAATTTTATTTAGATTGTGTGTTTTTTTTTTCTTTAGAAGTTGCTATGACTCTAGATGTCACTTCAAAAAATGTATTATATATCATATATGTGTATATAACATATAATAACTTGATTACAATTGATAAAGTATAAGGAAAATTAATGTTTAACATTAAAAAGTTCAACTGTGTTTAAAAAGACACAATTTTGTTTCTTTTATTTATATTGCTGGAATAGAACAATAGTAGAGAAATCTACAAATATTGTTCTTTTATCATTTCTTTAAACTATAGTAGTCTTACTTATTCAGAGGCATACAGTCTGCTCTTGGCAATTACAGGAGTGTCGTTGATTCGTCACTGAGTCGTGTCCAACTCTTTTTGACTCTGGGGACTGTAGCTCACCAGGCTCCTCTGTCCATTGGATTTTCCAGGCAAGAATACTGGAGTGGGTTGCCATTTCCTTCTCCAGATCTTCGCAACCCAGGGATCGAACCCAAGTCTCCTGCTTGGCAGGCAGATTCTTTACCCAGTGAGCCACCAGGAAAGCCCCAATTACAAGAATAATATCCTTAAGAGAGGGAAAAAAAAAAAAAACATTTCAAAAGTCAGTCAGAATGACTCCGCATACAAACATAGATGACATATATGCATACAACCCAAAGAATCAGACTGACTCCTCTTGGAGACAATGCTGTAAAATGGGTGTGGGGGAGTAGGCCTGTAGGGACAAAGTAAAAATCTAAGAAATTGATGTAAGAATTGCATGAGACGATCATTAAGGCTACAGTTAAAGAATGTGAGCATAGTTGTCAATCCCTGGATGCATACACACTATGTGGAAGCTGCACAGCATGATCAGTAACCAGGGGGACTCTAGGGAAAGACCAGCAGAGCTGTGTGACCTCCTGCAAGTCACTTACCTTCTCTGTGCCTTGGCTACCTCTCCTTAAAAGAAGGAAGAAGGAGCAATAATATCCACTTCAGAGGGTTAGGCTACCACCTGGTCTTTAGTGAAAGCTCAATAATTATGAGGTAATTCATAACATGGCAAAAGGAAAACTTTCATTTTAAATGGGTAAAATTTTATAACCACCACTAAAGTTCATCCCAGAATTCACTATATGCATACACTGGAAATTAATTAAATATACGTATTACAGCTCCATATACTTCAAAATCAAATGACAGCAAAACTTTTATTTAAAACACCTATGAAATTTAATGTTTAATTAATGTTTTAATTTAATGTATTCATCATATTCCTTAGATTCAAAGGGTAGCTCTGTAAATGTATCTGCTTACAGATGGTAGATAAAGAATACTTATTCTTAAAAGCATTACTGAGACTTCCCTGGTGGGCCTGTGATTAAGACTGTGAGCTCCCACTCCAGGAGCATGAATCCCATCCCTGGTTGGGGACCTAAGATCTCATGTGCTACATGGCATGGCCTAAAAATAAACAGATAAAATAAAACAACAAATGCCATAAAAAAAAAAAAAAAGGAGGCAGAAGATGCAAGCTGATAAACATTAAAAAAAAAAAAAAACTTTACTGAGTACAGGTTAGAGTGGCATTCAAAGTATTTATGTAGATGCTTATAATAATTTCTGATGTTATTCCAAAGTCTAGCTTTTTTTCACACCTGCAAAAGTATTTTGGTCAATATGCGGTTTAAAATATGTACTGATGACATCTATTTTGTTTCAAGTTAATGAAAATACTATCCCACAAAGTCCAATTTTAAACGTCACGTAACAACTTCCAATACACGACCATATAAACCACATTTTATTTGTGAGCATTTATACTCAGCAAGGAGAAGGCAGTGGCACCCCACTCCAGTACTCTTGCCTAGAAAATCCCATGGATGGAGGAGCCTGGTAGGCTGCAGTCCATGGGATTGCTAAGAGTCGGACACGACTGAAAGACTTCACTTTCACTTTTCACCTTCATGCATTGGAGAAGGAAATGGCAACCCATGCCAGTGTTCTTGCCTGGAAAATCCCAGGGACGGGGGAGCCTGGTGGGCTGCTATCTACAGGGTCGCCCAGGGTCAGACACGACTGAAGTGACTTAGCAGCAGCAGTAGCAGCATACTCAGCAAGGTATCTTCTATTTTTTTCCCATTTATGTTGAATAAAATGGAAGATTAAGAGTGAATGTCCCCTATTGAGAATTAAGTCAACTCTGTGAGAAACCAATCATCCATAAACTTTCCAACTCTGGAAGACTGGCTGGATGAATCCCAACAGTGCCAAGCTTGGCTGGCGCACGGTCTCCTGGGCTTCGATTTCTGTGCAGCTTTCGAGTTTCATGAGCTCTTTTCCAAGAACAAATAAAACTAACTGATCTTGAGGGAGTGGACTGGTGTTGAGCTTTTCCTTATGAAGCAGCATGTATTTTTCTTACACTGACCTGCATGTCCCATGTCCCATGAACACTCTGCCCCACCACCTGGATTTCTGCCACGTGTCTCATCTACAGGGTTTCCCCACCCATTCTCCTTGTCTCAGACAAACCAGGGCCTGGTCGGCATAGCTGCCTATGTGAGGCATGTTTTAACCCTTCATCATACAGAGAAGCTGTGTCTTTTTGAAGACTGGTTTTCTCGGGGTACATGCCCAGTAGTGGGATTGCTGGGTCATATGGTAGCTTTATTCCTAGTATTTTAAGGATCTTCCAGAGTGGCTGTATCAATTTCCATTGCTACCAACTGTGCAAGATGGTTTTCCCTTTATCTCCACATCCTTTGCAGCATTTATTGTTTGTCATTTTCTGATGATGACCACTTTCATGGGTGTGAGGTGTTACCCCATTGGAGTTTTGATTTGCAGTTCTCGAATAATGAGCGATGTTGAGCATCTTTTTATGTATGTTGGCCATCTGCATGTCTGTGTTGGAGAAATGTCTGTTTAGGCCCTTACACCCATTTATTGATTGGGTTATATGTTTCTGATAAGCTGCATGCACTTACAAATACAGCGGGGGAAGGAGAGAGTGGAATGAGTTTTTTTACTTCTATTGAGCTCTTAGACTTAGATCAGTGATCTTTACTGAGCCCTTTGGACATGAGTGTGCTTTTCATGCTAAAAGCATCATCTTATAAGATATTTACAACAACACTGAAGGCACATTGTATTAATGTGTCTTATCTTTAATTTAGAGATAAAGAAAAATTGAATCTTGGGAAAAAAAAAAAGTTTACATACCTTGCCTGAAGTCAAATGGCTAGGCAACTGTGGTGCTGATCTTTGATAACAAGTTGTGGACCACAAAGCCAGTGGATTTAGTTCTGTGACTCTCCCACAGAAATCCTGGTCTTCTATTTTTGAACATAGGAGAGAGGTGCTCACGTTCCTGCCTCAGTCCAGTGGAATTGACCCAGCTGGTGTAATTCTCATCTTACCTGCTTTTTGAATAGGAAGTTTCCAGTCAATTATTTTACAATGAACTATGGTAAAGAGGGAAGGATGTCATGGGCTTCAAGCCCCAGGGGCATCACCCACTGGCTGTGGCACCGTGAACAAGTCCCATGACCCCCCAGAGCCCCATTTCCCTTGTCTGTAAAAGTCAGATGGCATATTTGTTGATAATTTATGTGGATATTAAAGGAGATAACCTGTGAAACCAATTTGCATAGGTCAAGGCACATAGAGAATGACTCCTAACTGCTCATCTATAAATGGTAACTTTCTTCTCTCCCAATCACATAGATTGGGAGAGTCCTAATATGAATTTTTAAATTCAAGGCAATAATTAGGGAGAGTCAGCAAAAAAGGAAAATTGATTTTTAACAGTTTTTTTTAAATACACATGAATTTTATGTAGGTGAACACAAATAAGCATTAAGTTTTGTCACAAGGGCCAGCAGGTCCCAGAACAGCAAAGGGAAATTGCAGGAGGCAGTGGCGTAAGCTGGATAATATTGTTAGTAAAATGGGAAGAGGTGCTGGGAAATCACATCAGTGAAATCACAAAAATCACATCAGTGGTCAGGCCCTTCCTGCTGTTTCTTGGCAGCAAAGATCCTCTCAAAACACAAGACTATGTTGTCACGTGTTGTCATTCATGCGGGAGGAAGCTCACCTTCCCAGGAGAGATCAGCGTATAAATAGGATACAGAGCAGCTGGACTCAGAAGTCTGGAGAACTGTTTTCTGTTGCGGGTTCTGCAGGAGGATTTTACCTCTAGCAAATCCCTGAATTTTCCTGGACTTGGATTTTTCCATCTGTAAGATGAGGAAGAAATGGCAACCCACTCCAGTACTCTTGCCAAGAAAATCCTATGGACGGAGGAGCCTGGTGCAGGCTACNTGGAGAACTGTTTTCTGTTGCAGGTTCTGCAGGAGGATTTTACCTCTAGCAAATCCCTGAATTTTCCTGGACTTGGATTTTTCCATCTGTAAGATGAGGAAGAAATGGCAACCCACTCCAGTGTTCTTGCCTGGAGAATCCCAGGGACGGGGGAGCCTGGTGGGCTGCCATCTATGGGGTCGCACAGAGTCGGACACGACTGGAGCGACTTAGCAGCAGTAGCAGCAGCAGCAAGATGAAAATGGTTGGATTTCTGGGACTCAAACCTCAATTTACATGGCCTGTGGACACAGTGAGCTGGGGCTTCCTCAGCCCACGGCAGCCTCAGAGCAGTGAGGCTCACCTGGTGACCCAGAACAAGGGAGGCAAGAAGAGACTGCCTTCGGGGTCTTAAAGGGAGTGCCCGAAATGGACAGTGTCACAGTACCAGACCTTATCAGTCAGAGCAGTCACCAGCCAGCCCAGGCATGAAAGGCTGGAACCTGGATGCCCTGTTCTGAATGCAGGCTTTCCAATAATTTGCAGTCTTCAGTACCTTATCAAGGACTTCCCTGGTGGCTCAGACGGTAAAGCCTCTGTCTACAATGTGGGAGACCTGGGTTCAATCCCTGGGTTGGGAAGATTCCCTGGAGAAGGAAATGGCAACCCACTCCAGTACTCTTGCCAAGAAAATCCTATGGACGGAGGAGCCTGGTGCAGGCTACTGTCCATGGGGTCGCTATGAGTCGGACACGACTGAGCGACTTCACTTTGTCTTTGTCACTTTGTGAGTCCTCCACTGTCCTTCTGTAACCCAGACGTTTTGGCTTCTCCCTAACAGCCCAGGTGGCGCTAGTGGTAAAGAACCCACCTGTCAATGCAGGAGACTTAAGAAACAGGGGTTCAGTCTCTGGGTTGGGAAGATCCCCTGGAGAAGTGCATGGCAATCCACTCTAATACTCTTGCCTGGAGAATCCCATGGATGGAGGAGCCCGATGGGCTACAGTCCATGGGGTCCCAAAGAGTCGGACACAGCTGAGGGACTAACACTTTCACTTTAAGTGCTTCAGTCGTATCCAACTCTGCAATCCCACGGACTGTGACCCGCCAGGCTCCTCTGTCCATGAGATTCTCCAGACATGAATACTGGAGTGGGTGGCCAGTCCCTTCTCCAGGGGATCTTCCCAACCCAGGGATTGAACCCGGGTCTCCCGCATTACAGCTGCTTCAAATTCTTTACCACTTGAGTCACCAGGGAAGCCCATGGGGTCACAAAGAGTCAGACACTGTCACCAGAACCTTCTCCGACAGTCTCTTACCTGGAGGAGCTCAAATAAGTGGAAAAATAATATAGATGTGGCAAAAGTCTGTTTGGGGATAATGAGGACACAAAGAAGTGAAACACAAACCATCTAGAGGGATTTAAGAAAAGCTTCACAAAGAAGGGATTCTGAGCTTGATCTTGAAACACAAGAAGAATAAAAATATTTTGGACTTCTTAAGCAGAAGTAGTAACACTGTATTCCATCAACTGCAGATGTATTTTGTTTGGCCCACATAACATTTACCTACACAATGTTGAGATTAATTGAATGAGTTGTTAACACTGAGATCCCGGGACATGTCACACAATAATCTGGACATATTGCTTCTTTGGAAAAATTGGAGTATCTGGCAATTTTGACCTATATTAGTGCATGACAAAAATCATCTGGAGCTGAGTGGAAATACTACTTTGGATGGAATCTGTAGGTTCCAGTTTTAAAATGTCCCTACAACTGCCTCTCATTTACTTTATAATCAGGTCAAATATCAAGTTGTTATTGTACTTGTGATATTTTCTTGTATGATAGAGTCAAGGAGAAAGACAAATTTAATTTTATCTGTGTGTCTATTGAAAGTGGGAAAGTAAATGATAGAGAGGACTTTGTGATTCAAAAAAATAAATAAATGAAAAATCATACTTATATATTTACAAAAAGATTTTTTCCTTTAAAATGCAAAGTTCATCTGGGTAAAAATAGCAGTTTTTATCATCATTGTTCATTTTATTTATTTATATTCCCTGTGCATTTCACTTCTGTGGGCATTTGAGCTTTCAACACTTGCCTTTCATATCTTAGATTTGGGAGAATGTGTTGATAAGTAGAAAGGTTTCTAGTATATAGAATGTGAGCTACTGTAATCCTCACTGCTTTCATTGTTAAATACAGAACTCATAATTGAGAAGAAACTGGAGCCAAAACATGCTCTGGGCATTGGCTCCTCATGTTCTCTCAAAAGCCTGACCAACTACCAAGAAGGAATTCTGCCTTCTTGTGATGTTCTTTTCTGTATATTTCCCTGTTTTGTTTGTTGTAAGGACATGTATCACTGGATTTAGGCCACACCCAGATCACTCTGCCTGTAGTCCAAAACTCCAAAATATTTCTGCGCAGTGGGATAGCTGATGGCATCACATAATCATACATTGATCTAGGCCACAGCTTCTTGGAGGCTGTGAACATTTGGAGGTGTTCTGCATGCATGCTTTCAGGTAAGAAATGTCCAACTACATGTTGGCTTGTTATGCAATTTTCTATTAGTAGAAATTGGTATCCCACAGTAAGACCTCCAGTTAAAATTTTAGATTATAGCAATAACTAATAGAATTTTTAAATAGGGACATAAATATTTTTGAATTGCACAGGTTAAATCTTTACCAGTTTACAAAGTCCAAAATCATATCTGTGACTCATACTACAGTCACCCTGCTAACACCAAAAAGATATTGTAATCCGGTATAAAAGACGTGTTCTGAAACAGAAAGACAAAAATCTTCCCCTGACTATTACCAAAGACAATAAGGATTCCCAAACAAAATTTAACTCTTGAGGCTTAGGGCTACAATCTCGATAATTAAAGCAAATTCTAATGAGTTCTGGATAGATGGTAGCATGGATTTTGGATTTTTCCAAATGCCCACAAAAAAAAAAAAAGAAAATAAATAACTACATAGTGAAACCCCAAACCTATATATACAATATTTATATAACAAGTGAAAAAATATCCTTCATAGGACTCAAAATCTAAGAACTTAGGGGGAAAAAAAATACCAAGAGTTACAAAACTCATATTATCACTGAAAATCATGGCAGGATATTAGAGAACAATAACTGGATCTGGGAGGTTTTTTTTTTTTTTTTT
>SJYX01012968.1:72473-92900 GCA_006410675.1 Oreotragus oreotragus | reverse complement strand
CCACCCAAAATGATATCTTGAAACAGCATGTTATGTAGGAACCTGTAACAGAGTCTATTATATGTCACTCATATTTAACTCTGAACTTTTTCAAGAGCCGATTTCAATTGAATATTTTAAGTAAAGCCTGAGACACAGTTTCTTTTTCTTTTAGCTCCAGACAAGCTTGACGGAACCCATGACGTTATCCAAATCGATCTCTCTTCCTCGCAGCGCCTACTGGCACCACATCACCCGGCAGAGCAGCGTTGGAGAAATATACAGTTTGCAAGGCAAGTGGGATTCCTGGGGGTGAAGCCAGGAGCCACGCAGTTTGCTTTGTATTTGCCCTGCTTGCTTCTCCTCCATTTGCATTTATCTGCTGTCCCCACCCACAGTGGGAGCTCTGAGACTTACCATGGCTTTTCTAAAGTTATTATTTCATAGATTCATGGTAAAAATTATCCCAAAGCTAACCAAGGGCCGAGGAGCCGCTTTGGCAAAGGAGTTGGACTGAAAAAATGATACAAAACATTGTCAGAAGCTAAAAGTGGCTACTACCAGGGGCCTGTTTCCTGCTGTGTCTTACAAAGGGTTTGCCTCTTAGCATCTTTTTGCCATAAGAGGGTTGACTCTCTGTTCAGGAGGCTGACTGCTGGCTCCGTCTTGAGATGCTCCATGAACTCATAGTTTTAAGGTTGATGTCGAAACCATTTGGGAGGGAGCAGGGCAGGAGGAGAGGAGTGTACGTCCATTGCTTCTGTATTTTTCCTAATGGTAAGTGGTTGACTGACTGCATTCCATAAGAGGGTTGACTCTCTGTTCAGGAGGCTGACTGCTGGCTCCGTCTTGAGATGCTCCATGAACTCATAGTTTTAAGGTTGATGTCGAAACCATTTGGGAGGGAGCAGGGCAGGAGGAGAGGAGTGTACGTCCATTGCTTCTGTATTTTTCCTAATGGTAAGTGGTTGACTGACTGCATAGACGTGCAGATGAATCACATTAACAGTGGCAGGTATTTGATCAGTAATAGCAGAACTCAATTTCCACGGTTCTCTTCCTGTTTCTTCCCTTCTGTCCTTAATGAATAAACTTATCCTTCAAATAAAATATTCAGCTGCAAGAAACTAATAACTGACCAAGACAGGAGGAAGCAGGAACTAGGAAAAATAAGGCTTAAAACAAAACCAAACACACACAGCTGAAAACTCTCATCAGACAAACCTTTTTTTGAGCACAAGAGGCTTGAATGTAGGAGCTACCCAGTAAATATCAGGTGAAGGAATCACCGTTATAACCTTCAACATAATTAGGCACTCAGAATATTCTTCTTTTTATGCATTAACTTTCGCTCATATTAACAACACTAAATGTTTTGAGAGGGAAAAAAAATGGTAACAAGCAACCTGAAATAGTGTTATTTTTTAAGCAATATTTGCTTGCCAGAGTTTCAGACCTAGAATAATGAGATTCAATGAGTGGGAATGAATGATTAAGATACATTCTGCAGGAAAAAGCAGAACCATTTTAGTCATTTATGGAAGATAATTGCATTTGATATTTTAAATGAACTGTCTTACCACCAACTTGACTACTTTAGTTAACAGGTCGTGATTATTTTTTGTATTATTTATTTGTATGAGAAGGTCTTTAATAGGATAAGGATTAGAGGACTGGGAAAGGGAGGGGAAACTGCTTTGACAGTTCATGAATCAGAGAAGACGTGCTTCTCATTCCATTGGTTCCCTCCAGAAATGCCAGCACTACACACTTAAATAGCCAGAATCGTGATCTTGTAAAATTCATCTTGCTTGTTCCTGTGGTTAGAAATAATTAGAAAATATGCTTTTAATATAAAGTTTTTTTATTTAAATGTAATCATATATCTATAAATATTCAATAGAAGAAAGCTAAAAATATGGAATATTCAAAGAAGAAAACAAAAACAATTAAATTTCTAAGCTACTACAAATAAGTTGTAGGAATACTACTACAAATAAGTTGGAAATGGTTGGAACAACTCCCCTGATAACTTTGGGTTCTAACAAGGTTTTGTTCTATAATCCCAACAAATAAAAGGCTGTGGGTTTCATGGTAACATGGAAAAGTTTTCTCTGAAGGTAGTATTAAGATTTAGGTGGATAACTTCCAAAATAATGTCATAAGCGCCCAACAAAAAATACCAGAAGGCAGTGAAATTGCTGAAAACATCGCAGTGAGACTTGTTGGAGGACAGCAGTGATTTACACAATAAAACAGAATCAATAAGTGATTAGATACTCTATGATTTATCTCACTAATATTTCCAGTTAAGGGATTCAAATGCCTTATTAGTTATGATCTATTTAGATGATTGTGTTGGGGAAGAAAAATATACCTTCTCCCCTTCAGGGTTCTTTGGCTGGTCTAGTAATTAAATTGATGTGAAATTAACAGGAGAAAAATAAATGTAATGGTATACATTAGGGATTCCCATGAGACCCAAAGCCGAGAATGGTGGCTGAGGCTTATACGGTGTTCTGAGCCAAGGGAAGGGACAGGGCCTAGGGCTTCCAAGGGTAGAGGTGGGTGGCAGGACACAGGTGACAAGAAGAGCAGGTGTTTGGTAATTAGATGTTTGCCCTGCCACACAGATTGGTCCTTCTGGTAAAAGTTATCTCTGGTAACAGCTCTGCAGCCAGGCACTCAATCTGGATTCTTTTAGGCAATTAAGCAGGAGGTTAAAAACTCTTCCTGAGTCTTCTGGGCCTTGATTGTCTTTGGCTCAAAATAATCCACTTGCCAAAATGGAACATTCTGGGGAGGCTCGTTCTGAACCCCTTCAATCTCAATGTCACATTCTTCTCTGGTTGTTGTTTGTAGATAACAAAAAAAAATATGCATTGATGAAGGTAATTACTGTAAATCAGATAACTATAGAATGTATTCAATGCAGAGTACATTTCACTCTGCTGGGCATTTATTTTTGCGTGGCATTCCTCTTGCCTGCGTGCTCAGTTGTGTCCAACTCTGCAACACCATGGACTGTAACCCACCAGGCTTCTCTGTCCTTGGAGTTTTCCAGGCAAAAATATTGTGGAGAATGAGTTGCCATTTCCTCCTCATCCACCTCCTCAGGATGTGGATCTTCCTGACCCAGGTATCGAACCCATGTCTCTTGCATCTCCTGTATAGACAGGCGGATTCTTTACTGCTCCGCCAGCTGGGAAGCCCAAATAAAGTAAAAGTGAAAAAAGTCGCTCCGTTGTGTCCAACTCTGTGACTTCATATGCTATATAGCCCATGGAGTGCTCCAGGCCAGAATACTGGAGTGCCGGAGTGGGTTGTCATGCCCTTCTCCAGGAGATCTTCCCAACCCAGAGATCGAACCCAGGTCTCCTGCGTTGCAGGTGGATTTTTTAGTAGATGAGCCACCAGGGAAGCCTAAGAATACTGGAGTGAGTAGCCTATCTCTTCTCCAGTGGATCTTCCCAACCCAGGAATTGAACCAGGGTCTCCTGCATTGCAGGCAGATGTTTAAAAAGAGAGAGAAGGAAAACAGAGACAATCTCATCACCCCTTCATCCCACTAAACTACATACACAAGTGTGGTGTTTTGCATCTCACTCCTCACTTGTGCTCCTTAAAGTGGTACCACCTCTTTACAAGGAGGGGAACATGGTCAAGCAGGTGCGGTCACTGGTCGTCCAGAGCCAGGGGACAACTGGCACTGGTGGGAGACACATCATCAAGTAAACCGCAGGTGGCGTCGGGGACTAAAAATATCATTAGGGTCTTTCCAGCATACTGTGAGCATTCTCACTGTGGAGCTGAGGCCAATACGAATTCAATTCATCAGCCTTTCATTCACAAGGTAGCGGGGGGAAAGTTAATATGCTTAAAGTTTAATAGATTGGAATTCATTAATAAGCAGCACATGTACTGGAAGTGGGGGTTTAGGGTCTTTCCAGCATACTGTGAGCATTCTCACTGTGGAGCTGAGGCCAATACAAATTCAATTCATCAGCCTTTCATTCACAAGGTAACGGGGGGGGGAAAGTTAATATGCTTAAAGTTTAATAGATTGGAATTCATTAATAAGCAGCACATGTACTGGAAGTGGGGGGAAAAAAATCCTGGTGTGAAAACAAATCCAGTCTCTATAGGACTTACCTATAACTTCAGCTGCCTATCACCCTCAAAACTGCACTCTCTTTGGTTTTACTGTATTCATTTCTGTCATCTACTCTATAACCGTAGAGGCAAGATAGACTTAAAAGATTGACATATCAATACTGACATCCTGTGTTTACACTAATGTCTGGAAAAGAGGTGCAATGTAATCTTCCAGATCTCCCACTAGGTGCTCAGAAAGAGTGGGCTCTTACAGCTTCCCTGTTGGACACTAGCTCTCTGGAGTAAAAAAAAAAAAATTGACAAACAGAATAATTCACCTTTAAGTAGCTAAATCCAAGGCTACTGCTATTGAAAATCTCTGCCCCTAAACGGCTGTGATGGGTTCTGACTCCTCTTCCTGCAGAGGCTGTTAATAAAGACTTTTCTCGATTTTTAGCGGGCAGTCAGGATGATTGATTCTTATTAGAAGGTAGTTTTGGTATGTCTCTAACTTCTGCATTTATGAAAAACATTTATGTCACAACACCTTCTCGTGATGCTCTTTCTAGTCTCAAGGAAGTCTTGGTCCAAAAGTGAAGGATTAAAACACACTATATTTGTTTCACTGATATCAGAACTGTGATTTTAGTTCTAAGGCCTTCAGCAGAAAATGTGTTGGGAAGATGAGAAGCACTCAGAAGAGCAAAAAGAAAGGGAGGAAGGAAAACAAAAAAATCCATAATGTAAGCGAGCAGAGGTTCAGCTGCTCACAGCTCAACAGCCAGTAAATCGAGGAGCAGAATTCGGTAGAGAAGAAAGAACTTTATTCAGAAAAGCTGGTGATCTAGGAAGATGGTGGCCTCATGTCTGGAAACCAACTCTCAAGATTCTGCTCAGCCATGACAGCTTTTAAAGGGAAAAGTGGAGGAACAATCTCAGTTAATCATTGAGGCAAGAGATCAGATTATTCATCATTTTCTCTTGCATGCAGGCCTGCTGACTTCTCCCCATCATCCTTAGGATGCTGTCTTGCCAGTAAAGTCGGCCTGGGGATTTGCAAAGGAGAAGAAGCTAAGGGTAGAGACCTAGCTTCTTTAACTACTTAATTATTCCTTCTAATCTAGGAAAGGAATCAACAGGCTAGAGTAAGCGTACACTTGTGTGTGTATGCTCAGTCATGTCCTACTCTTTGCGACCCGTGGACTCCAGCCCCCATGGACTCCTATGTCCATGGAATTTTCCAGGAAAGAATTCTAGAGTGGGTTGCCAGTTCCTTCTCCAGGGGATCTTCCTAACCCAGGGATCAAGCCATAGTCTCCTGTATTAGCAGATGAATTCTTTACCACTGTGCTACCTGAGGTGTATATTTCAGTTCAGTTCAGTTCAGTCGCTCAGTCGTGTCTGACTCTTTGCGACCCCATGAGTCGAAGCACGCCAGGCCTCCCTATCCATCACCATCTCCCGGAGTTCACTCAGACTCAAGTCCATCGAGTCCGTGATGCCATCCAGCCATCTCATCCTCGGTCGTCCCCTTCTCCTCCTGCCCCCAATCCCTCCCAGGATCAGAGTCTTTTCCAATGCTGTCTCTTATACACATCTAGATGTGTATAAGAGACAGCCTGTATAGACAGGCGGATTCTTTACTGCTCCGCCAGCTGGGAAGCCCAAATAAAGTAAAAGTGAAAAAAGTCGCTCCGTTGTGTCCAACTCTGTGACTTCATATGCTATATAGCCCATGGAGTGCTCCAGGCCAGAATACTGGAGTGCCGGAGTGGGTTGTCATGCCCTTCTCCAGGAGATCTTCCCAACCCAGAGATCGAACCCAGGTCTCCTGCGTTGCAGGTGGATTTTTTAGTAGATGAGCCACCAGGGAAGCCTAAGAATACTGGAGTGAGTAGCCTATCTCTTCTCCAGTGGATCTTCCCAACCCAGGAATTGAACCAGGGTCTCCTGCATTGCAGGCAGATGTTTAAAAAGAGAGAGAAGGAAAACAGAGACAATCTCATCACCCCTTCATCCCACTAAACTACATACACAAGTGTGGTGTTTTGCATCTCACTCCTCACTTGTGCTCCTTAAAGTGGTACCACCTCTTTACAAGGAGGGGAACATGGTCAAGCAGGTGCGGTCACTGGTCGTCCAGAGCCAGGGGACAACTGGCACTGGTGGGAGACACATCATCAAGTAAACCGCAGGTGGCGTCGGGGACTAAAAATATCATTAGGGTCTTTCCAGCATACTGTGAGCATTCTCACTGTGGAGCTGAGGCCAATACGAATTCAATTCATCAGCCTTTCATTCACAAGGTAGCGGGGGGAAAGTTAATATGCTTAAAGTTTAATAGATTGGAATTCATTAATAAGCAGCACATGTACTGGAAGTGGGGGAAAAAAAATCCTGGTGTGAAAACAAATCCAGTCTCTATAGGACTTACCTATAACTTCAGCTGCCTATCACCCTCAAAACTGCACTCTCTTTGGTTTTACTGTATTCATTTCTGTCATCTACTCTATAACCGTAGAGGCAAGATAGACTTAAAAGATTGACATATCAATACTGACATCCTGTGTTTACACTAATGTCTGGAAAAGAGGTGCAATGTAATCTTCCAGATCTCCCACTAGGTGCTCAGAAAGAGTGGGCTCTTACAGCTTCCCTGTTGGACACTAGCTCTCTGGAGTAAAAAAAAAAAAATTGACAAACAGAATAATTCACCTTTAAGTAGCTAAATCCAAGGCTACTGCTATTGAAAATCTCTGCCCCTAAACGGCTGTGATGGGTTCTGACTCCTCTTCCTGCAGAGGCTGTTAATAAAGACTTTTCTCGATTTTTAGCGGGCAGTCAGGATGATTGATTCTTATTAGAAGGTAGTTTTGGTATGTCTCTAACTTCTGCATTTATGAAAAACATTTATGTCACAACACCTTCTCGTGATGCTCTTTCTAGTCTCAAGGAAGTCTTGGTCCAAAAGTGAAGGATTAAAACACACTATATTTGTTTCACTGATATCAGAACTGTGATTTTAGTTCTAAGGCCTTCAGCAGAAAATGTGTTGGGAAGATGAGAAGCACTCAGAAGAGCAAAAAGAAAGGGAGGAAGGAAAACAAAAAAATCCATAATGTAAGCGAGCAGAGGTTCAGCTGCTCACAGCTCAACAGCCAGTAAATCGAGGAGCAGAATTCGGTAGAGAAGAAAGAACTTTATTCAGAAAAGCTGGTGATCTAGGAAGATGGTGGCCTCATGTCTGGAAACCAACTCTCAAGATTCTGCTCAGCCATGACAGCTTTTAAAGGGAAAAGTGGAGGAACAATCTCAGTTAATCATTGAGGCAAGAGATCAGATTATTCATCATTTTCTCTTGCATGCAGGCCTGCTGACTTCTCCCCATCATCCTTAGGATGCTGTCTTGCCAGTAAAGTCGGCCTGGGGATTTGCAAAGGAGAAGAAGCTAAGGGTAGAGACCTAGCTTCTTTAACTACTTAATTATTCCTTCTAATCTAGGAAAGGAATCAACAGGCTAGAGTAAGCGTACACTTGTGTGTGTATGCTCAGTCATGTCCTACTCTTTGCGACCCGTGGACTCCAGCCCCCATGGACTCCTATGTCCATGGAATTTTCCAGGAAAGAATTCTAGAGTGGGTTGCCAGTTCCTTCTCCAGGGGATCTTCCTAACCCAGGGATCAAGCCATAGTCTCCTGTATTAGCAGATGAATTCTTTACCACTGTGCTACCTGAGGTGTATATTTCAGTTCAGTTCAGTTCAGTCGCTCAGTCGTGTCTGACTCTTTGCGACCCCATGAGTCGAAGCACGCCAGGCCTCCCTATCCATCACCATCTCCCGGAGTTCACTCAGACTCAAGTCCATCGAGTCCGTGATGCCATCCAGCCATCTCATCCTCGGTCGTCCCCTTCTCCTCCTGCCCCCAATCCCTCCCAGGATCAGAGTCTTTTCCAATGCTGTCTCTTATACACATCTAGATGTGTATAAGAGACAGCCTGTATAGACAGGCGGATTCTTTACTGCTCCGCCAGCTGGGAAGCCCAAATAAAGTAAAAGTGAAAAAAGTCGCTCCGTTGTGTCCAACTCTGTGACTTCATATGCTATATAGCCCATGGAGTGCTCCAGGCCAGAATACTGGAGTGCCGGAGTGGGTTGTCATGCCCTTCTCCAGGAGATCTTCCCAACCCAGAGATCGAACCCAGGTCTCCTGCGTTGCAGGTGGATTTTTTAGTAGATGAGCCACCAGGGAAGCCTAAGAATACTGGAGTGAGTAGCCTATCTCTTCTCCAGTGGATCTTCCCAACCCAGGAATTGAACCAGGGTCTCCTGCATTGCAGGCAGATGTTTAAAAAGAGAGAGAAGGAAAACAGAGACAATCTCATCACCCCTTCATCCCACTAAACTACATACACAAGTGTGGTGTTTTGCATCTCACTCCTCACTTGTGCTCCTTAAAGTGGTACCACCTCTTTACAAGGAGGGGAACATGGTCAAGCAGGTGCGGTCACTGGTCGTCCAGAGCCAGGGGACAACTGGCACTGGTGGGAGACACATCATCAAGTAAACCGCAGGTGGCGTCGGGGACTAAAAATATCATTAGGGTCTTTCCAGCATACTGTGAGCATTCTCACTGTGGAGCTGAGGCCAATACGAATTCAATTCATCAGCCTTTCATTCACAAGGTAGCGGGGGGAAAGTTAATATGCTTAAAGTTTAATAGATTGGAATTCATTAATAAGCAGCACATGTACTGGAAGTGGGGGAAAAAAAATCCTGGTGTGAAAACAAATCCAGTCTCTATAGGACTTACCTATAACTTCAGCTGCCTATCACCCTCAAAACTGCACTCTCTTTGGTTTTACTGTATTCATTTCTGTCATCTACTCTATAACCGTAGAGGCAAGATAGACTTAAAAGATTGACATATCAATACTGACATCCTGTGTTTACACTAATGTCTGGAAAAGAGGTGCAATGTAATCTTCCAGATCTCCCACTAGGTGCTCAGAAAGAGTGGGCTCTTACAGCTTCCCTGTTGGACACTAGCTCTCTGGAGTAAAAAAAAAAAAATTGACAAACAGAATAATTCACCTTTAAGTAGCTAAATCCAAGGCTACTGCTATTGAAAATCTCTGCCCCTAAACGGCTGTGATGGGTTCTGACTCCTCTTCCTGCAGAGGCTGTTAATAAAGACTTTTCTCGATTTTTAGCGGGCAGTCAGGATGATTGATTCTTATTAGAAGGTAGTTTTGGTATGTCTCTAACTTCTGCATTTATGAAAAACATTTATGTCACAACACCTTCTCGTGATGCTCTTTCTAGTCTCAAGGAAGTCTTGGTCCAAAAGTGAAGGATTAAAACACACTATATTTGTTTCACTGATATCAGAACTGTGATTTTAGTTCTAAGGCCTTCAGCAGAAAATGTGTTGGGAAGATGAGAAGCACTCAGAAGAGCAAAAAGAAAGGGAGGAAGGAAAACAAAAAAATCCATAATGTAAGCGAGCAGAGGTTCAGCTGCTCACAGCTCAACAGCCAGTAAATCGAGGAGCAGAATTCGGTAGAGAAGAAAGAACTTTATTCAGAAAAGCTGGTGATCTAGGAAGATGGTGGCCTCATGTCTGGAAACCAACTCTCAAGATTCTGCTCAGCCATGACAGCTTTTAAAGGGAAAAGTGGAGGAACAATCTCAGTTAATCATTGAGGCAAGAGATCAGATTATTCATCATTTTCTCTTGCATGCAGGCCTGCTGACTTCTCCCCATCATCCTTAGGATGCTGTCTTGCCAGTAAAGTCGGCCTGGGGATTTGCAAAGGAGAAGAAGCTAAGGGTAGAGACCTAGCTTCTTTAACTACTTAATTATTCCTTCTAATCTAGGAAAGGAATCAACAGGCTAGAGTAAGCGTACACTTGTGTGTGTATGCTCAGTCATGTCCTACTCTTTGCGACCCGTGGACTCCAGCCCCCATGGACTCCTATGTCCATGGAATTTTCCAGGAAAGAATTCTAGAGTGGGTTGCCAGTTCCTTCTCCAGGGGATCTTCCTAACCCAGGGATCAAGCCATAGTCTCCTGTATTAGCAGATGAATTCTTTACCACTGTGCTACCTGAGGTGTATATTTCAGTTCAGTTCAGTTCAGTCGCTCAGTCGTGTCTGACTCTTTGCGACCCCATGAGTCGAAGCACGCCAGGCCTCCCTATCCATCACCATCTCCCGGAGTTCACTCAGACTCAAGTCCATCGAGTCCGTGATGCCATCCAGCCATCTCATCCTCGGTCGTCCCCTTCTCCTCCTGCCCCCAATCCCTCCCAGGATCAGAGTCTTTTCCAATGCTGTCTCTTATACACATCTAGATGTGTATAAGAGACAGCCTGTATAGACAGGCGGATTCTTTACTGCTCCGCCAGCTGGGAAGCCCAAATAAAGTAAAAGTGAAAAAAGTCGCTCCGTTGTGTCCAACTCTGTGACTTCATATGCTATATAGCCCATGGAGTGCTCCAGGCCAGAATACTGGAGTGCCGGAGTGGGTTGTCATGCCCTTCTCCAGGAGATCTTCCCAACCCAGAGATCGAACCCAGGTCTCCTGCGTTGCAGGTGGATTTTTTAGTAGATGAGCCACCAGGGAAGCCTAAGAATACTGGAGTGAGTAGCCTATCTCTTCTCCAGTGGATCTTCCCAACCCAGGAATTGAACCAGGGTCTCCTGCATTGCAGGCAGATGTTTAAAAAGAGAGAGAAGGAAAACAGAGACAATCTCATCACCCCTTCATCCCACTAAACTACATACACAAGTGTGGTGTTTTGCATCTCACTCCTCACTTGTGCTCCTTAAAGTGGTACCACCTCTTTACAAGGAGGGGAACATGGTCAAGCAGGTGCGGTCACTGGTCGTCCAGAGCCAGGGGACAACTGGCACTGGTGGGAGACACATCATCAAGTAAACCGCAGGTGGCGTCGGGGACTAAAAATATCATTAGGGTCTTTCCAGCATACTGTGAGCATTCTCACTGTGGAGCTGAGGCCAATACGAATTCAATTCATCAGCCTTTCATTCACAAGGTAGCGGGGGGAAAGTTAATATGCTTAAAGTTTAATAGATTGGAATTCATTAATAAGCAGCACATGTACTGGAAGTGGGGGAAAAAAAATCCTGGTGTGAAAACAAATCCAGTCTCTATAGGACTTACCTATAACTTCAGCTGCCTATCACCCTCAAAACTGCACTCTCTTTGGTTTTACTGTATTCATTTCTGTCATCTACTCTATAACCGTAGAGGCAAGATAGACTTAAAAGATTGACATATCAATACTGACATCCTGTGTTTACACTAATGTCTGGAAAAGAGGTGCAATGTAATCTTCCAGATCTCCCACTAGGTGCTCAGAAAGAGTGGGCTCTTACAGCTTCCCTGTTGGACACTAGCTCTCTGGAGTAAAAAAAAAAAAATTGACAAACAGAATAATTCACCTTTAAGTAGCTAAATCCAAGGCTACTGCTATTGAAAATCTCTGCCCCTAAACGGCTGTGATGGGTTCTGACTCCTCTTCCTGCAGAGGCTGTTAATAAAGACTTTTCTCGATTTTTAGCGGGCAGTCAGGATGATTGATTCTTATTAGAAGGTAGTTTTGGTATGTCTCTAACTTCTGCATTTATGAAAAACATTTATGTCACAACACCTTCTCGTGATGCTCTTTCTAGTCTCAAGGAAGTCTTGGTCCAAAAGTGAAGGATTAAAACACACTATATTTGTTTCACTGATATCAGAACTGTGATTTTAGTTCTAAGGCCTTCAGCAGAAAATGTGTTGGGAAGATGAGAAGCACTCAGAAGAGCAAAAAGAAAGGGAGGAAGGAAAACAAAAAAATCCATAATGTAAGCGAGCAGAGGTTCAGCTGCTCACAGCTCAACAGCCAGTAAATCGAGGAGCAGAATTCGGTAGAGAAGAAAGAACTTTATTCAGAAAAGCTGGTGATCTAGGAAGATGGTGGCCTCATGTCTGGAAACCAACTCTCAAGATTCTGCTCAGCCATGACAGCTTTTAAAGGGAAAAGTGGAGGAACAATCTCAGTTAATCATTGAGGCAAGAGATCAGATTATTCATCATTTTCTCTTGCATGCAGGCCTGCTGACTTCTCCCCATCATCCTTAGGATGCTGTCTTGCCAGTAAAGTCGGCCTGGGGATTTGCAAAGGAGAAGAAGCTAAGGGTAGAGACCTAGCTTCTTTAACTACTTAATTATTCCTTCTAATCTAGGAAAGGAATCAACAGGCTAGAGTAAGCGTACACTTGTGTGTGTATGCTCAGTCATGTCCTACTCTTTGCGACCCGTGGACTCCAGCCCCCATGGACTCCTATGTCCATGGAATTTTCCAGGAAAGAATTCTAGAGTGGGTTGCCAGTTCCTTCTCCAGGGGATCTTCCTAACCCAGGGATCAAGCCATAGTCTCCTGTATTAGCAGATGAATTCTTTACCACTGTGCTACCTGAGGTGTATATTTCAGTTCAGTTCAGTTCAGTCGCTCAGTCGTGTCTGACTCTTTGCGACCCCATGAGTCGAAGCACGCCAGGCCTCCCTATCCATCACCATCTCCCGGAGTTCACTCAGACTCAAGTCCATCGAGTCCGTGATGCCATCCAGCCATCTCATCCTCGGTCGTCCCCTTCTCCTCCTGCCCCCAATCCCTCCCAGGATCAGAGTCTTTTCCAATGCTGTCTCTTATACACATCTAGATGTGTATAAGAGACAGCCTGTATAGACAGGCGGATTCTTTACTGCTCCGCCAGCTGGGAAGCCCAAATAAAGTAAAAGTGAAAAAAGTCGCTCCGTTGTGTCCAACTCTGTGACTTCATATGCTATATAGCCCATGGAGTGCTCCAGGCCAGAATACTGGAGTGCCGGAGTGGGTTGTCATGCCCTTCTCCAGGAGATCTTCCCAACCCAGAGATCGAACCCAGGTCTCCTGCGTTGCAGGTGGATTTTTTAGTAGATGAGCCACCAGGGAAGCCTAAGAATACTGGAGTGAGTAGCCTATCTCTTCTCCAGTGGATCTTCCCAACCCAGGAATTGAACCAGGGTCTCCTGCATTGCAGGCAGATGTTTAAAAAGAGAGAGAAGGAAAACAGAGACAATCTCATCACCCCTTCATCCCACTAAACTACATACACAAGTGTGGTGTTTTGCATCTCACTCCTCACTTGTGCTCCTTAAAGTGGTACCACCTCTTTACAAGGAGGGGAACATGGTCAAGCAGGTGCGGTCACTGGTCGTCCAGAGCCAGGGGACAACTGGCACTGGTGGGAGACACATCATCAAGTAAACCGCAGGTGGCGTCGGGGACTAAAAATATCATTAGGGTCTTTCCAGCATACTGTGAGCATTCTCACTGTGGAGCTGAGGCCAATACGAATTCAATTCATCAGCCTTTCATTCACAAGGTAGCGGGGGGAAAGTTAATATGCTTAAAGTTTAATAGATTGGAATTCATTAATAAGCAGCACATGTACTGGAAGTGGGGGAAAAAAAATCCTGGTGTGAAAACAAATCCAGTCTCTATAGGACTTACCTATAACTTCAGCTGCCTATCACCCTCAAAACTGCACTCTCTTTGGTTTTACTGTATTCATTTCTGTCATCTACTCTATAACCGTAGAGGCAAGATAGACTTAAAAGATTGACATATCAATACTGACATCCTGTGTTTACACTAATGTCTGGAAAAGAGGTGCAATGTAATCTTCCAGATCTCCCACTAGGTGCTCAGAAAGAGTGGGCTCTTACAGCTTCCCTGTTGGACACTAGCTCTCTGGAGTAAAAAAAAAAAAATTGACAAACAGAATAATTCACCTTTAAGTAGCTAAATCCAAGGCTACTGCTATTGAAAATCTCTGCCCCTAAACGGCTGTGATGGGTTCTGACTCCTCTTCCTGCAGAGGCTGTTAATAAAGACTTTTCTCGATTTTTAGCGGGCAGTCAGGATGATTGATTCTTATTAGAAGGTAGTTTTGGTATGTCTCTAACTTCTGCATTTATGAAAAACATTTATGTCACAACACCTTCTCGTGATGCTCTTTCTAGTCTCAAGGAAGTCTTGGTCCAAAAGTGAAGGATTAAAACACACTATATTTGTTTCACTGATATCAGAACTGTGATTTTAGTTCTAAGGCCTTCAGCAGAAAATGTGTTGGGAAGATGAGAAGCACTCAGAAGAGCAAAAAGAAAGGGAGGAAGGAAAACAAAAAAATCCATAATGTAAGCGAGCAGAGGTTCAGCTGCTCACAGCTCAACAGCCAGTAAATCGAGGAGCAGAATTCGGTAGAGAAGAAAGAACTTTATTCAGAAAAGCTGGTGATCTAGGAAGATGGTGGCCTCATGTCTGGAAACCAACTCTCAAGATTCTGCTCAGCCATGACAGCTTTTAAAGGGAAAAGTGGAGGATGTTCATGGGGTTCTCAAGGCAAGAATACTGAAGTGGCTTGCCGTTCCCTTCTCCAGTGTATATTTAGGAAAGCAGAAATCAGGAGCTACATTAAATGTTGCCTAACGATCTGGCCTTTAAGGAAAACAGAGACAAACAAAAGGGACATGGAAGCTGCTTCCAGTAAGGGGGTCAGCGTTGTCCTTACTCTATTTACAATATTGTGATGGTTTTTGCTACACGTCAACATGACTTTTAATCACAATTCTCCTTGTGTGCTTACGTACACAACAGATTATGGAACAGAGTCAGTCGCTTCAGTCCTGTCAGACTCTTTGTGATCCCATGGACTATAGCCCACCAGGCTCTTCTGTCTGTGGGATTCTCCAGGCAAGAATGCTGGAGTGGGTTGCCATTCCCTTCTCCAGGGGGTTTTCCTGACCCAGGGTTTGAACCCGGGTCCCCTGCACTGCAGGCAGTTTCTTTACCATCTGGGCCACCAGAGATGCCCAGAGAATGTCAAATGGTTTGGGGCTTTCATCACTCAGAGCTCTGGAGCACAGAGCTTTGGGGAAAGTCTGAAGCCTGAAAGTCAATGGTGAAATGCTGCATTTAACAAAAAATTTTCTCCAAAGGACAGGATGCAAACAGGCAATTAGAATTAGAGATAACCTTCGGAAGATAGTAAATAGAGTTCTGGCGGAGACAAGGGAGGTAAATCAAAGGATTTACTTACTCTTCGTTGGCTCTGACCCTCTATCCTCTTTTACTGCCCATTCAATTTCGAGTTTGCATGGTTTTTAAATTGCTTCCATCAAGGTCTTCTGTTTAAATTTTCATGATATGATGTTTTCCAAATTGCAAAGTTAATGAAAGCCTCCTGCAGCAAGTAAAACACACAGAGACATGTGCACTAGTGGTAGAAAGGAACTTGCATGAGCCACGGTCCCTCTTCCCAGAATGTGATCTGCACGTTGTCAGGTGAGTCAGTCTCGCTGGGTCCATGGCAGCCAAATACATCACACGTCTTCCCTAGGGCCCAAGCCTGCCTTTGGAGATTCTACCACAACTGTTAAAAACAAGAGCCAGTTTTTAGAATCATCAGTTTTCATCTATGTGAACGTTTATGTTGGGCTTCCCCCATGGCTCAGCAGTCAAAAATCTGCTTGCCCATGCAAGAGCTGTGGGTTTGATACCCAAGTCAGGAAGATTCCCTGGGAGGAGGAAACAGCAACCCACTCAGTCTTCTTGCCCGGAGAAACCCATGGACAGAGGAGCCTGGTGGGCTACAGTCCACGGGGTCACAGAAGAGTCAGACACGACTGAACACAGCACAACAGCACATGAAGGCCTACAGCATGGCCTTGCCTTGCGAAGGGCGAGTCCAGGGAAGGGCCTCCCTGGGTATCTGCACCCCCAAAACAGACGTCAGACAAAAATGCTCCAGTAGTCTCAGCGCGAACTGTCTTCACTGCACGCACAGTCCATCACTTGCTCTTCCAGGCTCCCAGACGTTCAGGTCTAACTTTCAATGTATTTGTTTGCAAACCTGCTTCTTCCACTAGGTTGTGAGGTAGCAAGTTTGATTTTTTTTTTTTTTAATCCCCATGGTGCCGCCAAATCTGGGGGCTCAGTCATGATGAAGAGGCTCTACCTGCAGAAGCTACAATCTTGAGTTTGGGAGCTACGTTAATCGGAGTTTGAATATTTACCAGAGCTAAGTTGTGTGTCTTGGGGCCATTTACTTAATCTTTCTAAGCGTCACTGTCTTCATCTCTAAACCAAGGATAATAGTACCTATTACGGTGCTTAAATGAGATTGTCCACATGAGGCGTAAAGGTTCCCTAGTCATTAACCATTGTCAATATATTGAAGTAAATTAAATTCACGCTGAGAGGTTTCTTTCTCAGACAGAGAAGCATGCTATCCTACTCCAGTTTATTCCACTTTTTCACTTTAAAATGTTATTATAGAGTTTACACTATGCATGAAGAATTCTGTTTTTTTCTAAAGACGTTATAAAAATCTAGCTTTAAGTAATAGTATTCTGGGAGTGGGAGGCTCAAGAGGGAGAGGATATATGTTCACTTATGGCTGATTCACGCTGTACACAGCAGAAACCAGCACAACATTGTAAAGCAGTTCTCCTCCAATTAGAGAAAAAAAAAATTTTAAGGAGGTAAAATTAAAAATTAAAAAAAGAAATACATTTCCAGCTTCTGAAATTCTAGAAAAACTAAATCTAACTCTAACCTAACCCTCAGTTTTTGATGCAAGAGGAAAAGGGACAACGTCAGGCTTAAGTCTTCATTGGTTCTTTCTTTCCCCCAACAATATAAACCAGCTGTTTCCCTCTACAGAGGTGACACTCCTCCCAAGTTTGCATCACACAATCCATGTAGCCTAAGGAAAACAGGATTCTGTTTTCCANTGGGTGAATATCTGGCCAACCAATAAGCCAATAACTGCATTCCTCAAACATATTTCAATTGTATAATCATTTAAAATAATACATTTTTCATATCTACTTGCCTAGATTCATATCTCAATTTAAATTCTACCTCATAAGACTGCAAAAAGTAGGATAGATGTATATGATAAAAAGAAAAACGTGACAGCATTAGTTGCTCAGGTGTGTCCAAGTCTTTGCAACCCCGTGGACTTCCAGGCTCCTCTCTCCCGGGAATTCTACGGGCAAGAATACTGGAATGGTAGCCATTTTCTTCTCTAAGGGATCTTCCTTACTCAGGAATTGAACCCAAGTCTCCCGCAATGCAGGCAGATTCTTTACCATCGCAGCCACCAGGGAAGCCTATAGGTGTATATAAAACTATCTGAAGATCAGGAAGCTTGGGACTTCCTTGACCCTCCAGTGGTTAAGACTCTGCCTTCCAAGATAGGAGGTACATGCTCAATCCCTGGCTCTAGTTGGGGAATTAAGGTCCTACATGTTGCACAATGCTGCTGGAAAGAAAAGTAGAAAAAAAAAAAAAAAAATCAGGAGGCTCTCATGCTGCTGAAAAATTGATCAAAGCCCAAACTGGTTGTGATGCAAGGACTAGAATCCAGGTCTCCTGACTGTCAATTCTGTTATCTTTCTACACAATACCACTTAACTCAAATATAAGTGTGTATGCATGTGTGTGTATATGTGTATAAAAGTTCTACTTCTGTGTCTGTCAATAGACTACCTGTTTGAATCTTAGCAAGTTACTGGATCTCTTTGGATCCTGCCTTCTTCATTTGTTGACATAAGATGTTGTATTTGATGCCATGCTTTTAGAATTATGGGATTTTAATGCTGGAAGAAACTTAGAGGTCATCTAGTTATACTATTTAAATTTTGTGTCTGTCAATAGACTACCTGTTTGAATCTTAGCAAGTTACTGGATCTCTTTGGATCCTGCCTTCTTCATTTGTTGACATAAGATGTTGTATTTGATGCCATGCTTTTAGAATTATGGGATTTTAATGCTGGAAGAAACTTAGAGGTCATCTAGTTATACTATTTAAATTTGTAGATAAGGAAAACTGATCTCTTCTAGCTCCAAATTAAATTCTGAGAGTAACATATAGCTGTCTAATGAACCAGGTCTTCTGAATATGGCAGCCAGCCCATCATCCCCTTTCATCCCACTTATCAAATGTGTGACTNGTTGACATAAGATGTTGTATTTGATGGCATGCTTTTAGAATTATGGGATTTTAATGCTGGAAGAAACTTAGAGGTCATCTACTTATACTATTTAAATGTGCAGATAAGGAAAACTGATCTCTTCTAGCTCCAAATTAAATTCTGAAAGTAACATATAGCTGTCTAACGAACCAGGTCTTCTGAATATGGCAGCCAGCCCATCATCCCCTTTCATCCCACTTATCAAATGTGTGACTGTGATCCAGGCATGTAATTTCTCTAGACTTCAACTTCCTGATATGTAAAACTGCAGGGGTTGGTCTTAGGTCCCTTTCAGATTTACAACTTTGAGGACTAAGAAAGGGATCTTTGAAAACTGACATTTTTGCTGTCCCTTGGGACATGACTCAGAATGTCATGAAGTATAATACAACTCGAGAAATAAATTAGACAGCATCAAGAACAAAAGCATTCATCTTGAGGCCTCTAATCAGAGGCTTAATTTGCTCAATGAGTACCTGAATTTGAAAATTGATTGATGTCTTCTCTTAAAAATAATAGCCAAATACCCTTTGCTGTTGGCCCAAAGATAGGGAAAAGGAACCAATTAAGAGAGTGTTATTTCATAGTTAATTCCCCAAAGATTTAGATGCTACAAGTTAGAAAACCATCACTAGGTCCTTCTGCCTTAATAGCTATCACATTCTGACCAGTCTCATTATTTTTCAGTTGAGCATCAGAAACTTCCCAATCTATTAAATATTATATTCCAAGTATCTGTTTACCCAGTTGATACAAATTGCCAATGGGACAGGAACTGTCTGTCACTTCCAGAGCAATTAGTGTATGAAAACTTATCAAAAGAAATCTGTCAAGTTTGAATAAGGATAAATATTGCATGTATGTCCCTAAGGAAATCACACTGAATAGAATATATTTTTTGCAGCATATAAGAGTTTATTTTGTTTTATTAACTTGGCTTTATTTTTTCAGAGTGTGAATAGCATTTCATGCAACCCAGTGAATTAATGTTTTGCTCTGATAAAAATAGACTTTAGTTCTTAGGGGAAAATGGCATCATTTGGTGAGTCATATAACATTAACTCTTTACTTTCAAATTTCAAAAGTTACTGCTTCCAGGAGGGAGCAGTGGAAGGGGGAGCTTCCTTGGTGGCTCAGATTATAAAGAATCTGCCTGCCAATGCAGAAGACCAGGGTTCAGTCCCCGGGTCAGGAAGATGCCCTGGAGAAGGAAATGGCAACCCACTCCAGTATTTCTTGCCTGGAGAATTCCATGGACAGAGGAGCCTGGCGGGCTACAGTCCATGCAATCGCAGAGAGTTGGACTCGAATGAGAGACTAAGCGAATGTAAGGGAAATGTGGCTAGAAGGCCTAAGATACAGTGTGCTCTGCGAGTTTCTGACTCTCAATCTCACCTTTTCTAGGCCTTAGAATTGTCGTATGTGTTGTTTGGTTGTTGGGTTTTTCAGTTAATTAATTTATTTAATTTTTATTGGAGCATATTGTTGGTTTACAATGTTGTGTTAGTTTCTGCCGTACAGCAAACTGAACCAGCTATACATATACAGACATCCCCTCTTATTTGGATTTCCTCCCCATTTAGGTCCCCACAGAGCACCGAGTTCCCTGTGCTGTGCAGTCGGCTCTTACTAGTTATCTGTTTTACACACAGTAGTGTATGTATGTCAACCCCAATCTCCCACTTCATCCTACTCCCACTTTCCCTCTTGGCATCTGTATACTTGTTCTCTATGTCTGTGTCTTTCTCTCTTTATAAATAAGATCACCTGTATCAATTTTTTTCAGTTTTTTTTTTCAGATTCCAGGTATATGTATTAATATGCAATATTTCCAATTTTTCTTTCTTTCTTTCTTTCTTTCTTTATTTATTTTTTGTATTTATTTTTTTACACGAACTCCCAAACATGAACCCCCTTCCCACCTCCCACCCCACATTATCCCTCCAGATCATCCCCATACACCAGCCCCAAGCATCCTGCATCCTGCGTCCTGCATTGAACATAGACTGGCAATTCATTTCTTACATGATAGTATACAAATTTCAATGCTATTCTCCCAAATCATCCCACCCTCTCCCTCTCCCTCTCCTTCTCCCTTAGAGTCCATAAGTCCGCTCTACACATCTGTATCTCTTTTGCTGTCTTGCATACAGGGTCCTCATTACCATCTGTCTCTTATACACATCTAGATGTGTATAAGAGACAGGAACAAAGCTAGTGGAGGTGATGGAATTCCAGTGGAGCTATTTCAAATCCTGA
>SJYX01012968.1:0-70547 GCA_006410675.1 Oreotragus oreotragus | reverse complement strand
TTAAAAATAATAGCCAAATACCCTTTGCTGTTGGCCCAAAGATAGGGAAAAGGAACCAATTAAGAGAGTGTTATTTCATAGTTAATTCCCCAAAGATTTAGATGCTACAAGTTAGAAAACCATCACTAGGTCCTTCTGCCTTAATAGCTATCACATTCTGACCAGTCTCATTATTTTTCAGTTGAGCATCAGAAACTTCCCAATCTATTAAATATTATATTCCAAGTATCTGTTTACCCAGTTGATACAAATTGCCAATGGGACAGGAACTGTCTGTCACTTCCAGAGCAATTAGTGTATGAAAACTTATCAAAAGAAATCTGTCAAGTTTGAATAAGGATAAATATTGCATGTATGTCCCTAAGGAAATCACACTGAATAGAATATATTTTTTGCAGCATATAAGAGTTTATTTTGTTTTATTAACTTGGCTTTATTTTTTCAGAGTGTGAATAGCGTTTCATGCAACCCAATGAATTAATGTTTTGCTCTGATAAAAATAGACTTAGGGGAAAATGCCATCATTTGGTGAGTCATATAACATTAACTCTTTACTTTCAAATTTCAAAAGTTACTGCTTCCAGAAGGGAGCAGTGGAAGGGGGAGCTTCCTTGATGGCTCAGATTATAAAGAATCTGCCTGCCAATGCAGAAGACCAGGGTTCAGTCCCCGGGTCAGGAAGATGCCCTGGAGAAGGAAATGACAACCCACTCCAGTATTTCTTGCCTGGAGAATTCCATGGACAGAGGAGCCTGGCGGGCTACAGTCCATGCAATCGCAGAGAGTTGGACTCGAATGAGTGACCAAGCGAATGGAAGGGAAATGTGGCTAGAAGGCCTAAGATACAGTGTGCTCTGCGAGTTTCTGACTCTCCAATCTCACCTTTTCTAGGCCTTAGAATTGTTGTATGTGTTGTTTGGTTGTTGGGTTTTTTAATTAATTTATTTATTTAATTTTTATTGGAGCATATTGTTGGTTTACAATGTTGTGTTAGTTTCTGCTGTACAGCAAACTGAACCAGCTATACATATACAGACATCCCCTCTTATTTGGGTTTCCTCCCCATTTAGGTCCCCACGGAGCACCGAGTTCCCTGTGCTGTGCAGTCGGCTCTTACTAGTTATCTGTTTTACACGCAGTAGTGTACTTTTACAATGTTGTGTTAGTTTCTGCTGTACAGCAAACTGAACCAGCTATACATATACAGACATCCCCTCTTATTTGGGTTTCCTCCCCATTTAGGTCCCCACGGAGCACCGAGTTCCCTGTGCTGTGCAGTCGGCTCTTACTAGTTATCTGTTTTACACGCAGTAGTGTACGTATGTCAACCCCAATCTCCCACTTCATCCTACTCCCACTTTCCCTCTTGGCATCTGTATACTTGTTCTCTATGTCTGTGTCTTTCTCTCTTCTTTATAAATAAGATCACCTATATCAATTTTTTTCCGTTTTTTTTCAGATTCCAGGTATATGTATTAATATGCAATATTTCCAATTTTTCTTTCTGACTTACTTAAAGTCTGTAAAATGTCCATCAGCTGAGGAACAGATAAAGAAGTAATGGTATATATACACAATGCAATAGTACTCGGCCATAAAAAGGAATGAAATTAGTCATTTGTAGAGACATGGATGGTTGTTGGTTTTTTTNAAATGTCCATCAGCCGAGGAACAGATAAAGAAGTAATGGTATATATATACACAGGAATAGTACTCGGCCATAAAAAGGAATGAAATTAGTCATTTGTAGAGACATGGATGGTTGTTGGTTTTTTTTTAAAAAACAACATTTATGCTATGGTTAAAATGATGAAAACTTACAGGCATATAGGTTAGAATTGAAAATATATTCTAAACGATAGCTATCTTTCTGTTGAAGTATTAGAATTTCTAGGGAGTTTTAAGATTTTACAAATTAATTTTTTACCTTTTTAATGGACATTTATCCCAGTCTATCAGCCCCCGCTGACAACTGCCAATCTGTTCTTCATATCCACAACTTGGTTTGTTGTTCTAATTTTTAGAGTCCACATATAAGTGAGATCATATGAGATTTGTATTTCTTTGTCTTACTTGTTTCACTCAGCATAATGCGCTCAAGGTCTATGCACATTGTTCCCAATGGCAAGATTCAATTATTTGTAATGGCTGAACAATATTCCATTCTCTCTGTCTGTATGTGTATGTATGTGTATGTATTGTTATATTTATATATGATTTGTGTATCCTTTCATCCACCAATGGACACTTAGGTTGTTTCTGTATCTTGGCTATTTTAAATGATTCTGCAGTGAGCATGAGGATGCAGATATTTCTTCAAGTTACTGTTTTGGGTTTTTTCAGGTAAATACCCTGAAGTGGAATTGCTGGATGATATGGAAATTCCATTTTAATCTTTTGAAGAATTTCCATACTGTTTCCCTTAGTGGCTGTACTGATTTACATTCCCAGCAACAGTGTACAAGCTTTCCCTTTTCTCTATGTCCTCACCATTGCTTGTTATTTGCTGTCTTTTTGATAATAACCAGTCAGACAGGTGTGAGATAATATCTTATTGCGATTTTGATTTGCATCCTCCTGATACTTAGTTATGTTGATATATGTCTTCTTTAGAAAAATGTCCATTCAGATCTTCTGCCCACATTTTTTAATCAGCTTTTTTTTTTAATGCTGATAAGCTGTAGGAGTTCTTCATATTTTGAATATTAACACTATATCTTATATATGATTTGCAAAGATTCTCTTCTGTTCAATAGGTTGCCTTTTTGTTTTATTGATGGTTTCATTCACTGTGCAATTTTTCTGTTTGCTTATTTGTTTTTTTAGTTTGATGTAGTCCCACCTGCTTATTTTAGTTTTTGGTGTCAGATTCAAAAAATCATCTCCAAGACCCATGTCAGGGACCTTACTGCCAATTTTTTTTTTTCTTGTAGGAGTTTATGGTTTCAGATATTAATGCAAATCTTTCATCTATTTTGAGTTAACATTTGTGTATAGTACAAGATAGCCGTCCAGTTTCATTCTTTTGCATGTGGCTGCTGTGGTATGTTCTTGGGACCTTTGCAGTAGGTTAACTGATCATATTTTTATAGGTTTATAGCTGGGTTCTTTATTCTGTTTCATTGATATATGTGCCTGTTTTTATGCTAATGCCAAACAGTTTTAATTACTGCAACTTTGTAGTGTAGTTTGAAATTTTTGAGTGTGATACCTTCAGCTTTGTTCTTCTTTCATATCTTTGAAATGAGGAGAGAAGTGATCTGTTGGGTAATTTTTATCCTTACTACACATTTTTTCCTACTTTGATGTTTGCATTATCATTACATTATATTATTCATGCCCCTTCCTAATATTTATGGACAAATAAAAGTACAATATTCCAGGTAATGCTATTTGCTGTGAAGGAAAATAGATAAATAAAAATTAATTAATATCATGTTTAGAAAATTTCCCCCTTTTCTGTTGGGTAATTTTTATCCTTACTACACATTTTTTCCTACTTTGATGTCTGCATTATCATTACATTATATTATTCATGCCCCTTCCTAATATTTATGGACAAATAAAAGTACAATATTCCAGGTAATGCTATTTGCTGTGAAGGAAAATAGATAAATAAAAATTAATTAATATCATGTTTAAAAAATTTCCCCCTTTAAGGGTTTCAGCGTTTAGCTCAACATGATCTCAACTGTGAACCAGCCGAGATTCTTTGGTTAACCTTCACACTTTAGGACTAGCAGTATTTTACGAATGTTATATGTTGAACTGATGTTAGGATCCTTAGTACAATCCATTTGATGCTTGTGTTTGGAACTATGGTTTCTTTCTTTATCTACAGCATTGAAAATGGTTACAGTATTATATTACTATTACAGTTTGGGAAACTTATTACAACTTTAATTCAACATTTTGTTGTTTTCTGTTGTTTAACATAACTTAATGGCTTTCCTGAGAACAGAAGTAAAATAGAGCTAACAATTTTTATATTTTACTTAACTGTTTATTGAGTTGAACTTGCATTAGTTCAGCATTTCCCAATCTCTATTTTGTGATGTATCATAGATGTTTTAGAAAAAGAGTGTGTGGATGAAGGAGTTGGGAGGCACTTCTACATCAAGTAAGTTTGCATGACTTAAGTAGTCTCTAAGAAATTTGAGGCACGTTGGCATGTTAAAAGTCTCTTGCAGGTCCTGAAAGGAAAACAACTTTATTTAATCCCATTCTTCTCAGAGTCTTCTGGTCACATAAACTTCTTAAATTTGAGATAGGTAGGGGGTAGAAAATGGCACCCCACTCCAGTACTCTTGCCTGGAAATTCCCATGGACGGAGAAGCCTTGTAGGCTGTAGTCCATGGGGTCACTAGGAGTCAGACATGACTGAGTGACTTCACTTTCACTTTTCACTTTCATGCACTGGAGAAGGAAATGGCAACCCATTCCAGCATTCTTGCCTGGAGAATCCCAGGGACCGGGGAGCCTGGTGGGCTGCCGTCTCTGGGGTCGCACAGAGTCGGACACGACTGAAGCGACTTAGCAGCAGCAGCAGCAGCAGCAGGGGGCAGAGAACTTCTATTCTGTTCCTGCAGAATATGTTTATGGTTGCCTGCATTTCCTACTAAAGTAGTAGCTCACAAAAGCAGTGAAACCAAAATTCTTATAATCAAACAACATGATAATTGTTGCTTGATATTTTTAGTTTAAAAATGATTTTACTTTAAAAGTGATTAACTTTCAGTGATTCAGATGTCCTTATGACTCAGAGGACTTTCACGTAACTTGAACCTCACTACATACCTGTATCACATTTATGATTATCCCCATTTGCTGGATTAAGTTGAAACTAAGTAAGAATTATCAATGGCTTTCTTTATGGAATACAGTTTTGAATTTTGGTCTTCTGGTCTTTTTTTTTTTTAATTCCAATTAAAATAACAAAGTGAATGTCTTTTATCCTGGTATCCATGGTTCCTGCAACTTCCTAGTTACCTAACTATGCATCTTCTACAAAATTCAAAAAGTTTTGTGGCACTAGCCAGTAGCAGTAGTTTTAAAAAAAGTCTTCAGAAAAAAAAAATGTATATATTTAGTTTATATATGTTATTATAACTCTCCTTGGAGAGATATGGGTTGATTAATATTTTGCCGGTAAATTACTTTCTAACTTATACCTTGTGACTTTGGATATGTTAATTTATTCCTAAAACTCTCTTATAATTAATTACGGGATAGGCAATGTTCTCTTCACTGTCCATGTGAGAATATTTTTGAGAGGCTTGGTGATTACTTGCTCTGCCTGAAACTGACATGCCAAATTGAGACAGGAGTGTGCACTGTGCTATTTGTTGAATCTCCTGATTTTGTGGCAAAATTGCTACATTACACTGTATTTCTTCACAACCTATTAGAGGGGCCTTTCCTTCCCCCAAATTGGAGTTTCTTGAGAGAGTAACTAGCTTGCTGGGAAGAGCTTGCTTATTTACAGTGAGTATCCTCTTGACATCAGCATGGGGTTACTTATAATTACATGTATATGCGTAAATAAAATGATTATCTATTCTCATATAAACATAATTGTATCTCTCTAAAATAATGTATACATAAATGTTATAATCCAGCGATAAAGGGAAAGCAATCTACATGACCCCCTCCTTTGTATGTAAACAGTGGATCATTAAGATGGAATATGTTCCCTGTCACACATTCAGTTATTGAGGTCAGTTACAACTGAGGACTCATTGAAGTATTAAACAACAAAGTGCCTTTTCCAATAATTAGCATTCTGTGTACAAAGCTGACGTGACCTTTCTGCCATTTTCCAAGGACAATCCATGCCTTTAGAATTTAGCCAAGGATCATATTGAAGAGCAGCACACAAGAACTCAGTCAACTAGTTCGGAGACCACAGGCTCCCTTTGCATCTAGTTGCTCCCCCTCCTGCCTAAAATAACTTGAGAAAATAAAACAGGGCATGTTGGCTAATCAGTGCCCATGGCTGCTATATCACTTCTCCAGCTTTGAACAAATCTGAAGATCACACTTTAAAGAGAGGAATCATGAAATGCCTGGAGCTAAAGAAGTTTGATTTCCTCAGAGCACAATAGTTCACTGCAGCCAATCATTGAAACTCGCTGTCACTTAGGTTTCTTTTCTGAAATTGAAAGCATGGGTTAATGTGCTCATTCACAAAACATTCACCTAATTCTCCAGAAAAATGAGAATTTTCAAAGGAATATTTTCAAGTATGACTGCCTATTACATTCCTCCCATTGGCATTCTGGGATGGATAAGTATTTGTGAAAAGGTTGCTCTTTGATGGCTACTTTATACGGATATAGTAATTTTTTCAGCTGATTTTTTAACACATTATTGATCAGGGGATTGTTTCAGATTAATGCCTATGGCTACAATACATTTCTAGTCAATAATGTGTTAAAAATGAAGATTTGCATTTATGGGACCAGCCAACTAATCATTGTATTATATTTAATGAGTATTTGCTCCAGTATTAAATCACCATCTCACTAAAATAATGGGGAAAGAGTTCAACATCACAAGTGAAAAAGGAGTAAGAATGTGCATCAGTAGTAAGAGGCATTGGGAAAAGACTGGATTGAGAATCAGGAATTATTCTGTCTGTAGATGTGGCTGAGTCTGGATTAGACAGTCTGATCCTCTGTGTCAGAATTTCTCAGTTAGTGGAAAAATATAAACTCTACTGGAAACCATAAAGTGCTGTGTAAGTATGTTGCACCATGATATATTATTATGATTATTGCATGTAAGTTGAAAGGAGTGGTATAATTAGGGTATATCAGGATTGTGGATACCGTGTGTCTATAGTTTGAGCTTTAGCTCTGTAAGTATTATATGGTGCTTAGCCATGCTTAGTGAACTATAATGCTTATTCCCTGATTTAAAGAGATTGTACTTCTCCATCAGTGATCAGTGTACCTTCTAGTTCTATAGAAATAAAATCTTATTGACTGATGGTAGGAAGACTGATAAAATTCTTTAGGGGACTGTTATTACTTCCTGTTGATATTTAGCAGACTGAAAAAGGATCGTCTGGCAACAGTATGAATTTTTAACTTGACCAGTTATTTCATTAATACAGTACAGTTCTTATAAAAGGCATGTTTATAATGATGATTCCTTTTGTTTTCAGAGCTCAGCTATGCCTGGATTTTCAATGAATACCCCTCCTATCAGGATAATCGCCGCTTTGTTTCTCAAGAGACTGGGAATCTATATATTGCCAAAGTAGAAAAATCAGATGTTGGAAATTATACTTGTGTGGTTACAAATACAGTGACAAACCAAAAAGTCCTGGGACCACCCACACCACTGATATTGAGAAACGATGGTGAGTTTTCTGAAGGATTTCAGAATTCTTGTTTTTTGTGCTCATAGATTGAATTTGGGAAGTAATGTTATTGGCACACAAGCTTGACTATCTTGATTACATCTAAGAAAAATTGAATGCTTTNAAAGTCCTGGGACCACCCACACCACTGATATTGAGAAACGATGGTGAGTTTTCTGAAGGATTTCAGAATTCTGTTTTTTGTGCTCATAGATTGAATTTGGGAAGTAATGTTATTGGCACACAAGCTTGACTATCTTGATTACATCTAAGAAAAATTGAATGCTTTTACATTCACTACCTATATTTTCTACACTTGTGTAAGAAATAAACCCATGAATCCATTTTGCAAGACTTACTAGAAATATAATTTCTAATTTCATCCTCAATGCAATGTGAGTCTGTTTCTTCACACTTAAATTGTGTACACAGACAAAATGAAGTAGAAAGTTGATCAATTAGCTTATCAGTCAGCTCTATGTAATTTAGTTTTCAGTGTCCAGAAGGAAGTTTTAAGTTATCCAAGTAATTTCTGGGTGTGTGGTATTGAAGAAATAAGTCCAACCACACTGAAATGCAGAAATGTCAAGTCTTACTGGAGATAGTTTTATGTTCCCACATTTTTGTGAGAATATTTCAAGAAAATAGATGAATTTCACCTTACTTACTTAGACGGATGACATGACAGTGTATGGTGATTCATCATGTGCTTTTTGAAGACAGTCTTAGCAATTTGTATGCCAGACTTTAATAACATCATACCTTTTCCCCACTGTAAGTCTTTTTATGTATTCTGTTCCCTCTCCTTGAAACACTCTTCATTCTCTTGGTCCTTTGACTAACTTACACTGATCCTTCCAGCTTATTCAAATATATGGCTTTCTCCAGGAGATCATCTCTGTCTCACTGGCTCCACCCAACTGTGCTCTGTCGGGTGCATTCTCAAATCAACTCTGCAGAGAAAGTATGAGCATCCTTAAAGCATAGACCAAATTGTGGAATATGGGGGCAAATAATACGGATTTCAGTCATTCAGTTACCTTTTCATGCATTTAACATATGTTTATTTAGCACTTGCTATGTGACAGCACTGCTCTGGGAGCCAGTGAACAAAAACCAAAAACCCCTCCTCATGGCATTTAAGTTCTGCAAAGGATTTAGGTAAAAACAAACAAATAAACCTAAACAAAATGCCAAATGCAGTTATTTTAGATAGTAATAAATAAAGGAGTATGCTGACACAGAGACTCTTTGGGGGCGGAATGAGTAATTTAGATAAGGTTGTCATGTAAAACCTTTCTGAGGGGGTGACATGAACTGATGCCCGAATGATAAGTTGGTCCTGTGAAAGTCAGAGTGGGGAGCATTCCAGACTGAGTTAGCATCACATGCAAAGGCCCTGAGGCCTAGAAATAAAATACTGGCATGTTCAGAAAGCAAAGAGAATATGAGCCTCATGTAGCATAATGACCAGTGAAGAAGGTGGTTTGAGTTGATGTTGGAGACTGGATTTTATTTCAAGTGCAGTGAGAAGCCAATACAGGATTTTATATAACAGAGTTATGTATTTAAAAAAAAAAAAAGATTGCTTAGCTACTGTGTGGCAAGTGGACTTTTAAAAAACCAAGAGTCAAAACTGGAAGTCCACTTAAAGACTGTTGCTGTAATTCAGGCAGTCACCGATGGCAGCTTGAATTAGCGGGTGGCCATGGAGAGAAGAGAAGGTTGTGGATACAGGACATCATTTGCAGGTAGAGCTGCCAGGACTTGCTAACACCTCGGCTGTGGGAGGTGGGGGAAGAGAAAATCAAGGATGACACATGGGTTTCTAGCATGGCAGCTGGGTGGATGGAAATGCCGTTTACTGAAATGGTTTTACTGAATGGGTTTACAAGGGTGCAATTCAGAATTACTTTAGTCTTTATTATGAAGCATGACTTCTCCCCTGGCAAAAGAAAGAATTGATTATTTGGTGCTTCTTAGTCTCTCTATCATAATACTCCATCTGTCTATCATAATACGCATCTGGTCTATTCATATTACTTGTCACCCAATGCCATGTGATCAAACTCACACCACGGCTTTCATCTGGTTTGGTATAAGGGCCCAGCACAGTGCTTGCCACATGGCAAATGTTAAATAGATATGTTGCATTAAGTTGAGTTATATTAAATAAAACTGAAAAATCTCATCATTTTAACAAGAAACATAGGCAAGGGATCTGCTCTTTCAGAAGCTATCAGTGCTATCTCTCTGGACCTAAGGATAAAAATTCTGTTTCAACATATGTGTTTCAGGGATATTTTGTACAAAATTATTTAAAAATACAGCCCCTCTGGCCTTTGCCCATAATACACTTATGCCAAAATATCTGTTCAGTCTGTTCAGTTCAGTTGGTATGTCAAGGAGACAATATAATCGAATATTGACTCTGATGCACTAAGACACAGCCCCAGGAGAAACATCACCCAGAGTAGCTGCTTCAGAAAGAAGGAACAGACGTTCAGGAACACAGGAAGTCCTCAGCCTGGCCAAACACTGCCTTCTGCTTATATTTTGGATTTATCTCGACTTGCCTAGTATATCTTCATAGAGGTGACAAATGTTTTTTATGAGAATATTTTATCACAAAATTAACAAGCTAAGGATCTCATTCTTCAGCAATTAATGCCCATTCATTCCTAATTTCCATGAGAGTTGTTGGTGAAAATTCATAATATATCTTTCCCATTTAGGCAGCAGGACATAAAATGGATACTCAAATTGCATTACTAGGCTCAAAATATATTATTTCATTACCTCTTTTGTGGAGGTAAGAGAAAAGGGGAAATACAGATCAAGAAAAGATTGCAAAATAAAGATGACATTCTTGTGAAAATGTATGCTGTGAGAGTAAAATCAATGAAATTATCATTCTGTGCAATCTGGTAGTTAGTGAGTGTATTTTAGATTGCTAAGCACAAGGTGAGTATGGAATTTGCACAAGCATCTTGGTAATTGAAGCTCACTCAGAATTTCATATCCTCCTTCTGTCTCTGAAATATGAATAAGCAAGGCAAGGGAGCTTGTTGCCTGCACTGCACTAATTGACATGGCTGACCATTTCCCTGACGAAGTGCTGCTGCTGCTAAGTCACTTCAGTCGTGTCCGACTCTGTGTGATCCCATAGACGGCAGCCCACCAGGCTCCCCCATACCTGGGAGTCTCCAGGCAAGAACACTGGAGTGGGTTGCCATTTCCTTCTCCAGTGCATGAAAGAGAAAAGTGAAAGTGAAGTCACTCAGTCTGTCCGACTGTTAGCGACCCCATGGACTGCAGCCCACCAGGCTACTCTGTCCATTGGATTTTCCAGGCAAGAGTACTGGGGTGGGGTGCCATTGCCTTCCCCATGACGAAGTGCAGATGTAGACAAATGTAGCTTAAAGTACTAGATATCCTCAATACTCAGGTCATTTTTTTTTTTTTTACTGGAGTGGGTTGCCATTTCCTTCTCCAGTGCATGAAAGAGAAAAGTGAAAGTGAAGTCACTCAGTCTGTCCGACTGTTAGCGACCCCATGGACTGCAGCCCACCAGGCTACTCTGTCCATTGGATTTTCCAGGCAAGAGTACTGGGGTGGGGTGCCATTGCCTTCCCCATGACGAAGTGCAGATGTAGACAAATGTAGCTTAAAGTACTAGATATCCTCAATACTCAGGTCATTTTTTTTTTTTTCCTAGAGTTTTAGCTGAGCAATCTAGACTGGGATTGTTTCCAGCCCTAAAGGTTACAGTGAGTCAGAAAAAAGTGGACAACTCCTGTCGACCCACGTTCCAGTTAGAAATCAAGGGCAATGTGTCCCACGTTGATCCCACTAACCCTCTTTAGGTCCTAACCCCTAATACACTGAGGTTCTGCAAGGGTTTTGTACTTGCTGTTCCTTTTTCCTCAGCTCTTCACATGTCTCACACCTTTCTCCATCTCAGATCAATGACTGAAATGTAGAGCAGGGTAGTGTGGAGGTGAGCCGGGTTCCCTGAGTGGAATCCAGCCCCATCATTTATCGGGGATATGACCTTGAACATCAGTTGAACAACCTCACTGTGCTGTGTCATCATCAGTCAAATGAGGGTAGCAGTGCCTACCTCAGAGCTCACTCTGTGTGTGAAATTATGTGTAAAGTGCTTTGAACAGGGACAAAACAGCAGTGCAGCGTCAAGAACTTCCCTAAGATATGCTCCACAGATTATACTTAAAAAAAAAACAGATTATACAGAGTAAGTGGATAATATTATCCTTGTTTTAAAAATGTTTGCAGATAATGATAGAGAAAACGGAAATCCAACTCTCCATAATGCTAACAGCCATAAACTTTAAACCAGTCAACTTTTAGTAGTAAAATGTTCAGTTCTTAATTTTTTTCTTTCTATTTCTCTGTGTTCTCTCATTTTTCTGCAATGATTAGAAACTTTTCAAAAGTTTTTTTTTGTTTTTTGTTTTTAATGTTTGGTAAAAGGAATAACTGCGGTTCATTGGACCTAAAAGGCACTTCAAGATCCCCCAATTTATTCTTATTCTTCCAGAAAGAAGGAAACTAAGGATGAGAGAAATAAGTCAAAACAGCAGTGGGATCAAATTCTTGGCCCCCAGTCACCATACTATTTAATTGAGGTTCAGAAAAGCTTTTTGGGTCTCTAGATTCACCTATTTATGTTATGATTTTGGAAATTTTTATTTTGGGAATTCTAAATAACTGTATGTTATGTATAGTGTTCATCTCCAGAAAGTAGTATAAAACTGAGAGCTAGACAAATGTGAGAGAATTTTATACCAGAGTTTTTATTTATTTATCTAGCTATTTTAAAATTTTCTTGAAATAACAATATAACCTATCATACGGGAGAGGACACCTGTTGCTTGGGTACCATGAAAGAAAAATATTTCATTGAGAAAAATAGATCATAATTATTTTTACCAGAGATACTAAACTAGTCCATGGATCAATATTAGCCTAATTGCTAGTTATTAATGACCATGAATTTGCTCCATCATGTGCTTCCTACACAGATTTCAAAGAATTGTACCTCTGATTTCCATAAACAAAGGTAATGGGCTACCTGTACCCAAGCAGCATAACTATGAAAAAAATCATAGATTTATATCATAATCATAATAGCTACTCTTTCTCTGTCTTTAGTCATTACCCCTAACTTGCTCTAAAATGGCAAAAGATGAAAAAAAAAAAAAAACTAGCAGAGATTAGGACAGTCTTGGGAAAATGAGATCATGTCTGCGAGGTTGTTTATGTACTTTATATGCACAGGTACATAACTGAGCATGAAAAATTACTGTATGTTCCTTGCCTTTTTTCTGTGTTTCCCTTGAGACTAGCTAGGGAATGGTTTGGCAGGTCCTTAGTTTGCTTATTAGAACCAAGGCAAATGTTGAACAGTTTACACCCAATGTGTATCTGATGGATCCTTGGTTTGCACAACTGATTGTTGAATGTTTTTGAATATTATCCCTAATTAGAACTCTCAATAGAAGAGCTTCTAGGGAATAGGAAACACTGGATTTTTCCTAACTTAGAATTTCAAGTTCATTCTCTGTGTCTCTTTCTTTCTCTTCTCCTTTTCCATATTTATATACATTGATAAACTTATACATGTAAGATATGTGTGTATAAATATACATGTGTTTATAAACACAAAATATATTGTCTTTTGAAGTTAAAATTTAAATCATTTTTTGAATGTTATTATACTTCACTGTAAATTTAAATTATTAAAAATTGGTGTTTTCAATATAACCAAAATAGATGACCATTTTTTCCCAAACCCTGACCCTTTTCTCAAGCTTTATTTTAATTAGCCACGAAAACTTTGCATTCAAAGCAAAGTTTTGAATGCTTCAGCACTGAAGCATTTATTGTTTTCAGTGTACATAAAATTTTAACCTGCTGGACAGGAGACCGGCTGATAACCTCAGCAGCCTAGAGTTTCAGAGCAGCCTAAGGTAGGACAGAAATAGATGTGCTGATCATAGGATTAAGAGTGTCCGTGATCAATGCCAACCAGCTTTGTCTTGTTTGTTGTGGTGTCACCTAGGATGCAGGAACAGAAGGGTAGCACTAAAAATCGAGAAGGAAAAAAGCCATAGGATTCTGGGGTGTGGTCCCAGATCTGCCAGTCACAAGAGACAAAACCTGTCACTTCGTTTTTCCTCAATATTCTTAGCTATAAAAATGAGTGATTTGTAATAAGTTATGTCTAAGGGCTTCCCTGGTGGCTCAGAGGTTAAAGCGTCTGCCTCCACTGTGGGAGACCTGGGTTCGATCCCTGGGTCGGGAAGATCCCCTGGAGAAGGAAATGGCAACCCACTCCAGTATATTTGCCTGGAGAATCCCATGGACTGAGGAGCCTGGTGGGTTGCAGTCCACGGGGTCACAAAGAGTCAGACACGACTGAGTGACTTTACTTACTTACTTACTTACTTAAGGGTTCTTCTGCGTTTTCTTCTGAGATTCCAGTCACAACTTTCTACCTTACTTTATTCCAGTTTCAGCATTTGCATAGGCCACATGATATCAAACACAGCTCAACACACAGATGCTGTTCACTGAATTAGATTTCTTCCTAGCACTAACAATGAATCCTAGTGCAAAACTAGAGCATCACGGACCATTTTGTGAACCTTCACCTCAATGACCATTAGATCTCCTATTGGCTCAGAAGACTACATTTGCTTCAAAGTGCCAAGTTTAAGATCAATGACTGAAAAGTGTGAAGGAGAAAACTAGAATATTCCAGAGTATTCTGGGTTATCTGTGTAGTGCAATGTATTCTTCACTATGATACTACCATCTGTTCATAGTAAACTTTCCTAATATTGCCCCAAATTGGGTTAGATCCTCAAGTGAACCTTAACAGACATAATGTTGTCTTCTTGAATAGATCTGCTTCAATTGTAGGCCATTTAATTAGCCTAGCTGTCAAATTTAAAAAACTAGTCATTAAGACGATCATTTTTTGGTTGTAAACTTTATCTACAACACTTTTTGATGATTTAAACTTTAGACTGAGAAGGACAAAACTTCTGCCTGGGGAAAAAGCAGAGATGTGTCCTTGACTTGCACAAGATTTTTATATTACCTAAGATCTAAAGTTTATCCTCAAACACATTTCTTTATTTAACTGTCATTTTTAATTACATCTTTTCTGTGGTTTTGTCACAGCAATCATATCTTGCATTAATATCACATTTGAGGATCTTTGGGTGTAAAACATGTTTTGTAAGAAAAACATCTAAATGACTAAAGGATGTAAGATATTTTGCTNTTATCTAGCTATTTTAAAATTTTCTTGAAATAACAATATAACCTATCATACGGGAGAGGACACCTGTTGCTTGGGTACCATGAAAGAAAAATATTTCATTGAGAAAAATAGATCATAATTATTTTTACCAGAGATACTAAACTAGTCCATGGATCAATATTAGCCTAATTGCTAGTTATTAATGACCATGAATTTGCTCCATCATGTGCTTCCTACACAGATTTCAAAGAATTGTACCTCTGATTTCCATAAACAAAGGTAATGGGCTACCCGTACCCAAGCAGCATAACTATGAAAAAAATCATAGATTTATATCATAATCATAATAGCTACTCTTTTTCTGTCTTTAGTCATTACCCCTAACTTGCTCTAAAATGGCAAAAGATGAAAAAAAAAAAAAAACTAGCAGAGATTAGGACAGTCTTGGGAAAATGAGATCATGTCTGCGAGGTTGTTTATGTACTTTATATGCACAGGTACATAACTGAGCATGAAAAATTACTGTATGTTCCTTGCCTTTTTTCTGTGTTTCCCTTGAGACTAGCTAGGGAATGGTTTGGCAGGTCCTTAGTTTGCTTATTAGAACCAAGGCAAATGTTGAACAGTTTACACCCAATGTGTATCTGATGGATCCTTGGTTTGCACAACTGATTGTTGAATGTTTTTGAATATTATCCCTAATTAGAACTCTCAATAGAAGAGCTTCTAGGGAATAGGAAACACTGGATTTTTCCTAACTTAGAATTTCAAGTTCATTCTCTGTGTCTCTTTCTTTCTCTTCTCCTTTTCCATATTTATATACATTGATAAACTTATACATGTAAGATATGTGTGTATAAATATACATGTGTTTATAAACACAAAATATATTGTCTTTTGAAGTTAAAATTTAAATCATTTTTTGAATGTTATTATACTTCACTGTAAATTTAAATTATTAAAAATTGGTGTTTTCAATATAACCAAAATAGATGACCATTTTTTCCCAAGCCCTGACCCATTTCCCCAAGCTTTATTTTAATTAGCCATGAAAACTTTGCATTCAAAGCAAAGTTTTGAATGCTTCAGCACTGAAGCATTTATTGTTTTCAGTGTACATAAAATTTTAACCTGCTGGACAGGAGACCGGCTGATAACCTCAGCAGCCTAGAGTTTCAGAGCAGCCTAAGGTAGGACAGAAATAGATGTGCTGATCATAGGATTAAGAGTGTCCGTGATCAATGCCAACCAGCTTTGTCTTGTTTGTTGTGGTGTCACCTAGGATGCAGGAACAGAAGGGTAGCACTAAAAATCGAGAAGGAAAAAAGCCATAGGATTCTGGGGTGTGGTCCCAGATCTGCCAGTCACAAGAGACAAAACCTGTCACTTCGTTTTTCCTCAATATTCTTAGCTATAAAAATGAGTGATTTGTAATAAGTTATGTCTAAGGGCTTCCCTGGTGGCTCAGAGGTTAAAGCGTCTGCCTCCACTGTGGGAGACCTGGGTTCGATCCCTGGGTCGGGAAGATCCCCTGGAGAAGGAAATGGCAACCCACTCCAGTATATTTGCCTGGAGAATCCCATGGACTGAGGAGCCTGGTGGGTTGCAGTCCACGGGGTCACAAAGAGTCAGACACGACTGAGTGACTTTACTTACTTACTTACTTACTTAAGGGTTCTTCTGCGTTTTCTTCTGAGATTCCAGTCACAACTTTCTACCTTACTTTATTCCAGTTTCAGCATTTGCATAGGCCACATGATATCAAACACAGCTCAACACACAGATGCTGTTCACTGAATTAGATTTCTTCCTAGCACTAACAATGAATCCTAGTGCAAAACTAGAGCATCACGGACCATTTTGTGAACCTTCACCTCAATGACCATTAGATCTCCTATTGGCTCAGAAGACTACATTTGCTTCAAAGTGCCAAGTTTAAGATCAATGACTGAAAAGTGTGAAGGAGAAAACTAGAATATTCCAGAGTATTCTGGGTTATCTGTGTAGTGCAATGTATTCTTCACTATGATACTACCATCTGTTCATAGTAAACTTTCCTAATATTGCCCCAAATTGGGTTAGATCCTCAAGTGAACCTTAACAGACATAATGTTGTCTTCTTGAATAGATCTGCTTCAATTGTAGGCCATTTAATTAGCCTAGCTGTCAAATTTAAAAAACTAGTCATTAAGACGATCATTTTTTGGTTGTAAACTTTATCTACAACACTTTTTGATGATTTAAACTTTAGACTGAGAAGGACAAAACTTCTGCCTGGGGAAAAAGCAGAGATGTGTCCTTGACTTGCACAAGATTTTTATATTACCTAAGATCTAAAGTTTATCCTCAAACACATTTCTTTATTTAACTGTCATTTTTAATTACATCTTTTCTGTGGTTTTGTCACAGCAATCATATCTTGCATTAATATCACATTTGAGGATCTTTGGGTGTAAAACATGTTTTGTAAGAAAAACATCTAAATGACTAAAGGATGTAAGATATTTTGCTAAACTGCCACTGCTAATCTGATTTAATAATGTCTTAATATTTTGAAGCCTTGACAAACTTAGGAACTTGGAGTCAGCTCTAGACCTCAGGCCTAGTCAGATTCATTACAGGTCCATGGGGCCAAAGCTTGTGGATGGTCACTTCACTAGTCAGTTAGAAAGCATCTGTTAAGTAACCATTGTGTGTTTGACACTATAAAATAAAAGGATGTGGTCAGAGCCCCTGGGAGTCTATAGTCTTAGACAGCTACAAATTAATGAAAGGTCTAAAGTTTCATTCTTATTGGAATTATTGAACTGAGTTCCAGGAAACACATTTATAGATAGGGATTTCAAATGAAAGAGGACAGGAGAGATGTCCAGCTTAGAACAGAGATGACCTGGGCATTCATTTGACGATGTCTTTGACCAAGAAACATTGATATTTTAGGAATCAGTGAAATAAAATGGACTGCAATGGGTGAATTTAACTCAGATGACCATTATATCTACTACTGAGGGCAAGATCCCTTACAAGAAATGGAGTAACCTTCATAGTCAACAAAAGAGTCCGAAATGCAGTACTTGGATGCAATCTCAAAAGTGACAGAATGATCTCTGTTCATTTCCAAGGCAAACCATTCAATATCACAGTAATCCGAGTCTATACCCCAACCACTAATGCTGAAGAAGCTGAAGTTGAATGGTTTTATGAAGACCTACAAGACCTTCTAGAACTAACACCCCAAAAAGATGTCCTTTTCATTATAGGGGACTGGAATGCAAAAGTGAAAAATCAAGATACCTGGAGTAACAGGGAAGTTTGGCCTTGGAGTACAAAATGAAGCAGGGCAAAGGCTAACAGAGTTTTGCCATGAGAACACTCTGGTCATAGCAAACACCCTCTTCCAGCAACACAAGAGATGACTCTACACATGGACATCACCAGATGGTCAATACCAAAATCAGACTGATTATATTCTTTGCAGCCAAAGATTGAGAAGCTCTAAACAATCAGCAAAAACAAGACCAGAAGCTGACTGTGGCTCAGATCATGAACTCCTTATTGCAAAAATCAGACTTACATTGAAGAAAGTGGGGGAAAACCATTAGACCATTCAGGTATGACCTAAATCAAATCCGTTATGATTATGCAGTGGAAGTGACAAAGAGATTCAAGACATTAGATCCGATAGACAGAGTACCTGAGGGACTATGGATGGAAGTTCATGACATTGTACAGGAGGCAGTGATCAAGACCATCTCCAAGAAAAAGAAATACAAAAAGGCCAAATGGTTGTCTGAGGAGGCCTTACAAGTAGCTGAGAAGAGAAGCTAAAGGCAAAGGAGAAAAGGAAAGATATGCCAATTTGAATGCAGAGATCCAAAGAATAGCAAGGAGAGATAAGAAAGCCTTCCTCAGTGATCAGTGCAAAGAAATAGAGGAAAACAAGAAAATGAGAAAGACTAGAGATCTTGTCAAGAAAATTAGAGATACCAAGGGAACATTTCATGCAAAGATAGGCTGAATAAAGGACAGAAATGGTATGGACCTAACAGAAGCAGAAGATATTAAGAAGAGGTGGCAAGAATGCACAGAAGAATTATATTTAAAAGATCTTCATGACCCAGATAACCACGATGGTGTGATCACTCACCTAGAGCCAGACTTCCTGGAATGTGAAGTCAAGTGGGGCTTGGGGAAGCATCACTACAAACAAAGCTAATGGAGGTGATAGAATTTCAGTTGAGCTACTTAAAACCCTAAAAAATGATGCTGCAAAAGTGTTGCACTCAATATGCCAGCAAATTTGGAAAACTCAGCAGTGGCCAAAGGACTGGAAAAGGTCAGTTTTCATTCCAATCCCAAAGAAAGGCAGTGCCAAAGAATGTTCCAATTACCTCACAATTATACTTGTCTCACACACTTAGCAAAGTAATGCTCAGTACGTGAACCGTGAACTTCCAGATGTGCAAGCTGGTTTTAGAAAAGGCAGAGGAACCAGATATCAAATTTCCAACATCTGCTGGATCTTTGAAAAAGCAAGAGAGTTCCAGAAAAACATCTACTTCTGCTTTATTGACTACACCAAAGCCTTTGACTGTGTGAATCACAATAAACTGTGGAAAGTTCTGAAGGAAATAGGAATACCAGACTACCTGACCTGCCTCCTGAGATATCTGTATGCAGGTCAAGAAGCCACATTTAGAACTGGACATGGAACAACAGACTGGTTCCAAATTGGGAATGGAGTACGTCAAAGCTATATGTTGTCACTCTGCTTATTTAACTTATATGCAGAGTGCATCATGTGAAATGCCAGGCTGGATGAAGCACAAGCTGAAATCAAGATTGCTGGGAGAAATATCAGTAACCTCAGATATGCAGATGACACCATCCCTTTATGGCAGAAAGCAAAGAAGAACTAAAAAACCTCTTGATGAAAGTGAAAGAGGAGAGTTTAACAGTTAGCTTAAAACTCAACATTCAGAAAAGTAAGATCATGGCATCTGGTCTCATCACTACATGGCAAATAGATGGGGAAACAATGAAACAGTGACAGACTATTTGGGGGTGGGCTCCAAAATCATTGCAGATGGTATTGTAGCCGTGAAATTAAAAGATGCTTGCTCCTTGCAAAAAATGCTATGACCAACCTAGACAGCATATTAAAAAGTGCAGACATTACTTTGCCGACAAAGGTCCATCTAGTCAAAGCTATGGTTTTTCCAGTAGTCATGTATCACTGTGAAAGTTGGACGATAAACAAAGCTAAGCACCAAAGAATCGATGCTTTTGAACTGTGGTGTTGGAGAAGACTCTTGAGAGTCCCTTGGACTGCAAGGAGATCCAACCAGTCCATCCTAAAGGAAATCGGCCCTGAATATTCATTGGAAGGACTGATGCTGAAGCTGAAACTCCAATACTTTGGCCATCTGATATGAAGAACTGATTCATTGGAAAAGACTCTGATACTGGGAAAAATTGAAGGCAGGAGCAGAAGGTGATGGCAGAGGATGAGATGGTTGGATGGCAGCACTGACTCAATGAATGTGTTTGAGTAAGCTGTGGGAGTTGGTGATGGACAGGGAAACCTGGCGTGCTACATTCCATGGGGTTGCAAAGAGTCAGACACGACTGTACGACTGAAGTGAACCGAACTTAACCAAGAAATGTTCATTGAGTGCCAGTTGTATTCTTGTCACTAGGGATGCAAAAGTCTTTCTCTGTCCTCTTAGATGGTGGCCTGGCTTAGGAGCCTAATTACAGACTGAGGCAGGAATGGGGCCAGTTTAGGGTGGATGGAGAATTAAAGCAGGATTATTTAAGCTTCAGCTCTGATCAGAGCTGTCCATGACCAGTGAAGGTAAGATATATATGTAAGGAAGCCTGGCCTGGTCTTGGAAATCAGCTGAAGCTTCCATCTAACAGGGAGGATAAGAATTCCAGGAAGTAGACACACTATTTGCTTAAACCATGAGTTGGCAAACTTCCTCCTGTAGGCAGATCTTGCCCATGCCCTCTTTTGTAAATAAAATTTAACATTTTTCTCCACAGAAATATTAGGTATTTTTACTTAACTCCTAGATTATCTGTAATTTGTGTTACTATTGTTAAGGATATCTTATTTTTAATCACATTCTGTATTTTACTTGTAAGTGATTGAGCATGACAAACTTGGTGAAATCTTGTTCTATAATTTGTTAATTCTGTCAACTCTCTCAAACTTTGCTATCTTCCCCATTTCTTCTAAACCCAGTGCCTAGCCAACCCTTAGTTCATGGGCTACACACAACCCACCACCATTTTTGTAAATAAAATCTTACTGGAACATAGCCATGCCTATTTGTTTACATATTGTCTATGAATACTTTCTAGCTATATGGCAGAGTTGAATCAGAGATTGAGTGTCTCACAAAACCTAAATAAAATCCTGCTGTCTCTTTGTACAAAATATTATTAACCTTGCTAATCTCTGACCACACGATAATATCTTTAAATACTCGAAGACTGTCCATCAAGACTTGTTCTTTGTGGCTCCAAAGACTTGAACTAAGACCACAGTATACAAATTAGAGGGAGAGAGAGTTTAGTTCAAGTAGAGAGAACTTTTAGTAGTAAGAATATAAATGTACTTCATCACAAAAAGACCAAAGTTGGCTTTCTTTCACCTAAAAGGTGGTGGACTTATAATTAATTGCCCAAATGGGAAACTCTTAGCAAATTACTTCAGAACTTGTTACAAATCAGGACTGTCCCAGGCAAGCACAGATAAATAGCTACTCTACTTTCAGAGGATCCAGCTTTCTGGAACCCAAGGATTGAACCCAGGTCTCCTACATTGCAGGCAGATTCTTTTCCATTTGAGCCACCAGGGAAGCACCCCTGCTGGAAAAGCTCAGATTATCTCTGCATTGTAACTGTTGAGAAGTAAGGAAAGAGATGCAGGTTTGAATTGGGTCAAACAGTGGGGTTTGTTTTCACCTCCCACAGGTTTCTCTTTTAAAAAATATGTATATGTATTTGTTTGTTTATTCACTTATTTATGGCTGTGCCTGGTCTTAGTTGCAGCTTGCAGGATCTTTAGTTGTAGCATGTGGGATCTAGTTCCCTACCAGGTAGGTCCCCTGTATTGGGAGCATGAAGTCTGAGCCTCTGGACCATGAGGGAAGTCCTTCTCACAGGTTTTTGAAGTCACATTAAAACCCCACATGTAACTGATAAACAACCTTCCGGTGTCTTATTCTTCTTTTCCAGCACTGGGGAAGTTCTTATTTGCACAACTGTTGGCTCTAACTCAGGGGAATTCAGTGATCAGGGAATGAGTAGTGATAGAGAATCCTTGGACAGTCCCCTCGATCCTACAGTGTCTCCTTCAACCCAGGGCAAAACAAGGCTTTCCTGAAAGAATAAAGTTCTGAACTCAGCCAAAGAAATTAGTATGCCTAATCAGATATTTCCAAATATTTTTAGAGAAATGGATTTTATAGCGTATGACTTATTCCTCAAGAACAGCCATGTGGGAGCTCTATATAAGACAGTCTTTTGCAATTTTTATTCAGTAGTAAGTCCCACTCTGTGGAAGCTGGTAAAAGTCCCTTCTGTGGTTTAATTTACAAGCATAGATTCCAGCTAAGGCAGGTGTTGGCAAAATCTTATGGCACAAAACTCTGCAAACTGGCCTCCTTCTGCCAAGATAGCGCTCTGCAAATTGTAGTTAAACAAGCGTGGTGTGTGGCTGATTTTTCTTTTATCGTCTGCAATTTGGTGGTTATTTTGTCACATTCTGGTTCTCACAGACACCAGCGTCAGCATTAATAGTTTTTCCAGTTTTGAAAGGAGGACCGTCACTACCACAAGGGTTGTCTGCAGAACCCAGGCTCATGATTGGCTTTGTCACTGGTGGGACGTGCTTACTTGTCATCTCCCAGTGACTAGTCCATGATGTCTGCTACCGCTTGGTCCAAACCTTAGCCCCTCGTGGTTGCTACAGAAGTTCCCTGGAAGGCAGCATCAGCATCAGCCGGGAACTTATGAGAAATGAATGTTCATTCTCAGGCCCCGTGTCAGCTTACTAATTCAGACACTCACGTCCTCCAGGTGATATAAAGTTTGAGAACACTGGTTTTGGAAAAAACATCTAGAAATTTGTAGCATGCCTTCCTTAGAAAATAAACATGGTTATTCCATAAACCATGGAAGGAGATCAAACCAGTCAATCCTAAAGGAAATCCTAAATATTCATTGGAAGGACTGATGCTGAAGCTGAAGCTCCAATACTTTGGCCACCTGATGTGAAGAACTGACTCATTAGAAGAGACCCTGATGCTGGGAAAGGCAGGAGGAGAAGGGGACAACAGAGGTTGAGATGGTTGATTGGCATCACTGACTCGATGGACATGAGTTTGAGCAAGCTCCTGGAGTTGGTGATGGACAGGAAAGCCTGGCATGCTGCAATCCATAGGGTTGCAAAGAGTAGGGCACATCTAAGCGATTGAAGTGACTGAACTGATTCCATAAACTGTCTGAGCCAGGTGATGCTAGTGCCGAAGAAGCCAGCTCTCAATGCAGGAGACATAAGAGCTGTCTCCTGGGTTCCATCCCTAGGTCGGGAATATCCCCTAGAGGAGAACATGGCAACCCATTCCAGTAGTCTTGCCTAGAGAATTCCATGGACAGTGGAGCCTGGCAGGCTATACAATCCATTGGGTCACAAAGAATCAGACACAACTGAAGTGACTTAGCATATACACGCATACACATTCCATAAACAATTAATTGTTGCCTACATTTACCACCTTACTATGCAAGGCTTTGGAAAAGGGTAACTACAAATGTCATGAAGATAATGATCAGGTCTGTGATATGCACACTGTGCCCCCATGGTTATGGTTGGTGTTAAATGAATATTTATTGAATTCATTAGCATGTAAATACAGCTAAGCCCCTACCTCCTGAAGACTTCCATGTATCAAATTTCAAGGGACATAGCTTTCAGTGTTGCGGTGGTGGCATAATTCTTACTCCCACAAATAGAAAACATTGACAATGCATCTTAATAAATTGAAACTTTTTTTATCTTATGTTTAAGATTGTAGATATAGATGCCTCTATTTAGAATTGAAAGCAAGAGTTTTCTCCAATGTATTAGATTGGCCAAAACATTCTTGGGTTTTTCTATAAGATATTATGGGACAAATCTGAACAATTTTTTGGACAATCCAATATATATTTTCAGTCAGGAGAAAGGAAATATTACTGAGATTATATGACCTGGTTGATCCTGACAACATCGTATGCACTTTAGCTTCAGCTTTACCTTGGTTATGTAGACGCACCTAGACCTTTCTATCTTCCCACCTTTCCAGATAGTTTGAAGACAGAAAAAGATTCTGAAGCAGTTCCATCAATGGCATCACTTTTTGCCTAATTATTCTATAAATCACCAGAGCAGCTGTAGGCCAATTAAGTTCAAAAATGTGCAGGTGGTCAGGGGAATGACTAGAAAAAAATGTACTCCTGTCTTAAGGGACCCTGTGTTTCTTAAAAGATATAAAAGGTGACAGCTTTTTACATTGAGAGTAGCAAAGGGCCAAAATAGTTAAAATGAAAGAAATAGTCAAATAAAAATGTAACGTGTGCCAGATGTAAGCAAATTCAGTGGAACACTGCACAGGTGTTCCAAAAAATGTTCATAATGTAGTTGAAGAGAATGGCTTCTTTCATTTTGTCATGACTTAAATACTAGGACAGTCTTTAGATGTAACTAAAATTTTTTAAAGAGCAGTGAATCCGTGCCACTCCATCTCTGATCCCAACTTTGTGTCCTGCAACTACTGCCATAAACGAAGTACAATCTTCATCATTATTGAGCACACTGTTACTCAGTTCCTGTAGCCATAAACAGAGATCACTGTGCCTTCACCCAGAAATCACTCCATGTGACCACACACACAGCCTGCACAGATTATGTTTTCTCACATTTAGAAAAACATAGTCTGAAGTGAGTGAACTTGACCAATAGCCATGGTAATGCTTAAGAACAACTTCCATGCCCGAAAAGACTTAAATGTTTGGCTTAATGACTATTATGTGTCCCAGTATAAAGGGCCACATTGCCCCATCTTACTCCCTTTCACAAATCCCTACGTATTACAGTTCATTTTTCCCCCCGTATGCCTTGAACTGAGCTGAGATTTGCGAGGAACAGAAAAAATCACAAGTACTTCCATTCCTCAAAGAAGTGAAAGTGCAACAGAAGAAATGGCAAGTATATAAATAGCTATAATCACGATAGAAAACAGCAATACTATTTGAGAGAGCCCGGAAGTTTATTTGTAAAATGTTTTATGTTGGTTTTCTTACTGAGCACTTATTAAGCGTGGAGATGAAGATAAAAGCTAGCATGAAAAAGACAGACGTATTACTTGATATCATGGGGTTTACGATCTGTATGGAAGACAGAACTAAACATGAGAAATACATATGATAATTAACATAAAGGAAAGAAGATATTCACAGAGAGTGACAGCAGGCACCTATTTCGGATAATGTGATCAGAAACACTTTTCAAAGTGGGGGGGATCTTTTGAGCTGAGACTTGAAGCAAAAATCATCCATGTAAAAGTCATGGGGAACAAAAGAAAAATGAAAACGTATTAAAATGTCCATAGAAACACTTGCATGTGAACGTTCATGGTAACATTACTCATTGAACAGCAGTGAAAACCATACCATTCCCAAACCATGCCATAGGCAAAGAAGAAGCAACCTAAATGACCATCAGCTGGTAACTTGGGTTGAATTATGTGCCCCCAAAAGATATTATATGTTGAAATCCTAACCTCCAGTATCTAAGAATACAACCTTATTAGGAAATAAATTAGTTAGATGAGATCATATTGGAATTGGGTAAATCTCTATCCCAATATGACTGATGTCTTTATAAGAAAACAGTGGGAAACCCACAGAGAGAACATCATACAAATCAGAGGTTGGACTGAGAGCTGCAAGCCGTGGAACACCCTGAACATTGATGACCACCACCGCAAGCCAGGACGAGGCAAGGAAGGATACTCTCCATGGTCTCAGAGACAGTACAGCCCTGTCGACCTCTAATCTTCAGAATTGTGAGAGAGTAAATGGCAACCCACTCCAGTACTATTGCCTGGAAAATCCCATGGATGGAGGAGCCTTGTAGGCTACAGTCCATGGGGTCACAAAGAGTCAGACACAACTGAGCGACTTCACTAAATGTATTTTGCTTGAAGTCACTTAGTCTGTGTCTCTTTCCAAGGACAGTCTTAGGAAACTAATACAGCTGGTGAACAGATGATTAAAATATTTTTCTTCTGTAAAGTGGAATACTATACAGGCATAAAAAGGAAGGAATAATCAATACAAGCCACACCATGGATGAACTTTGTTAACGTTATGCCAAGTAAAAGAAGCCAAATGCAAAAGACCAAATGTTGTATGATTTCATTTATATGTAATGTCCAGAAAAGGCAAATCTATTGATAAAGCAGATTAGTGGTTGCCTGGGGCTGGGACTGCTTCTGGGAATTAACTGGAAACAGGCATGAGGGATATTATTTGGGGGATGGAAATGTTGTAAATTGAATTATGGTGATGATTGCCCAATTTAGTCAATTCACTAAAAATCATTACATTATATGTTTTTAAAAAGAAGTCATAGGAGACTGTGAGAGCTAAGGCAAAACGTTTTGATACTTTTTGGTCATTTACAGACTGCTGTGGGCTAGAGCATAGAGAGTGCTGAGGAAAGGGTAACAGGATGCTGAAGGAGAGGACTTTGAGTCTAAGCCATAATGGGTGAGATTTTAGGTTAAGCAATTAATAGTTCAGGGGGCCTCAGACACTAAGTAGTGATGTTTCAATTGCTTAGGACAAAGGTGTGTGAGATAGTGTTTATCCTTGGTGTATCTTTCATAGCTGGATTATAGAAACCAGGTTTGTATGTAGTGTCTATAGAACAAAGGGACTGGGAAAACCTGATCATGGCTGACACAGCCTTGACCCTCATATTTCCACTTTATCATCTCATCTCCCTTCCATGCATGAGGCGCTGCAGTGGAAGTCGTCTTGATATCCTGGGAGGACAAAAGACCTTTTCTCTTGGAGTTCCCTTGTGGCACTCTAGATCGGAATCTGCCCACCAGTACAGGAGATAGTTTTGATCCTTGGTCCAGAAAGATTCCACATGTCACGGAGCAACTAAGCCTGTGCCCCACAGCTACTGAACCCAGGCGCTAGAGCCCACGGACCAAAACTGCTGAGTCCGTGTGCCTGGAGTCCATGTGCCACAAGAGAGGATGCCTCAGTGAGAATCACACACACGGCAGCAAAGAGTACCCCCACTCAGACAACTAGAAAAAGCCTGTGCAACCAAAAAATAGAGAGAGAGATGAAAAAAAAAACCCTCTTCCTCTCCAGGCAGCTGTTTTTTAATTAACCCTGCTCTTAGAGAACATAACCACACACACAGCACTAGGTGTCAGCTTGTTCCTGCACTCAGAGTCATGCCACTGATATTTATGGGACGATGAGTCACTTGTATGGGCTGTTTGTTAGCAAGTTCAGCAGAAGTGTGTGAATGCAGGTGTTAGTAAGCACTATCTCTTTATGGTCCAGCTGTGTGGCATATGCTCCAGGAAAGGCAATAGGTCTCAGAGACCGGCCACAACTGAGAGTGTCACACATGGATTTAGCATATTTGAATTTAGTTTGGGAGTGTTACTCCTGCAGTGGTGAGAGGTCATAGGAAAAGATTCAGACCAGAAATCAGGGACCAGGGTTGCAACCTTGAATGCTGGTCCGTTGTGTAGCTAAAGACAAACTGTTTAACACTTTTGGGATTACAGGCTTGCTTGTAAAAGACAGAGACAGACTGGAACTGTGCTTTCCATTTTGGTGGAGGGTTTAAGGTTCTTTTTAGAACAGGTTGTTGCTAGGTATAGGTCCTTTCTTCAAAATAGTATACATCTGTGAGTGCCAGTATTAAGAATGCTGAACTGGGACTTCACTGGTGGTCCAGTGGTTAAGACTGCATGCTTCCAGTGCAGGGGCTATAGTTTCTATCCCTGGTCAGGGAACTAAGAATCCCACATGTTATGTGGCAGGGCCAAAGACAATCTCTATTAAAAATAAATTGCTGAACCAAATGATCCCAGAGATGCCTTCCATAGCCAATCCTCTCTGTCAGTCTATGAAAAGAAAGTAACAAAATGACTATGTTCAGCTTTGCACAGAGTGAAGTTGCTCAGTTGTGTCCAACTCTTTGTGACCCCGTGGCCTACCAGGCTTCTCCGTCCATGGGATTCTTCAGGCAAGAATACTGGAATGGGTTGCCTTTTCCTTCTCCAGGTCTGATGACATACGTCCCAACAAATCTAGCAAGACTATTAGATCATCTGACACTAGGGGTTGACTTTTTCTTTTTTGCACATTGAAGAAATTCCCTTGCTGCTTCTCAGGCTATGAAGCTGCAGATAAAGAGGGTCACCTCTGCAAAACGCATAGTATTGTTTCTCTGAGCCATTGTTCCTGTCCCCATCCATACCTTACTTTTAACCTGAATCCTTCGATCTCTTTTTTCTCTAACTGTAGGAAACCTAAAGAAGAGATGAAATGGAGGATCCTATCATGTTTTAGTGAGCTAGATAATTTTAAACTTTATATTTCCACAGTTGAATCAGAGGCCATAGAAAATGACTAGAAATTGAACAGAAATGAATGTATCAAAACAACTAGAGTAGTGGTAGACAGCATTAAGAATGGTTGATGAGAAATAATTCATAAGCATTTAGTTATAAAGCATGGACTTAATTTGTTAGGCTTTGCCACCTTGGCTGTGATTGTACAGTAATTTTTTGAGATATTGGAAAGTAAGAGAATAGGACCTTCAGGGTAAAACTACCATTGGCAAGGTGGGTATCACTTACAGGCTATTTCCGATATTTACTTCCTATTATTATTTTATCATTGTTTCAGAATATAATAAAAATATGTGAATTTTGTGTTACCTTGCATATACCAACTTATGACTCATTCAGATTGGCCTTCAAAAGTGGTTACAAACTGATTACTCAGAAATGTTCTTTACAGAGACACAACTAAAGCATGCACATATTTTTTAACATATTTTAAATTTTCTGCAGCATGTTTCCAAAAATAATAATAATAATAATGTGGTATTAATGGTGACTAGGACTTAACCACCCCCCCTTTTTTCTTCCATGACTACATTTTTAACAAAGTGTTTTTGAGAAGCAGAGTTGTCCACATGGAGAATTTAATCCTAGGCAGATGGTGTGGTGCTGAAATACACATTTCCTCCAGCAATAACTGGGAAAGAAGCCACGATTCACGGCTGTTGGAGATAGGAGCCTCTTTAAATGAAGGGATTAATTGCACACACAATGATGTATAGGAACATTAACACAAAAACACTTGTGTATGTCTTAAAAGAATCTCCAAGGCTTAGCTCCTTTGTTTATTCACAGGGGTGATGGGCGAATATGAACCAAAAATAGAAGTTCAGTTTCCAGAAATGGTCCCGACTGCAAAGGGAACAACGGTGAAGCTGGAATGCTTTGCATTAGGAAAGTAAGTTCTGGTTTCTCTCCTCCATTGTCCTCCCTCCAGCTTGGGCAAGTAAAGAAATTTCTTTGCACTGTTCGCAGTAATGGTTGATGAGGTAACTGAAAAGCAAGCGAAGCCTCTCTCACTGTGATTCTGTGTGTGCATCTTTGATCCTGTCCTTGCACCATGGAGAAGGGATGTGGCATGGCCTAAGAGGAGTTAGCTGCCACTATGGACACGGCCACAAAGGAGAAAATGGGTAGTTCTGAAAGTGTTTCATTCTATTATGATAACCTGTAATGTACATGTTGTCTGACCCAGAATGACAGGAAAACAATGGCCTTCATCTGACGTACAGTGAAGTTGACTGTTTGGAAAAAGATAGAATTTGATTTGCGTCCCAGCTTACAGAGTGTGCATCAAATTTTTCTTGTATTTCTTTTTAAATTGAAAGTCTCTTCTTTCTAGTTCTTTATTAAAATTTATTTTATTGACAAAATAAATATAGTTGATTTACAATGTTGTGTTAATTTTTGCCCTATAGCAGAGTGATTCATTGATACATATATACATTCTTTTTATGTTATTTTCCATTATGGTTTATCACTGGATATTGAATGCAGTTCACTGTGATATACAGTAGTACCTTGTTGTTTATTCATTCTCTATATAATCATTTGCACCTGCTAATCCCAAACTTTGAATCCACCCCTCCCCCAACTCCCTCCCCCTTGTCAACCATAAGACTGTTCTCTATGTTTGTGAGTCTGTTTCTGTTTCATCAGTTCAGTTCAGTCACTCAGTCAGTTCCAACTCTTTGCAATCCCATGGACTGCAGCACACCAGGATTCCCTGTCCATCACCATCTCCCGGAGCTTGCTCAAACTCATGGCCGTCGAGTCGATGATGCCGTCCAACCATCTCATCCTCTGTTGTCCCCTTCTCCTCCTGCCTTCAGTCTTTCCCAGCATCAGGGTCTTTTCCAATGAGTCAGTTTTTGCATCAGGTGGCCAAAGTATTGGAGCTTCAGCTTCAGCATCAGTCCTTTCAATAATTATTCAGGACTGATTTCCTTTACAATTGGCTGGTTTGATCTGCTTGCAATCCAAGGGACTCTCAGATAAGTTCATGTGTGTCATATTTCAGATTCCATATATAAACCATAGCATCTTCTTTCTACTTTGGCTAGAGATTGGCAAGACCTGATATTCTCTAAGGAGTCTCTGTTTTACATAGCCATCTGAAAATTATTCACAACTTTATTATTCAATCTGCAGAGTTTACTCAGTTAAGCCTACTTGGGAGCCAGTTAATTTTCCCTAGAGTGTCTGTCAGAGGGCATAAAGAAAATGAAAAATAGATCAGTTAAGATTTTGCCAGTAACCCTGCAGAAAAGGTTTGACATCAGTGATAAAAACTTTCACCTGAAATAAGAATTTGTAGTCATCGGTGCACTTTAATGATGCATGTGAATCTCTGTAGCCAGCCTCATTTATCCAACCAACCCACTGCCAACTCCTCACCCTTTTCCTGGGCCCAGATGTTGGCTAAGGCAGGGACACTAACTTTTGCTCAGCTTCTGTTTTACCAAGTTATCTATATTCATATCATTTTGTATTTCACAGCAACCATGCAAGAAAGTTCTTCCATTTTTTTTTCAGTTTTATTTTTAGTTCTAAAGAAAGGATTCTTTTGGTTTTCCTGTTTTCAAGCCAGGGCGGTATACCCTACAGTAGTATCTTTACTTGGGGGCCGAAAACTACAGCACTCATTCTTTATGTTCTGAAAACTTACTCCATTAAATACATTCTGACATAGCTGTAGGATTGAACACTGTACTGACATTAAAAGTCAAGTTGCAAAACAACTAAGACCTGGAAAATGCCCATTATTTATCACTAAGAGACTAAAAGTAGATTGCTAAACAGTGGAAGATGGTCCCATTTTTTATTTTATATATGCTCAGGTGCTTCAGTCATGTCTGACTCTTTGTGACCCCATGGACTGTAGCCCACCAGACTTCTCCGTCCGTGGGATTCTCCAGGCAAGAATACGGGAGTGGGTTGCCATGCTCTCCTCCAGGAGATCGTCCAGACCCTGGGATCGAACCCACATCCCCTGTATCTCCTACATTGCAAGGCAGATTCTTTACCACTCAGCCACCAGGGGAGCCCATATATATATATACACATATGTTAGGAAACTTAATGCAAAGAAAAGATGAAAGAATGTCACTAGATGGTATAGGAATGTGTTTGGTGAGTTCTGCAAGGGGGCATCTTGAAAAATCTATGGAGAAAGACAGCAAAATTTATGTTGTTCCACTTTCAAAGGGAGTATGAATTAAACTCCATTCACACTACTTGAATGGCACTAGAATGAAAACAAAGGACCCAAATTGGGCTCTCCAGTCTACACAGAAGTGTTTGGGTACACACACGCAGCTGTGGAAACCCATCATCACGGCCCACTTAAGAGCAGAAAGACTATGTCTAAGAACAGTTATTTGTACTGGCACGTTTTAACTGTCTATCTTATCGCATGTAAAGATACCCATAATGTACTTTTGATAGAGCCCTTTCCATATTTTGAGTTAGTTTCTGCCTAATGAACTTAAAATTTCTCTAAAACAAGTATAGTCGAGTTGATGGCTCTAATTTTTTAAATACCATCTCAGGTTTCCCAGAGAAGATTAGCAAGTCTTTAGTCTAGTTTCTTGTCTGTGTGTGTCTTTGTGAAAAATAAATAGGTAAATAATTATATCCCCTGCTAGAAAGCCACAGCTCAGAAGCTGTGGTTAGCTCACTAAACCACCGATCTGCAGATTCAGTGATGCCCTTGCAATTTAAGATGCATTCTAACAGTTTTGGCTGCAGGATGATAGATGCCTTGAGAGTACTTAAAGTCCCCACAGGTTGCCTCTTTCCTTATCTTGCTATTTTAAGATAACTTTCCCCAAACCACCCTCCTAATGGACTGCTAGAAGTTGGTAAGGGCCCACAGAGGGTGTTCCAAGAGGCAAAAAGTGAAGCTGTCAGTTTCTTATCCACTGAGCCCTGAAACTGACACCACATCACTTCTGTCTTATTTTAAGTCATAGTAGCCACCTGGTTCAAGCAGAAGGGGTTCTGGACCACATCTTAGTGGAAGGCATTTTTAATTCTCCACATTTGTGCATGAACTTTTAAAAAATTTTATATACATGATCTTAAACAGATGCACTGGAAAAAATGTAACAAGCATATAAAAATCTGTTTTTATTTCATCGGTAATATTGTATATTATATGGAATCCCTTCTTTAAGGTTAAGAAAGGTTATTTGATTTTAAGGGCTTCCCTGGTGGCTCAGCTGGTAAAGAATCTGCCTGCAGTGTGGCAGACCTGGGTTCAATCCCTAAAGAAAACACAGAGTACATAATAGTACTAGAGATGTGAGAATCACTGAAATTAGAATAGTGATACATGAATAAATGACTTTTAGGGAACACTGTCTGGTGCCAGCTATATAATGTTAGGAACCAAGAAGGAAGGGATTGTATCGAGCATAGATTCAAGTAAAAGAAAGTTTCTCTACCATGATTCACTCCCTTTTTTTCTTGCCACCAGTCCAGTACCAACTATTATCTGGAGAAGAGCTGATGGAAAGCCGATAGCAACCAAAGCCAGAAGACACAAGTCAAATGGGATTCTTGAAATCCCCAATTTTCAGCAGGAGGATGCTGGCTTGTATGAATGCGTGGCTGAGAATTCAAGAGGGAAAAACGTAGCAAAAGGACAGTTGACTTTCTATGGTAAGGTAGTGATTCCAGTTTATCATTTGTTGACCTTCTTGGTATTAAAACCCATAAGCTAGGAGATTTGCATTCAAGGTTTTTCAGAAGGATTGTTCAAAATACCATTGTGTAAAACCCTGTTTGCTACCTAATTATCATCCCCTGGGTTGTTCTGGGTGGGGAAGGGGAGGGTGGGAGCAGTGATGTGGAGACATCAGAGAGGAAGACATAGGCTGATGTGTTAACGGATGAATATTAGTGTGAACACACTCACAAAGGACCTATTTTTCCTGCTGCCGTCCAGCTGTAAACCTGACAAGGGAAATGTTTTGTTATCCCTCCTCCTGATTTATTTATTTCTAAAGTTCTCTGCTTTTCTTCATTCAAATTTTGACTTGGAGCTCGTGTTAATCCTTGGTAATTGCTCCTATTTGGTAGCAATTTAATGTGGTACCATGAACATTTCAAAATGTATGCTATCCAAATTTAGTTCTTATCAGAGTGGAGCGTGACAAATCTATCTCACCCCATAGACTCTTTCTGTGCAGCTGCTCCTATTCCAATGAAATCATCGGCATTGATCCAAACAGAACACAAATGTAAAGCTTTTAGCACGTGGTCATCCATTGAGCCTGTCCTGGAAACCCAGTTAGGGTATCAATTTAGAGTCCAGAAAGGGATTTCATTGGATAGGCATTTTGAAATCAAATTGAGTTCTCCCAAGTTGGAACATGCCTGAATCCCATGGAGTGTTGAAAATAAATATTATAGATTGATAATTATTCAAGAATGGCTTAGGTGAACAGCAATGTATATTAAAGGGATAAGACCAGTTCTTTAGGGGCAAGTTGTAGCAAAGTCTTTAAACCTTCTGATGTCTTACAACAGCTGATACCACAAAAGTCTATTTATTTCATCAGGTCTTCTTCCAGAGCATTTTGGATTTCAGATATGGGGCAAAGATTTTGTTCAGTAGTCACGTAAGATTTTTTAGAAGCATTTTTAGAAGCTGGATGGAGCTTTTGAATATCAGCTAGCCTTCAGCAACCTACCCATCTGGCATTTTGGACTCATACCTGTGACATTGCCAAGGGATAAAAGAATACACATCATGTTAGCCAGTCCTTCACATGATGACTTGAGCACCAATTGTTTAAATAAATATGCACCTTTTAAAAATCACCCATCTTCCTTCAACAATACTAAAAGACCAACTCTGCTCATGCCAAATGACAGACCTGATGCTTGATCTTTGCTCTTTCATAAACTATGATGGTTGACACCTTATTTGATTGGTTGTAAAGCAGAAGACATCACAGTTCATCGCTAGAAAAACTTAAAACTGAAGGTTACCAATTTGTTCAGTAAGATGCAATCACTGTCTTTTAGAAGTGTTTAGGGTACATTTTTCTCTTCAGTGTAATAATCATTTCTCCTACATCAAGTAGAAACAGCCTGAAAATGTTCAGGTAAATGGCCAGTGTTTTCCTTTTCCAATTAGTTAGATTGATTTTTCCATTCAGTAGTCGTGATCCCTAAATGTTAGTTGTGTTGCTCAGTTAATTGATTGAAGTAATTTTTCACTTTCATGGTTTTCTTTGAAGTGAAATATCTGTTTTTCAGTATATTAAAAACTTAGGAAATATTCTGTCACCAGGAGTTGGCATAGTGCTTTCTAGTAGGTCATAAGTTTCCTACACTGGAAACAGACAATTCCAGAGTTAGTATTCTGGAGAATCAACCTCATCAATAACCTTCTGGAGAAACAATGAAAGGTTTTCTGGGACCCAGCCTTGGAGATGAAAATCTGATGCTAACAGTGTTTCCCTTTCAAATGAAGTTGTCTGCATTCATCCACGGGGAAAAAAAGCCAAATGAAACGAGCCTGCTTTCTGAAGATGACTCAGCTTTTTCTCCGTTGTCAACCACCCTAGGTGTTAGAAGCTTGTCAGATCAGTTGACTTCATGCTGCTGGGCTGTTGCATCTTTTTTATCCTTTTGTTTTCCCTCAACTAGCATATCGGTGACACGGAAATTATCGAGTTGTTTTCATTGTCACAGGAGAGCTTAATTATGCAAAAGTGCTTGGCTGTCATTTTTTTTTCTTTGTGGTCTCTGTTGGATTTTCTCAATACAGTGTTCCCAATATCCAGCTGCCTAGATCTTCAATTTAAATGAGTTGTAATAATTAAAATCACCATATTTCACAAAAGAGGAGGAAGTAGCCCCAGTCACTTATCCATGAACATGCTCTCTTTGTTGACAAGAGAATGTCTGGCAGTGTTAGGATGTGCTGTGTCTGGGGACAGTATACCTTGGGCTTCAGCTTAGAGACCTGCTTGTCCTTTTTGGTTCCAAGTTGTTGCATCCCATTCATCCACTCTTCACTTTAGAAACCAGACAGGTGTGCTCACTTCTGTTCTGGCCTGACAAAATAGCAATTTTTCTGATCCCACACTGAAACCATTTAACCTTCCTCCAAAGGCCTGCTGAGCATGGTTTCATTGCTCCTATAAGGGTCATAGGAGCCTGTATTCTTGGCTGGTGTGTTTCCACTGTGATTGTGTCTCTAGCTTAGCATGTGCTACTCATGTTTGGGAAGAATTGAAGCTAGTTCAAACATGAACATTTTCACCCATCTCCATCTTCCCGAGTTATTTGCGCCATGACCTGTACTCATCTGTGTGGTTTAATCTGCTCTTTCAAGTATTTTTCAGCATTAAAAACTTACTGAAATAAGATGTTCTATTTTCAAGGGTACATTACTACAAATCTTTGTTGCTTAAGGGTTGACGTGTTCCAAAATGACTTTAATATATTATTAATATGTTCAAATAATTTTTTTTTATTGCCAACCGGGTGGCAGAGCATTAAATGCTTAGGACTATAAGACAAATCCCTGCCTTCAAGGAGCTTTTCTTTTACTAGGAGCAGACAGGCAATTCACTATTATGCAAATAAATGAACTAGAAAATTTCATAAGGTGATAAGAGTCACGAAGAAGGTGGTTAGGATGATATGATAGCAGGTAACTAGGAGCAGAAGAAGGACTTGCCTGATAGTTCAGTTGGTAAAGAATCTACCTGCAATGCAGGAGACCCCAGTTTGATTCCTGGGTCAGGAAGACCCACTGGAGAAGGGATAGGCTACCTACTCCAATATTCTTGGGTTTCCCTTGTGGCTCAGCTGGTTAAGAATCTGTCTGCAATGTGGGAGACCTGGGTTTGATCCCTGGATTCGGAAGATCCCCTAAAAGAAGGGAAAAGCTACCCACTCCAGTATTCTGGCCTGGAGAATTAATGCAGGAGACCCCAGTTTGATTCCTGGGTCAGGAAGACCCACTGGAGAAGGGATAGGCTACCTACTCCAATATTCTTGGGTTTCCCTTGTGGCTCAGCTGGTTAAGAATCTGTCTGCAATGTGGGAGACCTGGGTTTGATCCCTGGATTCGGAAGATCCCCTAAAAGAAGGGAAAAGCTACCCACTCCAGTATTCTGGCCTGGAGAATTTCATGGACAGTCCATGGGGTCTCAAAGAGTTCGACACAACTGAGCGACTTTCACTTTCACTTTTCAGGAACAGAAGAAAGACTTTATAAGATAAGGCAGTCAGGGAAGACTTGTCTGAGATTTGACTTTTGAACTGAAACCTAAAGGGTGAAAAAGAGCCATGCTTTCAAGAGGTAGTGCTTTCCAGGCAGAAGGTAAGGAAGCGCAGAGGCTCTGAGGCAGAAGACCACTTACCATGTGTGAGATGCATCGAGGAGGCCAGCGTGGCCAAGTCCTGGTGAGAAAGGATAAAGGGTTTAGAAATAGGAGGGTGGCAGATGTGGCAGTACTCTGTAAGCCAGGCACTGAGTTTGGGTTTTATTCTGATAATGGGAAACCACTGTGAGATTTTAAATGGGGAATGACTCAATTGTATTCATGCTTTTAAAAGATCACTCTGGTTGTTCTGTCATGATTAGATTATAGGGAACCAAGAGTGAAAGCAGGATAAGCAGTCACAAAGCCAACCAGGTGAGAAATGATGGTGGCTAGGACACAAAGAATGAAAATAAACGGGGACTTGACATGTATTTTGGACTTAGAACCAGTAGGACACTTTTTTGTCATTCCTACACTTAGCCATTTTCTAGATAAGGACACTGCTTCCCAAAGAGATACTCATGTTACTGATTGAAGCTACATAGTAAGCAGAGTGAGTGACAGTCGCTTAGTCGTGTCTGACTCTGTGACCCCATGGACTGTAGCCTGCCAGGCTCCTCTGTCCATGGAATTCTCCAGGCAAGNTCATTCCTACACTTAGCCATTTTCTAGATAAGGACACTGCTTCCCAAAGAGATACTCATGTTACTGATTGAAGCTACATAGTAAGCAGAGTGAGTGACAGTCGCTTAGTCGTGTCTGACTCTGTGACCCCATGGACTGTAGCCTGCCAGGCTCCTCTGTCCATGGAATTCTCCAGGCAAGAGTACTAGAGTGGGTTGCCTTCTCCTTCTCCAGGGGATCTTACCGACTCAGGGATCGAACTCCAGTCTCCTGCATTGCAGGCAGATTCTTCACCATCTGAGCCACCAGGGAAGCCCATAGTAAGCAGAGCTAGGTTCCAGTTCTTTCATGCTGGAAGTTCTCAAGCTTCAGAGTGCAGTTAGAATAATCTGAAAATTTTATTAAAATACAGAATACTGGGTTCTACTCTCCAGAAGTTCTGATTTTGTCAGGCTAGCGTGGGACCCAAGAATTTGCATTTCTATTAAGTTTCCTGGTTGTGCTGATGCTACTTATTTGAGTCCACAGTGCAAAAGCCATTGCTCTTGTGCTAGGTTGTTTCCAGGTGATAGAGTGAACCCTAAGAATAAATTATTGCAAATAAAGGTGTTCCTGCTTCCCGTGAAAGCTCGCAGACTTCTGTCACATCAAGCATTATGACCAGTCTACATAGACACAGTGGAAGGAGTATGCTACAGTAATTATCTTTGAAAGAAGGAGAGGGAGGTAGAAAATGGATTTAATTCACTTGATAATTATTCATCTTTCCACCTCATTATGTCTGTAGAATTCCTTTTTGCACAAATAGACCAGTGGAATAACAGTTATCATTCAGAAGAATGAAACATGAGCTAAATTTCCTGGTATTTAATACCTTTGTACAATTTCTCCTAGATGTAACAGGTGTTAAGAGAGTAAAGTCATTTTCACCACAAGGAAATAGGGAATATAATATTCAAGCAGTGAACAAGACTGTTTTTCAATGAATCTACAATGTTTGAGCTGGAAGGATCTGTTGGAGCCAACTCTTTGATTTTTACAAGTTAAAAATAAAGACCCAGAGACATAAAATAACTTACCCAAGATGATAGAATGAGTGAGAATCAGAGATCTTTTAGACCTGTTCTGTGTTCTTTGTCTTGCCAATAAGACATTTTCATTAAATAAGTAAAGGGGAAAAAATTCATCCATCATTCAGATACTTTATCTGCTTGTTTTCCACAACCAAAGTCATAAATGGAAACATCCAGGTGAACAACTGACTTTTTCACTTCCTATTTTCTAAGGAAGTGACTTATAATCACCTGATTATTGAGCCAAAAAAAGCTTTGTTTATTTTCTTTCCAATTTACGTCTATGGCTGTATGCTGAGACCTTGTGGGCTATGGTCCTTTGGCTCTAAAGGCAAAACTGTGGGCTTCATGACCCTGCAAATAGTATGGGAGGATATCTAGGGTCAGAATATAGAAGCATCAAGTAGTATGGTGTACTAATTTCCCCACAGATGTTCTACGTATGTGTGATCACTAGTTAATTTCAGTCTCACAAAGTGACTTAAAGAATAGAATGACCAAAAGAATGAACACAGCAGATGAGATAATTTTGCATTCAAGCAAGAGTCTGCTGAATTGTCCCAAACAGAACTGATACCAAAACCCTTAATATCCTTGAGTACAGCTTAAGATAGATTCATCTTCTCTAAGACTGTATAAGCAACCAGAAATAATTTTGAATGGCAAGAGGTAATCATTCTAATAGCAATTTAAATTATTTTCCCCCATTTTATCTTTTCTTTTTTTTAAGGGCTAAGGCTCTTGATGGCTTTCTATTAGAAATTCCTGGTTTCGGACAGTCAGAGAGCCAGATACCTCTGAGAACTGTTTGATCACTAAGGTCAAATTATATCTGTCTGCAGTATAAATTTTTATTGGACAAGATGCTTGCATGACTCCAGTGGCTAGATTATGCATTGACTTATGTCGTTTTTGGCAGTTGTTGAACAAAAGATTGGAATGAAGAGCTTGTTCATTTATGCAAGAGATTAACAGTGTCATAGAGTCAAGTAAAACACAATCATTTAACCTTGTATTTGAATTTGTATCTTGAGAACAAGACTAAAGATTCGCTTTAAAGGAGACATTCTTCTGTTCAAGGATATGAATGGCCAAAACAGATGGTTCTGTTTTAATATGTGAATATGATTAATTCTGTTTAGTGTTTGGGATCTACATATATATATATAATGCCCAAAAAGCATTTAGACATGAACTTCTTTTTGAAATAATAGGGCTGAATCAACCTGTTCAAGCCTTTCCATGAAGCTATTTTTTTAGACATGGTATTGCAAAAGAACCTAGGTATTAAGTGATAATACCACGGACCCACATACATTATCCAAAAAAAAAGTTAAAGGAAATAGTATTTTCTCTTATGCACTAACTAACATTTGTTATCCAAGGACTTTGAACTCAGTGACCCACAGAGATGTATAGAGATATGAATAATTTCCATCAGGCACAGAACTGTTCTATTACAAAAAAAACTCACTCACTTAGATATGATTCATCCAATCTAAGTTGAGTGGCAGGAGAAACCTTCACTGTGTGGGTTTTTGCCCTGTAGGTCTGAAATTGGCATGTTAAAAGAAAGATTAGCTCATCCTTTGCCATATATATAATACAGTATTCCATTCTCAATCCCCATGTGCCCCTGTCCAGATATTGACTTCAAGAGGAATGTGTTTCTATCATTTCAAATTTGGCTCCTATGAATTCATTTTACTTCAGGAGGAGTAGACTTTTGTCCTTCAAATCTGGTTTCTGAGAATTAATTTTACTTTAAAAAAAAAAAAAGGAAAGGAAAGTATCTGACAATGTCTCACAAAGACTGAATTTGCTGTTTATTTCACCTTGACCAGCACAAACCACTACCATTGAGCATTCTTGAGCACCTTAACCTCTGTAACCCTGTTGGAAGAGAGAATGAGCCCTCAGAAGGGTTTAATTAGAACTTTGCAAGGTCTTTTCAAAATCCTGTCAAGGCCCTCCCTTCCCTTCACTTCTCCCTCTACTCTTTGAGATTGCAAGGTTGTGTTTCCAGCTCTTTCTGTGTTTTTGAAAGAAAGCCATGAATAAGCCCAAGAGTTACAGGAAATCTATGACATTGAAATCTCTGTCTCTGCATGTGGTTTTGATGTTTCCTTTTTGAACTTCAACTTGACATTGCTTCATAAGTTACATTTGCCCTTCCATTTTATTTTTCTTCCTCACTCTCTTTGAAAAGTTTGGTTTCATTATTAATATTCCACACAGATTTCTATAGTTTTTCTTGTTTGCTTTGTTTTCATAGACCCTGTGGGGGGTAAATATTCAGCAGGTTGCGTGTGAAATCAGGCACACAACTGCCATTAGCCTCATCAGTGTTGCACATCAAATTCTCCAGAATGAGAACTGAAAAAATAGTATCTACCATTTGAGATCCCTTTGCAAAGCAGCAGGAAGATAAAGAACAATGCTAGACTTGCAGCTCCTTCAAGGATAAATGTTACAACCCTGCGTTCAAGTTAATACTTCTTGCTGTTATAACTTGTTTTGAAAGCTGACCCTTTCAGCCTCCCCTCATTTGAAACAATGCATCATCCCCATCAGTAGAAGATTTGTAAAATTGTGTTTTGCTCTTTGAAAAACATGAGATTTGCTTATAGATGGATAAAAGGAGAAAGTAGCATTTATTCAGGGACCTAGGGACCTCTGCTGGTTAAGTAAGTTGCTTTTCCAGTATTTTTTTTTTTTTTTCATTTTGAGAAGATAAGCTTGAGCGCAACACTAGTCATTTCCTTTTGAATTAAATTATGAATGATTGGTAACCTCATCGAATAAAGATACTGAGGTCAAGTCAGCTAAGAGATATGTTAAGAATATTGAGTAGCATCTTCTAATTAAATATGAATACCAGTTCTAACTATTGGGTTCAAGTTGGTAGACATCATTCATTCTATGCAGGTGCACAGTGCGAAGATCCATTCCAGAATGACTGCTCTTTGCTTCTGCACTTTGAGCTGGGGGTTTTCTGCCTAATTACGTGTGCCATTATAGTTTACCAATAGCATGAATTGTGCTTTAGGGAAGGCTTGATATTATGAAGACTTTTTAGGGAATGTGGGTTAGCATTGTCTTTATTTCCCTTAAGAACAAGGAGAGAAAATGGGACTTTATTTGAAGCATGAGAAATGAGGCACAATTTTGGTGGTAGGAGGGAGTGGTACAGCAGTCCCCAGCCTCTTTGGCAACAGGGATGAGTTTCACGGAAGAAGATTTTTTCACAGTCCAGGGTTGGGAGGATGGTTTCAGGATGCTTTGAGTGCATCACACTTATCATGCACTTTATTTCTATTATTATATCATCTCCTCCTCAAATCATCAGGCATTAGATCCTGGAGAGTTGGGGACCCCTAGAGTACAGCATTGGGAAGTGTGGGAATTGAGTGGTCTTGAATTCCTGTGTTAGGCAGGGCAGGACCCAGTTCCTTAAGAAGGTTTTGGTGAAAACCAAGGCTCATTCAGAGATTTGGAATTGTAAGGCCATATGCTAATACAAAATATTCTATCAACATGAAAAAAAAAGGTAATAATAGAAAATGATGACAGTCTTGAAGGAGAAAGGAGTCACACAAATTATTTATATGATGTGTGTGAGAGACACATAGAAATATAGTGGCTTAAAGAAGAAGTTTCTTTCCTTCATACATATCTCTCCAAAAACAGGCATGTGGGTCTGGGGTTGCTTTATTCCAGAAGATCATTCAAAGTCAGCATCTTCATCCTACATAGCTTCATCTGTGAGCCCAAGGCTATTTCACTTGTCACTTTCTAATCAGTGGGAAAGAAAAATGAGAATCCAAGGCTGGTATCTTTAAGTCAGTAACCTGGAGGTTGCCCTCATCACTTCCACACACATACCACATATCATTTATTTGTTCAGTAAGATGCAATCACTGTCTTTTAGAAGTGTTTAGGGTACATTTTTCTCTTCAGTGTAATAATCATTTCTCCTACATCAAGTAGAAACAGCCTGAAAATGTTCAGGTAAATGGCCAGTGTTTTCCTTTTCCAATTAGTTAGATTGATTTTTCCATTCAGTAGTCGTGATCCCTAAATGTTAGTTGTGTTGCTCAGTTAATTGATTGAAGTAATTTTTCACTTTCATGGTTTTCTTTGAAGTGAAATATCTGTTTTTCAGTATATTAAAAACTTAGGAAATATTCTGTCACCAGGAGTTGGCATAGTGCTTTCTAGTAGGTCATAAGTTTCCTACACTGGAAACAGACAATTCCAGAGTTAGTATTCTGGAGAATCAACCTCATCAATAACCTTCTGGAGAAACAATGAAAGGTTTTCTGGGACCCAGCCTTGGAGATGAAAATCTGATGCTAACAGTGTTTCCCTTTCAAATGAAGTTGTCTGCATTCATCCACGGGGAAAAAAAGCCAAATGAAACGAGCCTGCTTTCTGAAGATGACTCAGCTTTTTCTCCGTTGTCAACCACCCTAGGTGTTAGAAGCTTGTCAGATCAGTTGACTTCATGCTGCTGGGCTGTTGCATCTTTTTTATCCTTTTGTTTTCCCTCAACTAGCATATCGGTGACACGGAAATTATCGAGTTGTTTTCATTGTCACAGGAGAGCTTAATTATGCAAAAGTGCTTGGCTGTCATTTTTTTTTCTTTGTGGTCTCTGTTGGATTTTCTCAATACAGTGTTCCCAATATCCAGCTGCCTAGATCTTCAATTTAAATGAGTTGTAATAATTAAAATCACCATATTTCACAAAAGAGGAGGAAGTAGCCCCAGTCACTTATCCATGAACATGCTCTCTTTGTTGACAAGAGAATGTCTGGCAGCGTTAGGATGTGCTGTGTCTGGGGACAGTATACCTTGGGCTTCAGCTTAGAGACCTGCTTGTCCTTTTTGGTTCCAAGTTGTTGCATCCCATTCATCCACTCTTCACTTTAGAAACCAGACAGGTGTGCTCACTTCTGTTCTGGCCTGACAAAATAGCAATTTTTCTGATCCCACACTGAAACCATTTAACCTTCCTCCAAAGGCCTGCTGAGCATGGTTTCATTGCTCCTATAAGGGTCATAGGAGCCTGTATTCTTGGCTGGTGTGTTTCCACTGTGATTGTGTCTCTAGCTTAGCATGTGCTACTCATGTTTGGGAAGAATTGAAGCTAGTTCAAACATGAACATTTTCACCCATCTCCATCTTCCCGAGTTATTTGCGCCATGACCTGTACTCATCTGTGTGGTTTAATCTGCTCTTTCAAGTATTTTTCAGCATTAAAAACTTACTGAAATAAGATGTTCTATTTTCAAGGGTACATTACTACAAATCTTTGTTGCTTAAGGGTTGACGTGTTCCAAAATGACTTTAATATATTATTAATATGTTCAAATAATTTTTTTTTATTGCCAACCGGGTGGCAGAGCATTAAATGCTTAGGACTATAAGACAAATCCCTGCCTTCAAGGAGCTTTTCTTTTACTAGGAGCAGACAGGCAATTCACTATTATGCAAATAAATGAACTAGAAAATTTCATAAGGTGATAAGAGTCACGAAGAAGGTGGTTAGGATGATATGATAGCAGGTAACTAGGAGCAGAAGAAGGACTTGCCTGATAGTTCAGTTGGTAAAGAATCTACCTGCAATGCAGGAGACCCCAGTTTGATTCCTGGGTCAGGAAGACCCACTGGAGAAGGGATAGGCTACCTACTCCAATATTCTTGGGTTTCCCTTGTGGCTCAGCTGGTTAAGAATCTGTCTGCAATGTGGGAGACCTGGGTTTGATCCCTGGATTCGGAAGATCCCCTAAAAGAAGGGAAAAGCTACCCACTCCAGTATTCTGGCCTGGAGAATTTCATGGACAGTCCATGGGGTCTCAAAGAGTTCGACACAACTGAGCGACTTTCACTTTCACTTTTCAGGAACAGAAGAAAGACTTTATAAGATAAGGCAGTCAGGGAAGACTTGTCTGAGATTTGACTTTTGAACTGAAACCTAAAGGGTGAAAAAGAGCCATGCTTTCAAGAGGTAGTGCTTTCCAGGCAGAAGGTAAGGAAGCGCAGAGGCTCTGAGGCAGAAGACCACTTACCATGTGTGAGATGCATCGAGGAGGCCAGCGTGGCCAAGTCCTGGTGAGAAAGGATAAAGGGTTTAGAAATAGGAGGGTGGCAGATGTGGCAGTACTCTGTAAGCCAGGCACTGAGTTTGGGTTTTATTCTGATAATGGGAAACCACTGTGAGATTTTAAATGGGGAATGACTCAATTGTATTCATGCTTTTAAAAGATCACTCTGGTTGTTCTGTCATGATTAGATTATAGGGAACCAAGAGTGAAAGCAGGATAAGCAGTCACAAAGCCAACCAGGTGAGAAATGATGGTGGCTAGGACACAAAGAATGAAAATAAACGGGGACTTGACATGTATTTTGGACTTAGAACCAGTAGGACACTTTTTTGTCATTCCTACACTTAGCCATTTTCTAGATAAGGACACTGCTTCCCAAAGAGATACTCATGTTACTGATTGAAGCTACATAGTAAGCAGAGTGAGTGACAGTCGCTTAGTCGTGTCTGACTCTGTGACCCCATGGACTGTAGCCTGCCAGGCTCCTCTGTCCATGGAATTCTCCAGGCAAGAGTACTAGAGTGGGTTGCCTTCTCCTTCTCCAGGGGATCTTACCGACTCAGGGATCGAACTCCAGTCTCCTGCATTGCAGGCAGATTCTTCACCATCTGAGCCACCAGGGAAGCCCATAGTAAGCAGAGCTAGGTTCCAGTTCTTTCATGCTGGAAGTTCTCAAGCTTCAGAGTGCAGTTAGAATAATCTGAAAATTTTATTAAAATACAGAATACTGGGTTCTACTCTCCAGAAGTTCTGATTTTGTCAGGCTAGCGTGGGACCCAAGAATTTGCATTTCTATTAAGTTTCCTGGTTGTGCTGATGCTACTTATTTGAGTCCACAGTGCAAAAGCCATTGCTCTTGTGCTAGGTTGTTTCCAGGTGATAGAGTGAACCCTAAGAATAAATTATTGCAAATAAAGGTGTTCCTGCTTCCCGTGAAAGCTCGCAGACTTCTGTCACATCAAGCATTATGACCAGTCTACATAGACACAGTGGAAGGAGTATGCTACAGTAATTATCTTTGAAAGAAGGAGAGGGAGGTAGAAAATGGATTTAATTCACTTGATAATTATTCATCTTTCCACCTCATTATGTCTGTAGAATTCCTTTTTGCACAAATAGACCAGTGGAATAACAGTTATCATTCAGAAGAATGAAACATGAGCTAAATTTCCTGGTATTTAATACCTTTGTACAATTTCTCCTAGATGTAACAGGTGTTAAGAGAGTAAAGTCATTTTCACCACAAGGAAATAGGGAATATAATATTCAAGCAGTGAACAAGACTGTTTTTCAATGAATCTACAATGTTTGAGCTGGAAGGATCTGTTGGAGCCAACTCTTTGATTTTTACAAGTTAAAAATAAAGACCCAGAGACATAAAATAACTTACCCAAGATGATAGAATGAGTGAGAATCAGAGATCTTTTAGACCTGTTCTGTGTTCTTTGTCTTGCCAATAAGACATTTTCATTAAATAAGTAAAGGGGAAAAAATTCATCCATCATTCAGATACTTTATCTGCTTGTTTTCCACAACCAAAGTCATAAATGGAAACATCCAGGTGAACAACTGACTTTTTCACTTCCTATTTTCTAAGGAAGTGACTTATAATCACCTGATTATTGAGCCAAAAAAAGCTTTGTTTATTTTCTTTCCAATTTACGTCTATGGCTGTATGCTGAGACCTTGTGGGCTATGGTCCTTTGGCTCTAAAGGCAAAACTGTGGGCTTCATGACCCTGCAAATAGTATGGGAGGATATCTAGGGTCAGAATATAGAAGCATCAAGTAGTATGGTGTACTAATTTCCCCACAGATGTTCTACGTATGTGTGATCACTAGTTAATTTCAGTCTCACAAAGTGACTTAAAGAATAGAATGACCAAAAGAATGAACACAGCAGATGAGATAATTTTGCATTCAAGCAAGAGTCTGCTGAATTGTCCCAAACAGAACTGATACCAAAACCCTTAATATCCTTGAGTACAGCTTAAGATAGATTCATCTTCTCTAAGACTGTATAAGCAACCAGAAATAATTTTGAATGGCAAGAGGTAATCATTCTAATAGCAATTTAAATTATTTTCCCCCATTTTATCTTTTCTTTTTTTTAAGGGCTAAGGCTCTTGATGGCTTTCTATTAGAAATTCCTGGTTTCGGACAGTCAGAGAGCCAGATACCTCTGAGAACTGTTTGATCACTAAGGTCAAATTATATCTGTCTGCAGTATAAATTTTTATTGGACAAGATGCTTGCATGACTCCAGTGGCTAGATTATGCATTGACTTATGTCGTTTTTGGCAGTTGTTGAACAAAAGATTGGAATGAAGAGCTTGTTCATTTATGCAAGAGATTAACAGTGTCATAGAGTCAAGTAAAACACAATCATTTAACCTTGTATTTGAATTTGTATCTTGAGAACAAGACTAAAGATTCGCTTTAAAGGAGACATTCTTCTGTTCAAGGATATGAATGGCCAAAACAGATGGTTCTGTTTTAATATGTGAATATGATTAATTCTGTTTAGTGTTTGGGATCTACATATATATATATAATGCCCAAAAAGCATTTAGACATGAACTTCTTTTTGAAATAATAGGGCTGAATCAACCTGTTCAAGCCTTTCCATGAAGCTATTTTTTTAGACATGGTATTGCAAAAGAACCTAGGTATTAAGTGATAATACCACGGACCCACATACATTATCCAAAAAAAAAGTTAAAGGAAATAGTATTTTCTCTTATGCACTAACTAACATTTGTTATCCAAGGACTTTGAACTCAGTGACCCACAGAGATGTATAGAGATATGAATAATTTCCATCAGGCACAGAACTGTTCTATTACAAAAAAAACTCACTCACTTAGATATGATTCATCCAATCTAAGTTGAGTGGCAGGAGAAACCTTCACTGTGTGGGTTTTTGCCCTGTAGGTCTGAAATTGGCATGTTAAAAGAAAGATTAGCTCATCCTTTGCCATATATATAATACAGTATTCCATTCTCAATCCCCATGTGCCCCTGTCCAGATATTGACTTCAAGAGGAATGTGTTTCTATCATTTCAAATTTGGCTCCTATGAATTCATTTTACTTCAGGAGGAGTAGACTTTTGTCCTTCAAATCTGGTTTCTGAGAATTAATTTTACTTTAAAAAAAAAAAAAGGAAAGGAAAGTATCTGACAATGTCTCACAAAGACTGAATTTGCTGTTTATTTCACCTTGACCAGCACAAACCACTACCATTGAGCATTCTTGAGCACCTTAACCTCTGTAACCCTGTTGGAAGAGAGAATGAGCCCTCAGAAGGGTTTAATTAGAACTTTGCAAGGTCTTTTCAAAATCCTGTCAAGGCCCTCCCTTCCCTTCACTTCTCCCTCTACTCTTTGAGATTGCAAGGTTGTGTTTCCAGCTCTTTCTGTGTTTTTGAAAGAAAGCCATGAATAAGCCCAAGAGTTACAGGAAATCTATGACATTGAAATCTCTGTCTCTGCATGTGGTTTTGATGTTTCCTTTTTGAACTTCAACTTGACATTGCTTCATAAGTTACATTTGCCCTTCCATTTTATTTTTCTTCCTCACTCTCTTTGAAAAGTTTGGTTTCATTATTAATATTCCACACAGATTTCTATAGTTTTTCTTGTTTGCTTTGTTTTCATAGACCCTGTGGGGGGTAAATATTCAGCAGGTTGCGTGTGAAATCAGGCACACAACTGCCATTAGCCTCATCAGTGTTGCACATCAAATTCTCCAGAATGAGAACTGAAAAAATAGTATCTACCATTTGAGATCCCTTTGCAAAGCAGCAGGAAGATAAAGAACAATGCTAGACTTGCAGCTCCTTCAAGGATAAATGTTACAACCCTGCGTTCAAGTTAATACTTCTTGCTGTTATAACTTGTTTTGAAAGCTGACCCTTTCAGCCTCCCCTCATTTGAAACAATGCATCATCCCCATCAGTAGAAGATTTGTAAAATTGTGTTTTGCTCTTTGAAAAACATGAGATTTGCTTATAGATGGATAAAAGGAGAAAGTAGCATTTATTCAGGGACCTAGGGACCTCTGCTGGTTAAGTAAGTTGCTTTTCCAGTATTTTTTTTTTTTTTTCATTTTGAGAAGATAAGCTTGAGCGCAACACTAGTCATTTCCTTTTGAATTAAATTATGAATGATTGGTAACCTCATCGAATAAAGATACTGAGGTCAAGTCAGCTAAGAGATATGTTAAGAATATTGAGTAGCATCTTCTAATTAAATATGAATACCAGTTCTAACTATTGGGTTCAAGTTGGTAGACATCATTCATTCTATGCAGGTGCACAGTGCGAAGATCCATTCCAGAATGACTGCTCTTTGCTTCTGCACTTTGAGCTGGGGGTTTTCTGCCTAATTACGTGTGCCATTATAGTTTACCAATAGCATGAATTGTGCTTTAGGGAAGGCTTGATATTATGAAGACTTTTTAGGGAATGTGGGTTAGCATTGTCTTTATTTCCCTTAAGAACAAGGAGAGAAAATGGGACTTTATTTGAAGCATGAGAAATGAGGCACAATTTTGGTGGTAGGAGGGAGTGGTACAGCAGTCCCCAGCCTCTTTGGCAACAGGGATGAGTTTCACGGAAGAAGATTTTTTCACAGTCCAGGGTTGGGAGGATGGTTTCAGGATGCTTTGAGTGCATCACACTTATCATGCACTTTATTTCTATTATTATATCATCTCCTCCTCAAATCATCAGGCATTAGATCCTGGAGAGTTGGGGACCCCTAGAGTACAGCATTGGGAAGTGTGGGAATTGAGTGGTCTTGAATTCCTGTGTTAGGCAGGGCAGGACCCAGTTCCTTAAGAAGGTTTTGGTGAAAACCAAGGCTCATTCAGAGATTTGGAATTGTAAGGCCATATGCTAATACAAAATATTCTATCAACATGAAAAAAAAAGGTAATAATAGAAAATGATGACAGTCTTGAAGGAGAAAGGAGTCACACAAATTATTTATATGATGTGTGTGAGAGACACATAGAAATATAGTGGCTTAAAGAAGAAGTTTCTTTCCTTCATACATATCTCTCCAAAAACAGGCATGTGGGTCTGGGGTTGCTTTATTCCAGAAGATCATTCAAAGTCAGCATCTTCATCCTACATAGCTTCATCTGTGAGCCCAAGGCTATTTCACTTGTCACTTTCTAATCAGTGGGAAAGAAAAATGAGAATCCAAGGCTGGTATCTTTAAGTCAGTAACCTGGAGGTTGCCCTCATCACTTCCACACACATACCACATATCATTGGTATGAACCTCATCCTATAATTACCTCTAGATGCAAACAAAGGGAAACACAGTTTGTAGCTAGGAAAACAAGAGCCCAGCTTAAAATAACAGTGTGGTAGTGGGAGGTTTCTTTTATTAAAAGGAAAAAATGAAGAATAGATAGTTGAGAGGAGGAGCAGTTAATTTTACCCCTATGGCTCGTGATGGTTTTGCTCATTTTGCCTTTAATGATAGAAAAAACAGCCACATAGGCTGCAAAAACAGGACATTCAGGGTTGGACATGAGGTGGGGTGTTTTATTCTAAAACTACCCACTGAACTTCTACCCAGCTTTGTAATTGACATAACCTCTGGAAAATTAATTTTATCTTAAACCCTTTTTTGCACCTTGATTGCATATGATAAACATGAGTTGAACATGCACTGAATGTACATCTTTGCTTTGTGAACTGCTGTAGCTCAACCGAATTGGAGTCAAAAAATAAATGACATCCACGTGGCCATTGAAGAAAATGTCTTCTGGGAATGTAAAGCCAATGGAAGGCCCAAGCCTACATACAGGTGGCTGAAAAATGGCGAACCACTGTTTACTCGGGTAAGCAAATGAATGAAAAGTGTGTCTTAATATTGACTTTAATGTAGCATTTGGTCTTGTTGCTATGGAAAGAGAAAAATGACCAGTTGTTTCCAAAATTATATGCAACCAAATGCCATTAATAGTGGAACAAGTGAATGTGGTTGATAGATAGGAACTGTACATAAATCCAATTTTCCAGCATTGCTCAGCCTTGTTAAACATCCATACCGGATCTTTGGTCTTCAGAGATTAACGTCACTGGCTTTACAACTGGAAAGTTATGCTGAAGGTCTGGATCATGTAATTGTGCTAAGATACAAGTTTGCATGTATAAGTGAGTGTGTAAGACTCTCCAGTTCTCCCCTTCAATGCGGTTTTATATTGTCTTCTGTCTGGGAAGACTAGTGAACAACACAGTCCAGTACACGGACCAGCAAATGCTCACTGTGCCTCAGACCTGTAGCAGTGGCATGTGCAAACTTGAGACTGACATCTCTTAATGGAACAGAAGGAGAAGAACAACTAAAAGCGATGAGCAAAGTGGGAGGCACCAGTCTGTAGGCCCTGAAGCAAGCAGTAGTAGCTGAAAGCTCAGATACTAAAAATCCTTTTTGGAGACCAGGTTGCAGTATCCCTGTAGCTAAGGCTTAAGTGAAAAAGTGGCCAAACTGTTGCCTGGCTTAACAGGACTCTGTGATGTTAGAGAGGTAGAAGGTACCAGGCTGCGTCTTCTACTGGCTCTGGGCAGAAACTGCAGTAGCCTCAGTATCCTCACAGATCCCAGGACCTGAGAGAAGCCAGGAGTCTGGTTATTTCTGGACCAGCAGCCCAGGGAAGGGCTTCCCTGGTAGCTCAGCTGGTAAAGAATCCACCTGTATTGCAGAAGACCCCAGTTCAATTCCTGGATCAGAAAGATTCCCCTGAAGAAGGGATAGTCTACCCACTGCAGTATTCATGGGCTTCCCTGGTAGCTCAGCTGGTAAAGAATCTGCCTGGAACGCAGGAGACCTGGGTTTGATCCCTGGGTTGGGAAGATTCCCCTGGAGGAGGCCAAGGCACCCCACTCCAGTATTCTTGCCTGGAAAATCCCATGGACAGAGGAGCCTGGTGGACTGCAGTCCATGGGGTCACAAAGAATCAGACATGATTGAATAGCTAAGCACACAGCCCAGGAGATGAGGTGGAAGTAGCCACTCAATCTGCTGCTGCTGCTACTAAGTCACTTCAGTCGTGTCCGACTCTGTGTGACCCCATAGACGGCAGCCCACCAGGCTCCCCCATCCCTGGGATTCTCCAGACAAGAATACTGGAGTGGGGTGCCATTGCCTTCCCCGACTCAATCTGCTAAATGGGTGGAAAGACAGACAAAAATAACTCCGTTTCAAAATACGCCTGCATGCCAATATTCCAAATCATATGCAAAAAAATAAAAAAAAAATTTTTTTTTAGAAAGGTAACCAACCTGTAGAGCAGTCTAACAGAGAAATCTGAATAGCCTTGTCAAGAAGGCTGAAAGAGATAGGAATCATGCCTATAAAAATAAATGAGGTGGAGGGACCTTAAAATGAGGAACAATTGTGTCCAGTTTAATTTTCCTACCGAATTCAAATTTTTGCTGAAATATGACATTTTCCCCAGGCCCCAATTTGACAGCCAGTTTCTTGTGCTCTGGTTTCCTCCCCCATCAGCCCCCAGGCAAGAACAACCACTCTGAGCTCTGGCCAGGATATCAGCCCTTGCAGCCACAGAAACAGGCAGATACAACAAGCCTCGTCCACACCGTGCCACCCACACCTCCTCCTGTCACTGCAGGGCTCTTGGTGGCCCCATGATTCTCTCACTTCTAAAAGCCAGCCTCAAATCACTTGAGTGTAGGTGCCCAGTAACTGGCATTTTCCTTCCTCTATTTAAAGTGAGGGATCATGGATGCCAGGCAGCTAAATCACAACCCTAGGGCAAACAAAAAATATTTTACTTTTTAAATGGCAGGTCTTCTGGAGAAAAGGAGGTCCTTTAGGGTATTTGTAAAAATTGATGCCTCAAGTTATGTAGCCTCAGGCTGATGAATGAAGATGGTCTATTGTTTGATATACTCACTTTGCTGTCTTCAGATTGGCTACCAGTTGATGGTCCTAAGCTTAGTTCATGCCACCAACAGCAGTCAAGTAACAGAACATTAAATTATCAATACTTATTCTTTATTCTTAGTAAACTTCAACAACATTAAATATGTGTTTCTGCTTCATCCAAGAAGAATACAGTCCTTTTAACCCTCAAAGTGTTGCCTGCTCGTAATTTGAGTGTTTTAGCTACTCTAAATAGTAAATTTGCTTGTATTTCCCACTCCTCACCCCCAGTTAGCACAAAGCCTTGGAGTGAAAAAAAAATCATTTTAAATTTAAAGTTCATTTGTTTAGAGGGGATATTAATCTGAGTGGTTTCACTATTAAATCAATGATAACTCAAGAGAGTCCTATAATTTAAATTCCATTTACCAACTGATGTACAGGTTGTTTCATTTAGCATCTGACCCGCCACAAGTTTAGTTGACAGATAAATAGCTCATGTTATGTAAATTGTTTATATGATGGCAATTTTCCTCCCATTAAGCCCCTTTGATATATAACATGTAGCAAAGATGCCTTAAGGTCTCAGTTGTAGAAGGTCATTGTTTTGTGTTCCTCTTTTCTTTCACAGGATAGAATTCATATCGAGCAAGGAACACTCAACATAACAATAGTGAACCTCTCAGATGCTGGCATGTATCAATGTGTGGCAGAGAATAAACACGGAGTTATCTTTTCCAGCGCAGAGCTTAGTGTGATAGGTGAGTCTTTATACTGGAAAGAACAAAAAAGTGAAAGCTTTTGAAATCACTAAACTAACATGTACTTTCCCAAGCATAAATATTCCATCCAAGAAAAAAGGTTGATGAAATCTTTAGACTGAAGATATCTCTCGAGAAGGAAGGAATGCATTCTACAAGCAGTAAGAGGAAACTGCTTTCTAGGTCAGCTTCCTCTGATGCTTGCAATAGGTGATGCAGTTCCCCTGGCACTCATTTTTATTCCTCTGTCAACCCCTCTTCTAAACTGTGCAAAGTTTCTGAAATGTGTTGGTGTCTGTTGCTGTCTCTGATTGGGTGTAAACTTGAGCTTGGAGAGAGGAAGAGCTGCCTTAGGTGGACAGCTTTGTTTGAATGTCAGGCAGAGTGCATTTTGTTCTTTCACATATAAATTTTCCAGACTATAAACTACGGACTGCCCCTCCAGCTCCATCTTTCAACATGTGCGCCTTTCCTTCTGTTCTTCGGCAGTGCTGATCTTTCTGAGCTGCTTGCTCACCACCTTCTCTTCCTCCACAGTTCACTGGTCCACACTGTTCCCTCTGCCTCAGATGCTTTTCTGTCCCTTCTTCATTTCATTTACTTCTTCCAAACTCAGAATTGATTACATTCTTTGCGGACAAAGATGGAGAAGCTCTATAGAGTCAGCAAAAACAAGACTGGGAGCTGACTGTGGCTCAGATAATGAACTCCTTATTGCAAAATTCAGAATTAAATTGAAGAACTTCAGGGAAAACCACTAGGCCATTCAGGTATGACCTAAATCAAATCCCTTACAGTGGAAGTGACAAATAGATTCAAGGGGTTAAATCTGATAGAGTACCTGAAGAACTATGAACAGAGATCTGTGACATTCTACAGGAGACAGTGATCAAGGCCATCCCCAAGAAAAAGAAATACAAAGAGGCAAAATGGTTGTCTGAGGAGGCCTTCCAAATAGCTTAGAAAATAAGAGAAATTAAAGGCAAAGGAGAAAAGGAAAGATATACCCATATGAATGCAGAGTTCCAAAGAATAGCAAGGAGAAATAAGAAAGCCTTCCTCAGTAATCAGTGCAAAGCAATACAGGAAAACAATAGAATTGGAAAGACTAGAGATCTCATCAAGAAAATTAGAGATACCAAGGGAACATTTCATGCAAAGATAGGCACAATAAAGGACAGAAATGGTATGGACCTAACAGAAACAGAAGATATTAAGAAGAGGTGGCAAGAATACACAGAAGAACTGTACAAAACAAGATCTTCATGACCCAGATAACCACAATAGTGTGATCACTCACCTAGAGCCAGACATCCTAGAATGTGAAGTCAAGTGGCACATAGGAAGCATCACTATGAACAAAACTAGTGGAGGTGAAAGAATTCCAGTTGAGCTATTTCAAATCCTTAAAAATGGTGCTTTGAAAGTGCTGCACTCAATATGCCAGCAAATTTGGAAAACTTAGCAGTGGCCACAAGTCTGGAAAAGGTTTCATTCCAATCCCAGAGAAAGGCAATGCCAAAGAATTTTCAAACTGCTGTACAATTGCACTCATCTCACACATTAGTAAAATAATGCTTAAAACTCTCCAAACCAGGATTCAACAGTATGTGAACTGCTAACCTCCAGATGTTCCAGCCAGATTTAGAAAAGGCAGAGGAACCAGAGATCAAACTGCCAACATCTGTTGGATCATCAAAAAAGCAAGAGAGTTCCAGAAAAACATCTACTTCTGCTTTATTGACTATGCCAAAGCTTTTGACTGTGTGAATCACAACAAACTGTGGAAAATTCTTCAAGAGATGAGAATACCAGACCACCTGACCTGCCCTCTGAGAAATCGGTATGCATGTCAGGAACCAATAGTTAGAACTAGACATGGAACAACAGACTGGTTGCAAATCAGGAAAGGAGTACATCAAGGCTGTATATTATCACCCTGCTTATTTAACTTATATGCAGAGTACATCATGAGAAACGCTGGGCTGGATGAAGCACAAGCTGGAATCAAGATTGCTGGGAGAAATATCAATAACCTCAGATATGCAGATGATACCACCCCCTTATGGCAGAAAGTGAAGAAGAACTAAAGAGTCTCTTGATGAAAGTGAAAGAAGAGAGTGAAAAAGTTGGCTTAAAACTTAGCATTCAGAAAACTAAGATCATGGCATCTGGTCCCATCACATCATGGAAAATAGATGGGGAAACAGTGGAAACAGTGTCAGATTTTATTTTGGGGGGCTCCAAAATCACTACAGATGGTGACTGTAGTCATGAAATTAAAAAGACGCTTGCTCCTTGGAAGAAAAATTATGACCAACCTAGACAGCATATTAAAAAGCAGAGACATGACTTTGCCAACAAAGGTCCATCTAGTCAGTTCAGTTCAGTTCAGTTGCTCAGTCGTGTCCAACTCTTTGTGACTCTATGAATTGCAGCACACCAGGCCTTCCTGTCCATCACTATGGTTTTTCCAATAGTCATGTATGGATGTGAGAGCTGGACTATAAAGAAAACTGAGTGCTGAAGAACTGATGCTTTTGAACTGTGGTGTTGGAGAAGGCTCTTGAGAGTCCCTGGACTGCAGGAGATCCAAACAGTCCATCTTAAAGGAAGTCAGTCCTGAATATTCATTGGAAGGACTGAAACTCTAATACTTTGGCCGCTTGATGGGATGAATTGACTCATTGGAAACGACCCTGCTGCTGAGACAGGTTTAGAGGAAGGAAGAGAAGGGAATGACAGAGGATGAGATAGTTGGATGGCAACACTGACTAGATGGACATGAGTTTGAGCAAGGTTCAGGAGCTGGTGATGGGCAGGGTAGCCTGGCATACTGCAATCCATGGAGTCGCAAAGAGTCAGACAACTGAGTGACTGAACTAAACTGAACTGAACTGAGGCTGCCTCTCCCAACTCCATATTGGCTTCCTCAGGAAGTCATACCTGGTGCTGTGCCCAGGTCAGCTCCTGCTGTTACAATTTTCATCCTGCCTTTTAATGTCCTTGATATCATGCTGCATTTACACTTATATTTGCTAATGTGATTTCTCTGTCTTTTTCTCTCACTGCACTTTAACTTCCCGGTGATGTCAATGACCATACTTGGTTTCACTCATTTAATTATCAGGACTTAATGCAATATTGAAGCACATAGTATGTACTCATTAAATATTGAATGAATGTAAGAATGAATGACTACACTAACTGATGAAGGAGTTGAAAGACTGTTTTTAAAAATGAATTAATGAGTGAAGTAAATCTTTGAAAATAGTGGTTAAGTGAATTAATAAAGCTCTAGGCATTAAAAAATAAAAAATAAAAAGCTCCAGACCATCAACTTGCATTTGTCTTATAGAAAAATCTTTACTTTGACTTCAGAATTTATCTTTAATGTCTAAGTAGCAGTTCTTCTTGGAGCATAATAGAAAGGTTATAAATAAGAGAAAAGCAACACACAGAGAGAGCTGATTCCACAAGTCCTGATAATTTGCCCAGATTCAGAGTCCTGACTTGCCCTTCTGCAGAGCACTTCTTGGTACCTGGCATGTGGATCTGACATAGATTAAGTGGATGCTCCTGAGCTGAATGTTAGTCCACCCATGCAAGGTAAAAAAGAAAGGAGCTGCTTCCATAATTGTTGTCCTCACCAGCTTCTTTACCTGAACCAACACCAGTCAAAGATAAGAATTTTTGAGGATTCATGAAGTTGCAGTCTTTCAAAGAGGCCGTGGAGGATTCTGTGCTCTTGGAGTCAACATCATTTTGGCTACTGTAAGGATGTCCCCAATACACATACCTTTCCCACTATAAATGTTAAGAACGATAATTCCAGCTTCCCAGGACAAGTACAGTGGTCCCATCCTGGCCAAGTGGGCTCTGATTGTTGGTAGTTGGAGCTGAGTGTTGTGGAGCGCAGTTCACAAAGGTAGATCAGGGTAGAATGTCCTGCAGAAAGAAGTGTATTCTTTGTTATACATAGTGTCAACTGGTTAGAAAACAGCTACAATGGAGGGTGTGTGGCCTCAGGAATGAATCACATTGTCTTTAGACCCTCCAGGCAAAAGCTGCCCAGTTTAAAAATATGGGGATGCCATTATAATTATAAAAGATTTTGTAGGTCCTTTTGTTAAAATAAGAAAATTTGATGGTAACAAATGACTGGAAATCACAGGATGTAATCATGGAGTAAAGATAGAGGATGACTACAGTCCCAAAAGCAGAGCCTGAAGTGAGAAAGGCTATTAAATGATTTTTATCTGGAGCACTTACCCAGAGAGGAGCATAACAGCATGGTTGCAAAGAGTCGGATACAACTGAGCAACTGAATGACAGCAACAATGAGATGTGTGTGTGTGTATACATCCATCTCTAGATATCCATATCTATATCCATGTGCACACTAAGTCACTTCCGTTGTGTCCAGCTCTTTGAGATCGTGGGGACTGAAGCTTGCCAGGTTCCCCTGTCCATGGGATTCTCCAGGCAAGAATACTGGAATGGGTTGCCATGCCTTCCTCCAGAAGGTCTTCCTCACCCAGGGATCAAATCTGTGTCTGTTATGTCTCTTGCATTGGCAGGCAGGTTCTTTATCAGTAGCACCACCTGGGAAGGCCAATTTATATCTGTGTCTATATATCTATCTGATATGCATATCCTAGGATCCTCACCAGATCCCTTCTCTTCCCTCTACCAAGGGTTCAAGGCCTATGAGGTGATAATCACTGATTCAACTCCTACATTCAGAGGTTTATTTCAAGTCATTTCCAGTTAGAACTAATTCCATTTGAATTCTTGGTCTGAGTCCTTTCTTAATTCCCTTGAGATAAGCAAGCAAGATCAGTAAAGATGAAATGTCTGAGAAGTTATTTAACCCCCCTCCCTGATCTCAGCTTTATTGAGTATAAGAACTGTAAGACATGTCAGTAAATTATTCAGTTCCAAACAAGTGATACAAATAGTAAGTCTTCCAGAAATTCAGGAAAGAGAGTTTGACCAGTGGACTGAGCTAGTCAGGTGAACCTTGAAAAATAATTTATATTTATACAGGCAAAAGGAAAAAAGAACCAGGAACAGTGCAGAGTGAAAAGGCCTGAACAAAAGTTATAGAACATCTAGATAGTTTCTTGCCCATAGGAAATCCTGAATGTTTCTCAGAAATTTTAATTCAAATACATAAAGTGTATCGGCAAACTTTAAACTTGAAAGAGGAAGATGGAAAAATTAATTAAGGGCCAATTTAGGAAGATATTGAACAAGCTTAGAAGTTCTCTATTTAATATCCCATTTTTCCTGCCCTAGAAAATCACACTAGTATATTCTAAGTGAATTAAAAGTTAAGTGTTGAATGAGTAAATCCCTAGAGTTCTTATTAAATGAATGAAGGAGAAGACATTTGATTGTTTAAAAATACACATATGTGAATATTGGTTGAGTAAGCTTTAATACAATCGTGTTTCACAAGTCACTTTGTTTCTTGCTGGGTGGTAATAGTTTGACTCTTACGGATTTAATAACGGATTAGTTACTACCTGTATTAGAATCTTAGGGCGGTTGAATTGAACCAAGAAACGAAATGAAAACAAGATACTTCAGTATAAGGAAGAAAAGATGTATGCTGGTTACAGCTATTGATCCACTAGCAGCATCCTCCAGTGCCAGAGAGGAGACTCCCTTTCATGCTGGGAAACAGCCTTAAGGTCATGAATAAAAGATGGTTGGGAAGCATATGTTTAGTAGGCTTTTCCCTTAGACTTGTTTTATGTATTCTGTCTGGGTATTTAATGTATATGTAATGTATCTATATTTAATGGATTGAAACTGCTAAATAATTAACCTAGGTGCTGGGTGATTTACTCACTGGGTGGGCAAATGCTGTAGACTTTTCGCTTGAGGTCAGTATATTACGGTAGCCTGGTGATGAGTGCTTTCAGATAGAAATCGTACATCCTTGTTGGTGGCTGACCTATCACAGCTGATAGCTTATTACTCCTCAGGCAACAGTTTCCAGACTCTTTCTCCTATGTTAGCTTCTGTCATGGATGAGATTCGCTTGTGTGATGTACACCTGTGAGCAACCACACAATTCCCTGGGTCATAGAAAAGTGTGCTGGAATTGGAACAGCGAACCGAGTCTTGTAATCTTAGGGAAATCTGAAGCTTCTACAAAAAAAAGAAAAAAGAAAACAATTTAAAAAGCCAAATTAAGTATTTTATTAAGATAACTTTTCTGATGAAATATTTCTATTCATGTCTAATGTTTATGTCCACTCAGACAGATGATCATGTTGGTACCAGGGGATGCTGATTGAACTACCAAATGTGAAATTTTCTGTGCCGCTCCATACAGAATACCAGTGTCATCCTGTATATATATGGTGGCTCCGTGGTAAAGAATCCACCTGCATTGCAAGAGATGTGGGTTCAATCCCTGGCTTGGGAAGATCCCTGGAGAAGGAAATGGCAACCCCCCCCCCCCACCGACCCGCCAAGATGCTTGCCTGGGAAATCCCATGGGCAGAGGAGCCTGGTGGGCTACAGTCCATGGAGTCATAAAAGAGTCCAACACAGCTAGGTGACTCAACAAGAACAGCGAAGATAGAGTATGCCTAAGACCTCAAGACCTGAGGCAGGGCTTAGGCGCCTGTGAGTCACTGGAGGAGTGTCCTCTGAGCAAAACGTACAAGAGAGAGCAGGCTAGGGAGGGGGATGGAGGGCAGGGAGCAGGGACATGGTCTCAGGTAAAGTCTAGCCTATATCACATTCTAAAGGGTGATGTCTGGAGCATCATTGCATCTCAGAGCTATTCCCACCTCAGGTAAGGAGGCTGACCTTTTTTAAAATCTCTTCATCGGTTATTCACTGATCTGCCCCTCAAGTGGTGCTGGTAATGGCAGGGTATATGGAGCAAAACCTCCCAGTCAACTTCCCAGAGAACAGGGCAGCTGGAGTTGGTAAGCAACCAATTCTCACAGCATCTGGGGCCAGTAAAACGAATCCATGTGAGGTACCAGCAGCATCCTCTACAGAAGACAAGTGATTGTGCTAGAGCAAGATGCTTGGGTACTGTGTCCAGCTGACCTGGATCATAACCAGCAGTGTCACTAGACTATCTTTTTATTGGGTAGGAATATGGGAGATATTTTTTTTCCTTTTTTTCTGCTTTCCTTTGTTGTCAAATGATCTACAATTAATCAAATTGTTATCATAATGATTACTATATCTTTTTCATAGGAATATACTGCTTTACAATGTTCTGTTACTCTCTGCTGTACAACAAAGTGAATCAGCCATATGTATGCATATATCCTCTCGCTCTTGGATCCCCCTCCCATCCGTCCCCCATCCCACCTCTCTAGTTTATCACAGAGCATCAACCTGAGCTCCCTGTGCTAAACATAAGATTCCTACTAGCTATCTATTTTATACACACTAGAGTATCTTTGATTTTGAAATGGGATGCACTGTTCTTAAGAGCAACTGAGTGTCTTCCCAGTGGTCTTGAATATGACCTGACTTTGCAGGACTGTATAAGGGATAGAAGTAGCCTTGGTCCAAGGAGTTCCTGTCTGATGGTTCAGGACCATGGGCATTCTCCTGGCCTCTGTGGTGGAAGACATCAGACCCTGGCAGGACACTCCGATGCTATTAAGGAACTGATGGTCGATTAAAGTGAGGTGCAGGCTTGAGCAGTTATATGGTTAATTTGCCATATGTCCAAATGATTGGACTACAAATTAGAAAAACACTAAAGCTAAACTCAAAGTTATTTCACAGGGATTTTCACAAGTGCTCATCTGCAACTAAGTCTGATTTCTCAACTGCCTCATTGAGCCAGATTACAAATGTGCTGAGTGTGAACAGCATCCAATGAGAGGAGGGATGCCTTTCTTACCCAAATATTGTCTGATAGGAGCTTTACTGAACTCATCAGGAAGAGGGAAAGCAATGCATGTGGATCTCAAAAGCAAATCTGGTATCTCTAACAAGTTACCAAGCCTTCATTAGTCAATAAAATGAGGGTGTCACTGTCAAAACTGAAAGAGATCACTGTGAAAACTTCCTGCAAATCTGAAGTGACTGTAGCAATACGAAGTTTGGGGTTTGTTTTGTTTGTTTGTTTTCTATTTTAAACTAGTATCCAAAAGCTTATAATACAGACAGCTGCACAATTACCAGTAAACCCTATTTCAGTGATTCTCAAATTTTGCTGCTTGTGAGTCACCAGGGGAGCTCTTTAATAGCCCAGTACCATACAATCGTCCCTCACATGAATCCCAGCCTTGTCTAATTCAAGGAAACTATGAGCCATGCTGTGTAGGACCACCTACATGGACGGGTCATAGTGGAGAGTTCTGACAAAACATGGTCCACTGGAGAAGGGAATGGCAAACCACTTCAGTATTCTTGCCTTGAGAACCCCATGAACAGTATGAAAAGGTAAAAGGATAGGACACTGAAAGATGAACTCCCCAGGTCAGTAGGTGCCTAATATGCTACTGGAGAAGAGTGGAGAAATAATTCCAGAAAGAATGAAGGGACGGAGCCAAAGTGAAAACAACACCCAGCTGTGGACATTACTGGTGATGGAAGTACAGTCCCATGCTGTAAAAAGCAATATTGCATTGGAACCTGGAATGTTAGGTCCATAAATCAAGGTAAATTGGAAGTGGTCAAATAGGAGACGGCAAGAGTAAACATCTACATTTTTAGAATCAGTGAACTGAAATAGACTGGAATGGGTGAATTTAATTCAGATGACCACTATATCTACTGCTGTGGGCAATAATCCCTTCGAAGAATGGAGCAGCCATTATAGTTATACAACAAAAGACTCTGAAATGCAATACTTGGGGACAGTCTCAAAAACAACAGAAAGATCTCTATTCGTTTCAAAAGCAAACCATTCAGTATCACAGTAATCCAAGTCTATGCCCCAACCACTAATGCCAAAGAAGCTAAAATTGAACAGTTCTATGAAGACTTACAAGACCTTCTAGAACTGCCACCAAAGAAAGATGTCCTTTTCATCATAAGGGACTGGAATGCAAAAGAAGAAAGTCAAGAGATACCTGGAGTAACAGGCAAGTTTGGGCTTGGAGTACAAAATGAAGCAGAGCAAAGGCTAACAGAGATTTGCCAAGAGAATGCACTGGTCATAGCAAACACCCTCTACCAAAACACAAGAGACAACTCTATATATGGACATCACCAGATGGTCAATACCAAAATCGATTGATTATATTCTCTGTGGGCAAAGATGGAGAAGCTCTATACATTCAGAAAAAACAAGATGAGGAGCTGACTGTGGCTTGGATTATGAGCTCCTTATTGCCAAATTCAGACTTAAATTGAAGAAAGTAGGGAAAACCACTAAACATTCAGGTATGACCTAAATCAAATCTCTTGTGGAATTAAAAAGTAGATGCAAGGAATTAGAGCTGATAGAGTGCTTGAAGAACAATGGACGAAGTTTGTGACTTTGTACAGGAGATGGTGATCAAGGCCATCCCCAAGAAAAAGGAAAGCAAAGAGGCAAAATGGTTGTTTGAGAAAAAGAAGAGACGCTAAAGGCAAAGAAGGAAAGGAAAGACATACCCATCTGAATGCAGAGTTCCAAAGAATAGCAAGGAGAGCTAGGAAAGCCTTCCTCAGTGACCAAAGCAAAGAAATAGAGGAAAACAATAGAATGGGAAAGAGTAGAGATCTTGTCAAGAAAATTAGAGATACCCAGGGAAGATTATGGCATTGTGCTCAGGCAAAGATGGGCACAATAAAGGACAGAAGTGGTATGGACTAACAGTCCATCTTAAAGGAAGTCAGTCCTGAATATTCATTGGAAGGACTGAAACTCTAATACTTTGGCCGCTTGATGGGATGAATTGACTCATTGGAAACGACCCTGCTGCTGAGACAGGTTTAGAGGAAGGAAGAGAAGGGAATGACAGAGGATGAGATAGTTGGATGGCAACACTGACTAGATGGACATGAGTTTGAGCAAGGTTCAGGAGCTGGTGATGGGCAGGGTAGCCTGGCATACTGCAATCCATGGAGTCGCAAAGAGTCAGACAACTGAGTGACTGAACTAAACTTACTTGATGGGATGAATTGACTCATTGGAAACGACCCTGCTGCTGGGACAGGTTTAGAGGAAGGAAGAGAAGGGAATGACAGAGGATGAGATAGTTGGATGGCAACACTGACTCGATGGACATGAGTTTGAGCAAGGTTCAGGAGCTGGTGATGGGCAGGGTAGCCTGGCATATTGCAATCCATGGAGTCGCAAAGAGTCAGACAACTGAGTGACTGAACTAAACTGAACTGAACTGAGGCTGCCTCTCCCAACTCCATATTGGCTTCCTCAGGAAGTCATACCTGGCGCTGTGCCCAGGTCAGCTCCTGCTGTTACAATTTTCATCCTGCCTTTTAATGTCCTTGATATCATGCTGCATTTACACTTATATTTGCTAATGTGATTTCTCTGTCTTTTTCTCTCACTGCACTTTAACTTCCCGGTGATGTCAATGACCATACTTGGTTTCACTCATTTAATTATCAGGACTTAATGCAATATTGAAGCACATAGTATGTACTCATTAAATATTGAATGAATGTAAGAATGAATGACTACACTAACTGATGAAGGAGTTGAAAGACTGTTTTTAAAAATGAATTAATGAGTGAAGTAAATCTTTGAAAATAGTGGTTAAGTGAATTAATAAAGCTCTAGGCATTAAAAAATAAAAAATAAAAAGCTCCAGACCATCAACTTGCATTTGTCTTATAGAAAAATCTTTACTTTGACTTCAGAATTTATCTTTAATGTCTAAGTAGCAGTTCTTCTTGGAGCATAATAGAAAGGTTATAAATAAGAGAAAAGCAACACACAGAGAGAGCTGATTCCACAAGTCCTGATAATTTGCCCAGATTCAGAGTCCTGACTTGCCCTTCTGCAGAGCACTTCTTGGTACCTGGCATGTGGATCTGACATAGATTAAGTGGATGCTCCTGAGCTGAATGTTAGTCCACCCATGCAAGGTAAAAAAGAAAGGAGCTGCTTCCATAATTGTTGTCCTCACCAGCTTCTTTACCTGAACCAACACCAGTCAAAGATAAGAATTTTTGAGGATTCATGAAGTTGCAGTCTTTCAAAGAGGCCGTGGAGGATTCTGTGCTCTTGGAGTCAACATCATTTTGGCTACTGTAAGGATGTCCCCAATACACATACCTTTCCCACTATAAATGTTAAGAACGATAATTCCAGCTTCCCAGGACAAGTACAGTGGTCCCATCCTGGCCAAGTGGGCTCTGATTGTTGGTAGTTGGAGCTGAGTGTTGTGGAGCGCAGTTCACAAAGGTAGATCAGGGTAGAATGTCCTGCAGAAAGAAGTGTATTCTTTGTTATACATAGTGTCAACTGGTTAGAAAACAGCTACAATGGAGGGTGTGTGGCCTCAGGAATGAATCACATTGTCTTTAGACCCTCCAGGCAAAAGCTGCCCAGTTTAAAAATATGGGGATGCCATTATAATTATAAAAGATTTTGTAGGTCCTTTTGTTAAAATAAGAAAATTTGATGGTAACAAATGACTGGAAATCACAGGATGTAATCATGGAGTAAAGATAGAGGATGACTACAGTCCCAAAAGCAGAGCCTGAAGTGAGAAAGGCTATTAAATGATTTTTATCTGGAGCACTTACCCAGAGAGGAGCATAACAGCATGGTTGCAAAGAGTCGGATACAACTGAGCAACTGAATGACAGCAACAATGAGATGTGTGTGTGTGTATACATCCATCTCTAGATATCCATATCTATATCCATGTGCACACTAAGTCACTTCCGTTGTGTCCAGCTCTTTGAGATCGTGGGGACTGAAGCTTGCCAGGTTCCCCTGTCCATGGGATTCTCCAGGCAAGAATACTGGAATGGGTTGCCATGCCTTCCTCCAGAAGGTCTTCCTCACCCAGGGATCAAATCTGTGTCTGTTATGTCTCTTGCATTGGCAGGCAGGTTCTTTATCAGTAGCACCACCTGGGAAGGCCAATTTATATCTGTGTCTATATATCTATCTGATATGCATATCCTAGGATCCTCACCAGATCCCTTCTCTTCCCTCTACCAAGGGTTCAAGGCCTATGAGGTGATAATCACTGATTCAACTCCTACATTCAGAGGTTTATTTCAAGTCATTTCCAGTTAGAACTAATTCCATTTGAATTCTTGGTCTGAGTCCTTTCTTAATTCCCTTGAGATAAGCAAGCAAGATCAGTAAAGATGAAATGTCTGAGAAGTTATTTAACCCCCCTCCCTGATCTCAGCTTTATTGAGTATAAGAACTGTAAGACATGTCAGTAAATTATTCAGTTCCAAACAAGTGATACAAATAGTAAGTCTTCCAGAAATTCAGGAAAGAGAGTTTGACCAGTGGACTGAGCTAGTCAGGTGAACCTTGAAAAATAATTTATATTTATACAGGCAAAAGGAAAAAAGAACCAGGAACAGTGCAGAGTGAAAAGGCCTGAACAAAAGTTATAGAACATCTAGATAGTTTCTTGCCCATAGGAAATCCTGAATGTTTCTCAGAAATTTTAATTCAAATACATAAAGTGTATCGGCAAACTTTAAACTTGAAAGAGGAAGATGGAAAAATTAATTAAGGGCCAATTTAGGAAGATATTGAACAAGCTTAGAAGTTCTCTATTTAATATCCCATTTTTCCTGCCCTAGAAAATCACACTAGTATATTCTAAGTGAATTAAAAGTTAAGTGTTGAATGAGTAAATCCCTAGAGTTCTTATTAAATGAATGAAGGAGAAGACATTTGATTGTTTAAAAATACACATATGTGAATATTGGTTGAGTAAGCTTTAATACAATCGTGTTTCACAAGTCACTTTGTTTCTTGCTGGGTGGTAATAGTTTGACTCTTACGGATTTAATAACGGATTAGTTACTACCTGTATTAGAATCTTAGGGCGGTTGAATTGAACCAAGAAACGAAATGAAAACAAGATACTTCAGTATAAGGAAGAAAAGATGTATGCTGGTTACAGCTATTGATCCACTAGCAGCATCCTCCAGTGCCAGAGAGGAGACTCCCTTTCATGCTGGGAAACAGCCTTAAGGTCATGAATAAAAGATGGTTGGGAAGCATATGTTTAGTAGGCTTTTCCCTTAGACTTGTTTTATGTATTCTGTCTGGGTATTTAATGTATATGTAATGTATCTATATTTAATGGATTGAAACTGCTAAATAATTAACCTAGGTGCTGGGTGATTTACTCACTGGGTGGGCAAATGCTGTAGACTTTTCGCTTGAGGTCAGTATATTACGGTAGCCTGGTGATGAGTGCTTTCAGATAGAAATCGTACATCCTTGTTGGTGGCTGACCTATCACAGCTGATAGCTTATTACTCCTCAGGCAACAGTTTCCAGACTCTTTCTCCTATGTTAGCTTCTGTCATGGATGAGATTCGCTTGTGTGATGTACACCTGTGAGCAACCACACAATTCCCTGGGTCATAGAAAAGTGTGCTGGAATTGGAACAGCGAACCGAGTCTTGTAATCTTAGGGAAATCTGAAGCTTCTACAAAAAAAAGAAAAAAGAAAACAATTTAAAAAGCCAAATTAAGTATTTTATTAAGATAACTTTTCTGATGAAATATTTCTATTCATGTCTAATGTTTATGTCCACTCAGACAGATGATCATGTTGGTACCAGGGGATGCTGATTGAACTACCAAATGTGAAATTTTCTGTGCCGCTCCATACAGAATACCAGTGTCATCCTGTATATATATGGTGGCTCCGTGGTAAAGAATCCACCTGCATTGCAAGAGATGTGGGTTCAATCCCTGGCTTGGGAAGATCCCTGGAGAAGGAAATGGCAACCCCCCCCCCCCACCGACCCGCCAAGATGCTTGCCTGGGAAATCCCACGGGCAGAGGAGCCTGGTGGGCTACAGTCCATGGAGTCACAAAAGAGTCCAACACAGCTAGGTGACTCAACAAGAACAGCGAAGATAGAGTATGCCTAAGACCTCAAGAGCTGAGGCAGGGCTTAGGCGCCTGTGAGTCACTGGAGGAGTGTCCTCTGAGCAAAACGTACAAGAGAGAGCAGGCTAGGGAGGGGGATGGAGGGCAGGGAGCAGGGACATGGTCTCAGGTAAAGTCTAGCCTATATCACATTCTAAAGGGTGATGTCTGGAGCATCATTGCATCTCAGAGCTATTCCCACCTCAGGTAAGGAGGCTGACCTTTTTTAAAATCTCTTCATCAGTTATTCACTGATCTGCCCCTCAAGTGGTAATGGCAGGGTATATGGAGCAAAACCTCCCAGTCAACTTTCCAGAGAATGGGGCAGCTGGAGTTGGTAAGCAACCAATTCTCACAGCATCTGGGGCCAGAAAAAAGAATCCATGTGAGGTACCAGCAGCATCCTCTACAGAAGACAAGTGATTGTGCTAGAGCAAGATGCTTGGGTACTGTGTCCAGCTGACTTGGATCATAACCAGCAGTGTCACTAGACTATCTTTTTATTGGGTAGGAATATGGGAGATATTTTTTTCCCTTTTTTTCTGCTTTCCTTTGTTGTCAAATGATCTACAATTAATCAAATTATTATCATAATGATTACTATATCTTTTTCATAGGAATATACTGCTTTACAATGTTCTGTTACTCTCTGCTGTACAACAAAGTGAATCAGCCATATATATGCATATATCCTCTCGCTCTTGGATCCCCCTCCCATCCGTCCCCCATCCCACCTCTCTAGTTTATCACAGAGCATCAACCTGAGCTCCCTGTGCTAAACATAAGATTCCTACTAGCTGTCTATTTTATACACACTAGAGTATCTTTGATTTTGAAATGGGATGCACTGTTCTTAAGAGCAACTGAGTGTCTTCCCAGTGGTCTTGAATATGACCTGACTTTGCAGGACTGTATAAGGGATAGAAGTAGCCTTGGTCCAAGGAGTTCCTGTCTGATGGTTCAGGACCATGGGCATTCTCCTCGCTTCTGTGGTGGAAGACATCAGACCCTGGCAGGACACTCCGATGCTATTAAGGAACTGATGGTCGATTAAAGTGAGGTGCAGGCTTGAGCAGTTATATGGTTAATTTGCCATATGTCCAAATGATTGGACTACAAATTAGAAAAACACTAAAGCTAAACTCAAAGTTATTTCACAGGGATTTTCACAAGTGCTCATCTGCAACTAAGTCTGATTTCTCAACTGCCTCATTGAGCCAGATTACAAATGTGCTGAGTGTGAACAGCATCCAATGAGAGGAGGGATGCCTTTCTTACCCAAATATTGTCTGATAGGAGCTTTACTGAACTCATCAGGAAGAGGGAAAGCAATGCATGTGGATCTCAAAAGCAAATCTGGTATCTCTAACAAGTTACCAAGCCTTCATTAGTCAATAAAATGAGGGTGTCACTGTCAAAACTGAAAGAGATCACTGTGAAAACTTCCTGCAAATCTGAAGTGACTGTAGCAATACGAAGTTTGGGGTTTGTTTTGTTTGTTTGTTTTCTATTTTAAACTAGTATCCAAAAGCTTATAATACAGACAGCTGCACAATTACCAGTAAACCCTATTTCAGTGATTCTCAAATTTTGCTGCTTGTGAGTCACCAGGGGAGCTCTTTAATAGCCCAGTACCATACAATCGTCCCTCACATGAATCCCAGCCTTGTCTAATTCAAGGAAACTATGAGCCATGCTGTGTAGGACCACCTACATGGACGGTCATAGTGGAGAGTTCTGACAAAACATGGTCCACTGGAGAAGGGAATGGCAAACCACTTCAGTATTCTTGCCTTGAGAACCCCATGAACAGTATGAAAAGGTAAAAGGATAGGACACTGAAAGATGAACTCCCCAGGTCAGTAGGTGCCTAATATGCTACTGGAGAAGAGTGGAGAAATAATTCCAGAAAGAATGAAGGGACGGAGCCAAAGTGAAAACAACACCCAGCTGTAGACATTACTGGTGATGGAAGTACAGTCCCATGCTGTAAAAAGCAATATTGCATTGGAACCTGGAATGTTAGGTCCATAAATCAAGGTAAATTGGAAGTGGTCAAATAGGAGACGGCAAGAGTAAACATCTACATTTTTAGAATCAGTGAACTAAAATAGACTGGAATGGGTGAATTTAATTCAGATGACCACTATATCTACTGCTGTGGGCAATAATCCCTTCGAAGAATGGAGCAGCCATTATAGTTATACAACAAAAGACTCTGAAATGCAATACTTGGGGACAGTCTCAAAAACAACAGAAAGATCTCTATTCGTTTCAAAAGCAAACCATTCAGTATCACAGTAATCCAAGTCTATGCTCCAACCACTAATGCCAAAGAAGCTAAAATTGAACAGTTCTATGAAGACTTACAAGACCTTCTAGAACTGCCACCAAAGAAAGATGTCCTTTTCATCATAAGGGACTGGAATGCAAAAGTAGAAAGTCAAGAGATACCTGGAGTAACAGGCAAGTTTGGGCTTGGAGTACAAAATGAAGCAGAGCAAAGGCTAACAGAGATTTGCCAAGAGAATGCACTGGTCATAGCAAACACCCTCTACCAAAACACAAGAGACAACTCTATATATGGACATCACCAGATGGTCAATACCAAAATCGATTGATTATATTCTCTGTGGGCAAAGATGGAGAAGCTCTATACATTCAGAAAAAACAAGATGAGGAGCTGACTGTGGCTTNGATTTGCCAAGAGAATGCACTGGTCATAGCAAACACCCTCTACCAAAACACAAGAGACAACTCTATATATGGACATCACCAGATGGTCAATACCAAAATCGATTGATTATATTCTCTGTGGGCAAAGATGGAGAAGCTCTATACATTCAGAAAAAACAAGATGAGGAGCTGACTGTGGCTTGGATTATGAGCTCCTTATTGCCAAATTCAGACTTAAATTGAAGAAAGTAGGGAAAACCACTAAACATTCAGGTATGACCTAAATCAAATCTCTTGTGGAATTAAAAAGTAGATGCAAGGAATTAGAGCTGATAGAGTGCTTGAAGAACAATGGACGAAGTTTGTGACTTTGTACAGGAGATGGTGATCAAGGCCATCCCCAAGAAAAAGGAAAGCAAAGAGGCAAAATGGTTGTTTGAGAAAAAGAAGAGACGCTAAAGGCAAAGAAGGAAAGGAAAGACATACCCATCTGAATGCAGAGTTCCAAAGAATAGCAAGGAGAGCTAGGAAAGCCTTCCTCAGTGACCAAAGCAAAGAAATAGAGGAAAACAATAGAATGGGAAAGAGTAGAGATCTTGTCAAGAAAATTAGAGATACCCAGGGAAGATTATGGCATTGTGCTCAGGCAAAGATGGGCACAATAAAGGACAGAAGTGGTATGGAC
>SJYX01012966.1:422601-472821 GCA_006410675.1 Oreotragus oreotragus | reverse complement strand
GCTGGAATCAAGACTGCCGGGAGAAATATCAATAACCTCAGATATGCAGATGACACCACCCTTATGGCAGAAAGTGAAGAGGAGCTAAAAAGCCTCTTGATGAAAGTGAAGGAGGAGAGCGAAAAAGTTGGCTTAAAGCTCAACATTCAGAAAACGAAGATCATGGCATCCGGTCCCATCACTTCATGGGAAATAGATGGGGAAACAGTGGAAACAGTGTCAGACTTTATTTTTTTGGGCTCCAAAATCACTGCAGATGGTGATTGCAGCCATGAGATTAAAAGACGCTTACTCCTTGGAAGAAAAGTTGTGACCAACCTAGACAGCATATTCAAAATCAGAGACATTACTTTGCCAACAAAGGTCCGTTTAGTCAAGGCTATGGTTTTTCCAGTAGTCATGTATGGATGTGAGAGTTGGACTATGAAGAAAGCTGAGTGCCGAAGAATTGATGCTTTTGAACTGTGGTGTTGGAGAAGACTCTTGAGAGTCCCTTGGACTGCAAGGAGATCCAACCAGTCCATTCTAAAGGAGATCAGTCCTGGATGTTCTTTGGAAGGACTGATGTTGAAGCTGAAACTCCAGTACTTTGGCCACCTCATGTGAAGAGTTGACCCATTGGAAAAGACTCTGATGTTGGGAGGGATTGGGGGCAGGAGGAGAAGGGGACGACAGAGAATGAGATGGCTGGATGGCATCACCAACTTGATGGACGTGAGTTTGAACCAAGGGAGTTAAGGATGGAGAGGGAGGTCTGGCGTGCTGCAATTCATGCTGTTGCAGAGTCGGACTTGACCGAGCGACTGAACTGACTGAACTGATGACCATTGAGGTCTATGTATCTTTTTGAATGAGTGTTTCCATTTTCTTTTGATATGTACACAGGAGTAGAGTTGCTGAATCACATGGTAGTTCTTAGGTTTAGTTTTTTTTGAGTAGCTTCCATAGTGTTTTCCATAGTGACTGTACCAATATACATTCCCACCAACAGTGTGAGAAGCTTCCCTTTTCTCTGCATCCTCACCAACATTTGTTACTTGTATTCTTTTTGATGATAGCCGTTCTGACAGGTGTGAGGTGATAGACCTCACTGTGGTATCTCATTGTAGTTTTTTGATTTGCATTTCTCTGGTGATTAGCAGTGCTGAATATATTTTCATGTCCTGTTGGCCACCTGTATGTCTTCGTTGGAAGAATGTCTGTTCAGGTCTTCAGCTGATTTTTTATTGAGTTGTTTGGTTTTGATACTGAATTGTATGAGCATTTTATATTTTGGATATTGACCCCTTGTTGGTCCAGTCATTTGCAAATATTTTCTCTGGTTATGTATGTTTTCTTTTGGTTTTATTTATGGTTTCCTTTGCTGTGCAAAAGCTTTTAAGTTAATTAGGTCCTATTTGTTTATTTTTGCTTTTTCTTTTTTCTTTAGGAGACAGATCCAAGAAAACATTATGATTTATATCAAAGAATATTCTATGTTCTCTTCCAGGAGTTTTTTGGTTTCAGGTCTTACCTTTAGATTTTTCATCCATTTTGAGTTTACTTTTGTCTATGCTGTGAAAAAATATTCTATCTTATTATTTTACATGTAGGTGTTTATTCTGGTCTCTTTTGTCATAGATTAATTGATCATAGATGCTTGGGTTTGTTTCTGGGCTTTCTGTCTGTTCCATTGATCCGTGCCAGTACCATATTGTTTTGATTACTATAGATTTGTAGTATATTCTGAAGTCTTGGAGGATGATCCCTCCAGTACTCTTTTTTCCTAAGTATTTGACAGTTTGGGGTCTTTTGTGGTTTCATGTGAAATTTAGGATTGTTTGTTCCAGTAGTTTGAAATATGTCATGGGTATTTTCATAGGAATTCCATTAAATCTATAAATTGCTTTGGATAGAATGGTCATTTCAACAGATTAATTTTTCTAATCCAAAAGCATGGAATATCTTTCCCTCTTTTGGTATTATCTCCAATTTCTTTCATCAGTGTTTCATAGTTTTTACTTTTTTACATAATTAATATTTATACAATTTTCACACAACAGTAGGATACAACTTCTTTTCAAGTTCCCATATACTATAAGTTAGGAGACACTGGAACATATCCAGGGACATAAAACAAGGTGCAAAAGTTTCATGGTCTAAATGTGTTGAAGTCCTACAGAGTCTGTACCCTTATCACTGTGGAATTATTTTAGAAACCAATATCAAAAGATTTTTGAAAGTAGCCCACATATTTTCAAGTGCGGTGTAACATTTACCAACAGAGATCTTTGACCTAGCCACTGAAAGGCTCAATAAAATTAGAAGACTGAAAACACACAGAGGGTGATTGCAGAGAGGAAATCATTTAAATGAGAAATTAATATCAGAGATTTTTTGAAAACCTCATGTATTTTGAAATTAAAGGTCCACTTTTAAATGATGGGTGTGAAGAAGCCATAACAAGGAAAATTAGAAAATACTTGTAACAGAATAAAACTGAAGAGAGAATTTACCAGAATTTGTTGCAGGCAGCTGAAGGTGCTCAATGCAACTAAATACAATGTGGTATCCTGGAATGAGGTATGAATGAAAATAGTGGACATTAGCATAAAATTTTGTAAAGTTTGAACAAAGTCTGCACTTTAGTTAATAGTGTGGTATCACAGGTTAATTTTCTGTTTTTTTAAAACAATATAGTATTTCTTTATATTCTCAGAATTGAATTAGAAATTTCAAGCCTCATAAACAATTTTTTTTAATCACTAAGGTAATAAACTTTCTAGACTTTGAGCCGTAATACTAGATACCAAAGTACATGGAACTATATCAAAGGTTTGAGTGAATATAAATTACAGATTTAGCATTCTGTTCATATTAATTTAAACTTTGTAGCTAGGCAGAAATTAATGAGTTTTCTAAAATATATATTTGCATGCTATTTATATATATATATATATATATATATATATATATATATATATGTAAAGAAAAGCTTTTCTACTATGCTTAAAAAGGGCTTGAGAAGCAACTTTTGTAGCTCAATTCCAGAAAAATAAACGATCCAATCAAAAAATGGGCCAAAGAACTAAACAGACATTTCTCCAAAGAAGACATACAGATGGCTCACAAACACATGAAAAGATGCTCAACATCACTCATTATCAGAGAAATTCAAATCAAAACCACAATGAGGTACCATCGCACGCCAGTCAGAATGGCTATTATCAAAAAGTCTACAAACAATAAATGCTGGAGAGGGTCTGGAGAAAAGGGAACACTCTTACACTGTTGGTGGGAATGCAAACTAGTACAGCCACTATGGAGAACAGTGTGGAGATTCCTTAAAAAACTGGAAATAGAACTGCCATTTGACCTAGCAATCCAACTGCTGGGCATACACACTGAGGAAACCAGAATTGAAAGAGACATCTGTACCCCAATATTCATCACAGCACTGTTTACAATAGCTAGGACATGGAAGCAACCTAGATGTCTTTATCAGCAGATGAATGGATAAGAAAGTGGTGGTACATAACACAATGGAATATTACTCAGCTATTAAAAAGAATGCATTAGAATCAGTTCTAATGAGGTGGATGAAACTGGAGCCTATCACAGAGTGAAGTAAGTCAGAAAGAAAAACAATACAGTATGCTGCTACTGCTGCTGCTGCTGCTAAGTCACTTCAGTCGTGTCTGATTCTGTGCAACCCCAGAGACAGCAGCCTACCAGGCTCTCCTGTTCCCGGGATTCTCCAGGCAAGAATACTGGAGTGGGTTGCCATTTCCTTCTCCAATGCGTGACAATGAAAAGTCAAAGTGAAGTTGCTCAGTTGTGTCTGACTCTTAGCGACCCCATGGACTGCAGCCTACCAGGCTCCTCCGTCCATGGGATTTTCCAGGCAAGAGTACTGGAGTGGGGTGCCATCGCCTTCTCCCCCATACAGTATATTAACACATATATATGGAATTTAGAAAGATGGTAATGATGACCCTATATGCAAGACAGCAAATGAGACACAGATGTAAAGAACAGACTGTTGGATTCTGTGGGAGAAGGCAAGGGTGGGATGATTTGGGAAAATAGCATTGAAACATGTATATTATCATATATGAAATAGATTACCAGTCCAGGTTTGATGCATGAGACAGGGTGCTCAGGGCTGGTGCACTGGGAGGACCCTGAGGGATGGGATGGGGAGGGAGGTGGGAGAGGGGTTTAGGATGGGGAACACATGGATGGGGAACACATGTACACACATGGCTGATTCATGTAATTGTATGGCAAAAACCACCACAATATTGTAATTATCCTCCAATTTAAATAAATAATTTTTTTAAAAGGGCTTGAGAAAGAACAACAAAGAGATGGAAAAACTGGTAAACATAAACTAAGTGAAATAGGAGCACTGAATATGAAATAGAAAAAGTTAAAAGATTAGAAGTAAAAGATCATTGTATAGACTAATTGTTTTTAAACATAGCTGCTCATTAAAAACACATTTGGAGCTTTGGAGAAAAAAGCAATACCTGGGCATTTGTATTTTTCAGGAAATTCCAAGATAATTTTGATATACATCTGGAATTTAAAAAGTGGTTATGGGCTTTTCTATTAAATGGTGGTTTAAGTAATATAGAATTACATTATTTTCTGTTGACCAATCATGATACAATGGTATTTAGCAAATAATAGTTACATAATTACAATAGTAAAAGATATTTATCAATTTTCACATTCAATAGCCAAACAAAAAATAAAATATAATTACATTTGCAAGCCATAATGGAAATATGATTAAACTAATGTCCCGTGGACAGAGGAGCCTGGCAGGCTACAGTCCATAGGATCACACACAGTCACTACTGAAGCAACTTAGCATGCATGAATATAAAATAATTATATACAATTTGTTGGGTTAAGTAAAATGATGTTATAAGTGGAAGTACATACATGCACCTGTTTTCATCTACTAGCCTGTCTTTATCTTTTGGTTCATGCATTTAATCCATGTACATTTAAGGTAATTTTCTATATGCATGATCCTATTACCACTTTATTTTGGGTTATTTTGTGTTGGTCTTTTCCTTCTCTTGTGTTTCCTGCCTAGAGAAGTTCCTTTAGCATTTGTTGTAAAGCTGACTTGATGATGCTGAATTCTTTTAACTTTTGCTTTTCTGGAAAGCTTTTGATTTCTCTGTCAGATCTGAAGGAGAGTCTTGCTGGGTATAGTATTCTTGGTTGTAGGTTCTTCCCTTTCATCACTTTAAATACATCATGCCATTCCCTTCTGTATAGTTTCTGTTGAGAAATCAGCTGATAACCTTACAGAAGTTACCTTGTAGGTTATTTGTTGTTTTTCTCTTGTTGCTTTTAGTGTTTAATTTTTGTCTTTGCTTTTCATTAGTTTGCTTACTACATGTCTTGGTGTGTTCCGTTCCTCCTTGGATTTATCCTGTCTGAGACTCTGTGCCTCCTGGACTTGGTTGACCATTTCCTTTCCCATGTTAAGGAAGTTTTCAGCTATTATCTCTTCAAATATTTTCTCGAGTCCTTTCTCTCTTTCTTTTTCTTCTAGGACCCTTAAAATGCGTTGTTGGTGTAATAATGTTGTACCAGAGGTTTCTTAGGCTGTCTTCATTTTCTTTGATTCTTTTTTCTATATTCTGTTCTTCAGCAGTGATTTCTACCATTATGTCTTCCAGGCTGTGATTTCCACCATTCTGTCTTCTAGGTCACTTATCCATTCTTCTGCCTCAGTTATTCTGCTATTGATTCCTTCTGGTGTGTTGCTCATCTTTGTTTGCTTGTGCTTTAGTATTTCTAAATCTTTGGTAAATGTTCTTAAAGATCCTGGATCATCTTCACTATCATTATTCTGAATCATTTTTCTGGAAGGTTGCCTCTCTCCACTTCATTTAGTTGTTTTTCTGGGGCTTTATTTTGTCCCTTGAGCTGGGAGATAACCCTCTGCTTTTTCATGCTGATTAGCTTTCTTTGATGTGGTTTTAGTTCTAACAGCTGCAGGAATATAGTTCTTGCTTCTTCTGTCTGCCTTCTGGTGGATGAGGCTAAGATTCGTGTGTAAACTTCTTAATGGGAGGGACTGGCAGTGGGAAAAACTGGGTCTTGCTCTGATGGCATGCGCAGTAAAACTTTAATCCAATTATTTGATGATGGATTTTGTTGTTTGGCTTAAGGTGACCTAGCCCTGGGTCTAGGACTCTATGGTTGGGTTAATGGTGACCTCCAAGAGGGATTATACCAAGGGATACCTTCTAGGACTGCTGCTGGTAGTTTTCCCATCCCCACAGTGAGCCACTACCAACCGATGCTTCCACAGAAGACCCTCCAACACTAGCAGGTAAGTCTGGTTCAGTCCCCTATGGGGTCATTGCTGCTTTCCCTTGGGTCTTGGTGCACACAAGAATTTGTTTGTGCCCTCCAAGAGTGGAGTCTCTTGTTCTTCCAATCCTGTGGAAGTCCTGTAATCAAATCTCACTGGCCTTCAAAGTTACATTCCCTGGGAATTCCCAGCCCCTTTTCTGGATATCCAGTCTGGGAAGCCTGACTTGGGGCTCAGAACTTTCACAACAATGGGAGAACTACTTTGGTATTATTATTCTCTAGTTTGTGGGTTCGGGGAAGGCAATGGCACCCCACCCCAGTACTCTTGCCTGGAAAATCCAATGGACGGAGGAGCCTGGTGGGCTGCAGTCCATGGGGTCGCTAACAGTCGGACAGACTGAGCAACTTCACTTTCACTTTTCTCTTTCATGCATTGGAGAAGGAAATGGCAACCCACTCCAGTATTCTTGCCTGGAGAATCCCAGGGATAGGGGAGCCTGGTAGGCTGCCATCTATGGGGTCACACAGAGTCGGGCACGACTGAAGTGACTTAGCAGCAGCAGCAGCAGCAGTTTGTGGGTTGCCCACCTGGTGGGTATAGAATTTGATTATATCATGATTATGTCCCTCCTACCATCTTGTTGAGGCTTCTCCTTTGTCTTTGGATGTGGGGTATCTTTTTGGTGGGTTCCATTGTCTTCTCATCAATGGTTGTTCAATAGCTAGTTGAGATTTTGGTGCTTTCACAGAAGATAAGGACACATCCTTCTACTCCACCATCTCAAACCCATAATGTTTTACAGTTTATAGTATAAGTCTTTCATTTTCATAGTTATGTTTATTCCTAGGTATTTTACTCATTTCAGGGCTCATCAATGACTGTCATTTTATTATATAATTGGATTTTTTTTAAGCTTTGAGCTTCAGAAAGGTTTTGGTATATGTGCTGTGCTTGACTTTCCTTAGGTATTCTTTTTACTCTTCAGTTAGGTTTTCACATATCTTGTTCAGCAGTTTTATTTTTCTTTGTTTGCTGAGACGTATTTTATATGTGTATTTGTTTTTATGATCACTGTCGCCTCCCATGTAGGTTGTAGAGGGTATATTTAGGTCAGTACCACTAGAGCACCCAACGGTGTACAAGTATGAGAAGGGTTCCTATGCAAAAGAGATCACATGTAAAGTCCAGTAGAGAACAGTTCTTTACAACACAAATTGTCCTAGGGCAAAACTGTGAAAATTCCATTATTTGGCCTTACTTACCTTGGATACAAATTGTACTCTGAAATGGTGTTATTTCAGTAATAGCAGACAAGCACAGTATTTAAGTTTGTATGCAAGGGCTTGAAAGCTAACACAAAGCTAGCTAGCAAAAGGAAAAAAAATAGCCAAAATGACTGTTAGATCTGAATTTCCAGAGAACTTGTTAACAAGAACATCCTATCAGAGTAAATTCTAATTGTTTATTAAAAGGTTTTTTTATGCCTTAAGAAATGATTCACTGATGTACAATCTGTCTTACTTTAAAAAGACTTCCATGCATTTAGATGAATATGTAACTTCCTTTCTAATATTTCACATAAAGTTTTGTCATCCTATTCCAGGAAAGAGTTATTTTGATTATGCTCTAGTAAGACTTGTCAGTGTGGCCAGGAAGATAGACCCAGTTGGTGCTTAGTCCCCACCATCCTGATTAATAAAGTAGCACAACTGTACTGTAGTATCTCTATCCCTTAAGAATTTGAACTCCTTAATCCAGGGCAATTGGGAGTCTAGTGGTGGTGGACATAAAGTTTCATGTTTAGATTTAATTTTCAGTTCAGTTCAGTCGCTCAGTCATGTACAACTCTTTGCAACCGCATGGACCGCAGCATGACAGGCCTCCCTGCCCATCACCAATTCCCAGAGTCCACCCAAACCCATGTCCATTGAGTTGGTGATGCCATCCAACCATCTCATCCTCTGTCGTCCCCTTCTGCTCCTGCCCCCAATCCTTCCCAGCATCAGGGTCTTTTCAAATAAGTCAGCTCTTCGCATCAGGTGGCCAAAGTATTGGAGTTTCAGCTTCAACATCAGTCCTTCCAGTGAACACCCAGGACTGATTTCCTTTAGGATGGACTGTTTGGATCTCCTTGCAGTCCAAGGGACTCTCAAGAGTCTTCTCCAACACCACAGTTCAAAAGCATCAATTCTTCAGCACTCAGCTTTCTTTATAGTCCAACTCTCACATCCATACATGACCACTGGATAAACCATAGCCTTGACTAGATGGACCTTTAATTGCTGCCAAATATTTGTCTTAAGTGCTAATCAAAAACAAATTGCACCTAGAAACTTGTTCATGTTAAAAGATGGATAAAGCCAGTAAAGAGAACTTATATGATTTCAGTGGTCTGCATCATGTAGGAATTGTAAGGGATCAGTACATGGCATCCAGTCCCATCACCTCATGGCAAATAGATGGAGAAACAGTGACAACAGTGGCAGACTTTATTTTTTTGGGCTCCAAAATCACTGCAGATGGTGATTGCAGCCATGAAATTAAAAGATGCTTACTCTTTGGAAGGAAAGTCTTGACCAACCTAGACAGCATATTAAAAAGCAGAGACATCACTTTGCCAACAAAGGTCCATCTAGTCAAAGCTATGATCTCTCCAGTAGTCATGTATGGATGTAATACTTGGACTATAAAGAAAGCTGAGTGCTGGAGAATTGATGCTTTTGAACTGTGGTGTTAGAGAAGACTCTTGAAAGTCCCTTGGACTGCAAGGAGATCCAGCCAGTCCGTCCTAGAGATCAGTCCTGGATATTCACCGGAAGGACTGATGTTGAAGCTGAAACTCCAGTACTTTGGCCACCTGATGCGAAGAGCTGATTCATTTGAAAAGACCCTGATGCTGGGAAAGATTGAAGGTGGGAGGAGAAGGGTATGACAGGATGAGATGGTTGGATGGTATCACCAACTTGATGGACATGAGTTTGAGTAAACTCCCTGAATTGGTGATGGAGAGGGAGGTCTGGTGTGCTGCAGCTATGGAGTCACAAAGAGTTGGACATGATTGAGTGACTGAACTGAAGTAAATAACACTTGTGTTCCTTGCCCAGGTTCAGAATCAATTGAAATATAAATGTAAGAATCAGATAGATGGAGATCAAAACATTATCTTCATTACTCATAAAGCTTCTTGGAGAATAAGGTTTTAGTGTGAACTTCCAATTAGTGTGGACCCCAGAGTTAGGCAGACTCAGACAACTGCAAAACCACAGGATTCCAGGCCAAAAGTAATCCCCTTCTTGCATGGCAAGGAGCCAGTCAGAATGCATGTTCACTGTAGACACACAGGTTACTGAAAGGGAAGCAGAGAACAAGGGTAGGAGCCAAATCTACTCAGATATTTCTCCTAAACATACTAGGCATATAACTCATTTCTTCTCCCATGGGCAGAAGAGCAGGAGTGTTAGTATAGTTGAAGTTCTTCCACATGGAAACATGAGAAGTAAAGATTAAGTGTCCCATCTAACCTAGCTCAGTGATATATTCAGTATTGCCATTTATCTTCAGTACCAAAAATATCACAATTTTGCTTTTAGGTTCATAAAATCTATTGGGATATTTTGAGAAGACTAAAGTATAGTGCAAGTAATTGCATAGTATCATATTAAAGTCATATCAATGGAACATTTCAAAACCTCATCTAAATGCAGTAACAAAACATGAAGAAATGCTTCTTAAAGGCAAATGTACTGAAAGAAATCCATTCACAACTATCAAATGAGAACTCTAAATATTGTAACTTTTGAGCAAGATATGTTCTTCTAGTTACTAAAGCTCTGAAATGAGGCTTCAAGTAAGAAATTTCCATATTATATTTGCATTCATGTAATATCCTCATATTGGGAGAGTTATGGTATCGGGGCAGGAGAGAAGAGAAAGGAAGGGGAAAAAAGAAGAAATGAGAAAGATTGCAGTAGATTGGCACCATGTATAAAATTGTGGATGATCTGAGCTATGTATTTGATGCAGAAATGAGACAAGTATTGAGTGACAGTGGGATAGTGTGGTGGTGAAGTGCCAGGGTTTGTGTGATTGTGGTGGCAGTGGGCACAGTGAATAATAGTGGAAGATGGTATGAAATCACTGGAAATGAAGTTGGGCAATGTGAATGATAGTGACAAGACAAGATCAGAATGTATGTGATAATGATAGTTAAGGACACAGTGTATGTCATACTGTGAAAGATGAAAATTGTGCATGTGAATGGATGTGTGAAAGAGTAGGGTGGGAGAGACAATAGTGAGAAAGGATATGAAGTTAATGAGACACTGGGATCTTTGTGTGTTTGAAAATTGTGGATGGGGCATTTCAAGCAATAATAAGAGGATGTAGACAGTGGATGGAGTGGGGAAAATGTAGTGTGATGGTAGAAGATAGGTACATGGTGGAAGTGATAGGGTTAGGACATTTGTATGCTTGTATGTGATGCTGCGGGCAATGAGAAGTGTTACCACTTTGTGGGGGCAGATAGGTACAGTGAGCATGCCTGACAGTGGAGAATGATAACATGATCATTTGGAGCATGGAAATCATGAGTGGAGTTGTTGAATAAAGTGTATGTTGGGAAAATGCAATTTCTGACTGTCAGTGAGGAATGGCACAAATATGTGTGTGAGGATGGAGGTAATGTGGATATTCATTGTGAGTACGTATGATATGGAGATGACATGAGCATGTGGGAAAGGAGTTCTGGAGGATGATGGAGGTTTTATAGTGGGGATATGGACTGTATCTGTGATAGTGGGTGTGGATAGGCACTGTGTGATAATGTAGGGATTGAGTAATGGTAGATGTGACTGTGAGTGATGGAGATGGTGTGTGTGATAATGTAAGTTGATTAGAGATAGTTGTATTTGACAGTGGGTGTTGTGATACTGTAGATTCTTGTGTGTATGATAATACAGGATAGAACAATGTACGTGCAGAAATGGGAGTAATAATGACAGTTGTGTGTTAGTGTGAGAGTTTAGAGAATTGGGATAGTATATGGAGATCATAAATTACAGTCATTATCATATAAGTCATAGAAGAAATCATGTCTGAATGAGATAGTATGTTAAAGACTGTTTATGTTTGTCAGAGAGAGAGATTTCATGTTTTGTGATAGGTATTTGAAATTGCGTTTGGATATGAGCAACAGTGATCTGAAAAATAAGTTGCTTATAGGGGATAGCTTTATCTTACCCAAAACAAATCCAATGGTATAAAGCCCAAGACTTCCATGATTTTCATCAATATCTTAGCTACCACATATTTTATTGTTTGTTGTCCATGACCCTTACTTAGCATGTTGTTCCCATCATAGTTGCCCAATGGCTGCTGCAAGTCTATGTTCCAGGTAGGAAGACAAGGAAGAGGAGAAGGCAAAATATCTTGTCACCAGAGTTATTCTCCTTTATACAAAGCTTTCCCCCAAATCCTACCCAATGTTTTCCACCTACATCCAGTGTCCAGTGGACAGATCTGTGACACATGACCACCAGTATCTGCAAGGTTGTCTGGGAAATATAACTTTAGCATTGGGAACATTATCACCCATAATAATTAAAAAAAAAAAGGTTTATCTAAATAAGAAAAAAAGATTTTGGGTAGGATACAGCCAGTAGACAAAGAGAGGTTGAAGATATGAAAGAGAGGATATAATGAACAGATTAAAATATCAGATGTGAGAGATACAGGATTCAGGGTACAGGGACACTATATAATTGGCATAATTTGAGATGTGGGGGATGATGTTGTGGTAGGCAAAACTAACATGTTTTCTCTGTCGTCATTGAATTTTACTATCTTGTGAAGAAGGCAGACATTAATCACAAACCAAATTTTTGTGAAGTTGATACTGCTGTGGAGGGGAAGTACAGGGTTCTGTGAATAGGTTTAAAGAAAGGTTGATCTACTCAGGGAGGTCAAAGACAGAGGAAGTGATGATTGAGCCAAGATCTGAAGGCAGAGTCAGAGTTAACTGGATGAAGGATGATGGATGGTTGGGATGGGCGAAAAGTGTTCCCAAAAGAGGAAGCAGGATAAACAAGGGCATTTGTGTACTTTTTTTTAATTTTAATTTTAATTTAGAATATTTGCTATTGTTATATCTTCAAGTTCACTAATCTTTTTCTAGTTAATTCCATCCAGTGTATTTTAAAATTTCAGTTATTACGGTTTTAATCACTAAACCTGTGATTTGCATCTTATTAATTATATATCATTTCTCTACTTAACATGACTATTGTTTTCTTTAGCTTTTTGGTCATATGGAACAAATATATGTTACCTGCTAAATATAGCATCTGTATAAGTTCTGCATCAGTTTGGATTTTTTTTTTCTCCTCATGATGGGTCATGTTATTTTGTTTCCTCATATGCCTGGGTTTTTTTAAATTGGATGCCAGACATAATGAACTTCACTTTTTGGTAAAATTTTGGTATAAATGTTTACCTTTGGGTGCTATTTTTGTATTATTATACATCTTCTTGAGCTTTATTACAAGAAGCAGTTACTTTGAAGCAATTAAATCTTTTTCAAGCCATATTTTTAAGATTGATTAGGCAGGACCACAGCAGTGTTTGCTAAATCATCCCAGTGTACTGAAGCAAAACTCGTCTGAATAACCCATGCCTCAGGAATTATGAGTTTTTCTGCTCTGAATGGTGGGAACACGTATGATCCACAGACCTGTTTGAGCTTCTGACACTTGTTCCCTCTAATACTTTCAGGTGGTTCTTTTCCTAGCCTTGTATGATTTCCTTAAGTGCATTCACTAATCAGTACTCTCCTGAATATTGCAATCCTTCAAAGGTCTTTGGAGTGCTCCCTAAGTGCAGCTTTCTCCTTTTTAGTATTCTCTGAACTCCAGCCACCTTGGTCTTTCTGGTCTTATCCCTGTCACCTAATAGAATCCTCTGAGGCTTGACTGCATTCTCCCTCATTGTACCACGAACTGGAAACTCCCCCAAAGTGTAAAGGTTCACCTCATTTTCCTTTATCTCTTAGGGATCACTGTTTTTCACTTCCTGATGTATAATGTCTTTAAAAAAATTATTTCACATTTTTGGTCCTATCTTTTTAAGTGTTTTTGTCAGGTTGGAGTGTAAATAGAGTCTCCAGCTTGCCTCTCAGGAAGCTATATGGAGGAGACTTGTTAAAGAATTCTTTCCATTTTTGTTTCCATTTCCTTTTGCTCTTCTTTATTCTTCCTCTCCTCTCCTTTAAGCTGGTTGATTTCCTCACTGCTGCCATGTATTAGATATAAGTGATGGCGGTACTTTAAAATTTGTGTTATCAGATAAAAAGAAAGAGCTGATCAAGAAAAAGAACTTTATTCAAAATGAAGGATTGGAGGAAGATTTTGGATCATAGGGAATGCGACCACATATTTCAAGGGTCACTCTTCATGACTGAATTTAAGGAGCTTCTGAGTATAAAGACAGGTTAAAGAGGCAGATTAATATCCCGTCAAAGGATAGATGTTTAAGCATTGGAATAGAAACTCACAGAATTGGCTCCCAACCAGAGAGCTTCCAAGACTATAGTAAGTGTTAGAGTAACTGTGCTTTAATCTCAGACACTGTCTTATATTAGGATAAATCCATACATAGGACAGACATTCCATGATGTAGGTCACATGATTATAGCTTCAGTCCAACTGTGGAGATCATAAGTCACCAAGAAGGTCATGATGGTAAGAAAACATGTACAAAGAGCATTGAAGAGCCTTTAACTAGACTTCAGATATTGCTAACACCAGAAAATTCATTAGCAGATGAATTACAAATGTAGTGATCATGGCTGATCATGGCTTACAAATGTAGTGATCATGGCTGATCTTTCAGCCAGAGTTCAGATGTTACTCAGCATTGCTAGCCATTAGTTCAGTTCAGTTAGTCATGTCTGATTCTTTGCAACCCCATGGACTGCAGCATGTCAGGCTTCCCTGTCCATCACCAACTCCCGGAGATTACTCAAACTCATGTCCATCGAGTCAGTGATGCCATCCAACCACCTCATCCTCTATCGTCCCTTTATTCTGCCTTCAGTCTTTCCTTGCATCAGGGTCTTTTCTAGTGAGTCAGTTCTTTGTATCAGGTGGCCGAAGTAGTTTCAGCTTCAGCATCAGTCCTTCCAAAGAACACCCAGGGCTGATCTCCTTCAGAATGGACTGGTTGGATCTCCTTGCAGTCCAAGGGACTCTCAAGAGTCTTCTCCAACACCACAGTTCAAAAGCATCAATTCTCTTGAGCTCAGCTTTCTTTATGGTCCAACTCTCAAACCCATACATGACTACTGGAAAAACAATAGCTTTGACTAGATGGGCCTTTGTTGGCCAAGTAATGTCTCTGCTTTTTAATATGCTGTCTAGGTTGATCATAGCTTTCCATCTAAGGAGCAAGCATCTTTTAATTTCATTGCTGCAGTCACTATCTGCAGTGATTTTTGGAGCCCCAAAAAATAGTTTCTCACTGTGTACATTGTTTCCCCATCCATTTGCCATGAAGTGATTGGACCGGATGCTGTGATCTTAGCTTTCTGAATGTTGAGTTTTAAGCCAACATTTTCACTTTCCTCTTTCTGACGCTTTGCAGCCCCATGAACTGTAGCCCGCCAGCTGTCTCTTATACACACCTTTGTTGGCCAAGTAATGTCTCTGCTTTTTAATATGCTGTCTAGGTTGATCATAGCTTTCCATCTAAGGAGCAAGCATCTTTTAATTTCATTGCTGCAGTCACTATCTGCAGTGATTTTTGGAGCCCCAAAAAATAGTTTCTCACTGTGTACATTGTTTCCCCATCCATTTGCCATGAAGTGATTGGACCGGATGCTGTGATCTTAGCTTTCTGAATGTTGAGTTTTAAGCCAACATTTTCACTTTCCTCTTTCACTTTCATTAAGAGTATCTTTAGTTCTTCTTCCCTTTCTGTGATAAGGGTGGTGTCATCTGCATATCTGAGGTTACTGATATTTCTCCTGGCAATCTTGATTCCAGCTTGTGCTTCATCCAGCCTGGAATTTCATATGATGTCCTGTCATATAAGTTGAATAAGCAGGGTGACAATATGCAGCCTTGACATATTTCTTTCCCGATTTGGAACCAGTCTGTTGTTCCATGTTCAGTTCTAACTGTTGCTTCTTGACCTGCATACAGATTTCTCAGGAGTCAGGTCAGGTGGTCTGGTATTACCATCTCTTAAAGAATTTTTCCGAGTTTGTTGTAATCCACACAGTCAAAGGCTTTGGTGTAGTCAGTAGAGCAGAAATAGATGTTTTTCTGGAACTCTCTTGCTTTTTTGATGATCCCACAGATGTTGGCAATTTGATCTCTGATTCCTCTGCCTTTTCTAAATACAGCTTGAACATCTGGAAGTTCATGGTTCATGTACTTTTGAAGCCTGGCTTGGAGAATTTTGAACATTACTTTGCTAGCATGTGAGATGAGTGCAAGTATGGGGTAGTTTGAAAATTCTTTGATATTGCCTTTCTTTGGGATTGGAATGAAAACTATCCTTTTCCAGGCCTGTGGTCACTGCTGAGTTTTCCAAATGTGCTGGCATCTTGAGTGCAGCACTTTCACAGCGTCATCTTTCAGGATTTGAAATAGCTCAACTGGAATTCCATCACCTCTACTAGCTTTGTTCGTAGTGATGCTTCCTAAGGCCTACTTAATTTTGCACTCCAGGATGTCTTGCTCTAGGTGAGTGATCATGCCATCATGGTTATCTGGGTCATGAAGATCTTTTTTGTATAGTTCTTCTGAATATTCTTGCTACCTCTTCTTCATATCTTCTGCTTCTGTTAGGTCATACCATTTCTGTCCTTTATTGTACCCATCTTTGCATGAAATATTCCCTTGGTATCTCCAATTTTCTTGAAGAGATGTCTAGTCTCTGCCATTCTATTGTTTTCCTCTATTTGCACTGATCACTGAGGAAGGTTTTTTTAAATCTTTCCTTGCTGTTCTTTGAAACTCTGCATTGAAATAGGTATGTCTTTCCTTTTCTCCTTTGCCTTTTGCTTCTCTTCTTTTCTCAGCTATTTGTAAGGCCTCTTCAGACAACCATTTTGCCTTTTTGCATTTATTTTTCTTGGGGATGGTTTTGATCACTGCCTGCTGTACAGTGTCATGACCCCCATCCATAGTTCTTCAGGCACTCTGTCTATTGGATCTAATACCTTGAATCTGTTTGTCACTTCCACTGTATAATTATAATGAATTTGATTTCGGTCATACCTGAATGGTCTAGTGGGTTTCCCTACTTTCTTGAATTTAAGTCTGAATTTGGCAATAAGGAGTTCATGATCTGAGCCACAGTCAGTCCCAGTCTTGTTTTTGCTGACTGTATAGAACTTCTCCATCTTTGGCTGCAAAGAATATAATCAGTCTGATTTTGTGGTGATGTCCATATGTAGAGTCCTCTCTTGTGTCATTGGAAGAGGGTGCTTGCTATGACCAGTAGGTTCTCTTGGCAGAATTTTGCCCTGCTTCATTTTGTACTCCAAAGCGAAACTTAACTGTTACTCCAGGTATCTCTTGACTTCCTACTTTTGCATTCTTTCCCCTATAATGAAAAGGACATCATTTTTCATGTTAGTTCTAGAAGGTCTTGTAGGTCCTGATGAAGTGTTCAGCTTCAGCTTCTTCACCATTACTGGCTGGGGCATAGTGGATTACTGTGATATTGAATGGCTTGCATTGGAAATGAACAGAGATTACTCTGTCGTTTTTGAGATTACACCCAAGTACTGCATTTTGGACTCTTTTGTTGACTATGAGGGCTACTCCATTCTTCTAAGGGATTTTTTGCCCACAGTAGTAGATGTAAAGTGAAGTCGCTCAGTCATGTCCGACTACTCACGACCCCATGGACTGCAGCCCACCAGGTTCCTCCATCCATGGGATTCTCCAGGCAAGAGTACTGGAGTGGGTTGCCATTGCCCTCTCCAGTAGTAGATGTAATGGTCTTCTAAATTAAATTTGCCCAGTACAGTCCAGTTTGGTTCACTGATTCCTAAAATGTTGGTGTTCACTCTTGCCATCTCCTGTTTGACCCCTTCTGATGTATCTTTATTCATGGACCTAACATTCCAGGTTCCTATGCAATATTGCTCTTTACAGAATCAGACTTTACTTCCTCACCAGTGACATCAACAACTGGGCATTAAAAAAAATTTTTTTTTTACTTAATTTTTTTTTTTTTTTTTTACTGTACAGCAGTGTATTGGTTTTGCCACACATCAACATGAATCTGCTACGGGTGTACACGTGTTCCCAGTCCTGAACCCCCCCCCAACCTCCTCCCGGACACTATCCCTCCAAGTCATCCCAGTGCACCAGCCCCAAGCATCCTGCACCCTGCATTGAACCTAGACTGGCGATTCGTTTCTTATATGATATTTGCTTTGACTCCATCTCTTCATTCTTTCTGGAGTTATTTCTCCACTCTTTCCCAGTAGCATATTGGGTACCTACAGACCTGAGGAGTTCATCTTTCAGTGTCACATCTTTTTGCCTTTTCATACTGTTCATGGGGTTCTCAAGGCAAGAATATGGAAGTAGTTTGCCATTCTCTTCTCCAGTGGACCCAAGTTTTGTCAGAAATCTCCACCATGACCCGTCTGTCTTGGGTGTCCCTACAAGGCATGATTCATAGTTTCATTGAGTTAGACAAGGCTGAATGGATAAATGAGTTAGACAAGGATGAATGGATAAAGATGTAGTATACAAATACAAAGAAATATTAACCATAGAAACAAATGAAAATCTGCAATTTGTAACAACATAAATGGTCCTAGACAAATACTGTTTGTTATCACTTATATGCAGAATCTAAAAAAATAAGACAGATAAATGAATATAGCAAAACAGAAACAGACCCTGAGATATAGAGAACAAGCTAGTGAATACCAGTGGGCAGAGGGAAGGAGAGAGGGGCAATGTAGGGGGAGAGGATGAACTACCATGTGTAAAATAAACCACAAAGATATATTCTGCAGCACAGGGAAATGCAGGCATTATTTTATAATACCTTTAAATAGAATATAATCTATAAATGTATTGAATAGTATTGAATAATCTATAAAAGTATTGAATCCTGTAAATGTTGTATACTTTAAATGAATATAATATTGTAAGTTAACTAAATTTCAATATAAAAAAGTTACTAACTGTAGTTCAGTGTATGGTGATGAGAAGCCATAGCAATGCACTCTAAAAGTCTTCAGGAACAAGTCAAACCTTAGTAATTATCAGAAATTCCAACCTGGAGGGAAACTGTTGACTATCCAAAATGTAATGCAAAACTCCCCTCTCTTCATTTAAAAAAGCAGTTTTGGGGAGTATAGTTACTTTACAATGTTCTGTTATTTGCTGCTGTACAGCAAAGTGAATCAGCTATATGTATACATATATCCCCTCTTCTTTGGATTTCCTTCCCCTTTAGGTCACCAAAGAGCATTGGGTAGAGTTTCCTGTGCTATACAGTAGGTTCTCATTTCTTATCTCTTTCATACATAGTAGTATATATATGTCATTGCCAGAATCTCCCAGTTCATCACTTCCACTTTCCCTTTTGGTGTCCATACATTTGTTCTCTACATCGGGGTCTGTATTTCTGCTTGGGAAATAAGTTCATCCATACAGTTTTTCTAGATTCTACATATATGTGTTGATATTATTTGTTTTTCTCTTTTTGACTTACTTCATTCTGTATGATAGTCTCTGAGTCTATCCCCATCTCTGCAAGTGGCACAGTTTTGTTCCTTTTTATGGTTAAATAGTGTTCCAGTGTATGTATGTGCCACATCTTCTTTATCCATTCCTCTGTTGATGGACATTTAGGTTGCTTCCATGTCCTGGCTATAGTAAATAGGGCTACAATGAACTGTTGGTGGGAATGTGGATAGGTGTAGCCACTATGGAAAACAATGGGGATGTTCCTTAAAAAACTAAAAATAGAGCTATCATATGACCCAGTAATCCCACTCCAGGGCATATATATATATATATATATATATATATATATATATATATATATNGGGAATGTGGATAGGTGTAGCCACTATGGAAAACAATGGGGATGTTCCTTAAAAAACTAAAAATAGAGCTATCATATGACCCAGTAATCCCACGACAGGGCATATATATATATATATATATATATATATATATATATATACACCCAGAGAAAACCATAATTCCAAAAGATAAGATGCATCCCTTCTCTTACCTCATGCAGATTCCCCCTAATCTCTGTAAGTGGTTCTTTGGATCCCTCGTCACATGACTTTGGGCTTCCCTGGTGGCTCAGATGGTAAGGAGCTTGCCTGCAATGTGGGAGACTCTGGTTCTATCCCTGGGTTGGGAAGATCCCCTGGAGAAGGAAATGGCAACCCACTCCAGTATTAAGAATTCCATGGACCAAGGAGCCTGGTGGGCTATTGGTCCATGGGGTCACAAAGAGTCGTACACAACTGAGCAACTAACACTCACATGGCTTTGGCAAGGAAGTCACATGCCCTTCCCTTCTTCAAGAGAGGGAAAGACACTACCAAGCCAAGGACTCACAGCACTGTAAATTGTTCTCTGATTCTTTCTAGTCTCTAAATACATTTGATTTGGGTTGAAAAGGAATGGAGTAAGTCTCAGTAGCATGACTAGTCAGCCACCCCTGTCTAAGCCCTATAAGATTGTGTTCAGGACTCTGGTGGCTCTTTTTAGAATATGGGGATACTTGGCATCCTTTTTTGTTTGCTTGTTTTAGCAATGCAGCTATAACCAAAATTCTGAGACAACTTTAGAAGTCCCATTAAATGTCCTGCTGAATTTGTATTGTGTTTTCTTACTTAATACTTCTGTAGAAGCATGCTTCTGTCATGAAAATCATCAAAATAACTCAGAATTTTATCATTTCCACTTAGAAAATAGTCTTGAAAGGTAAATTACTAAGAAAGCATTTTTAGGCCTGGAATCCACATTTCCAAATTAATTTCCAGAAAAATGAATGTCTATTTGACTTTTGGATTGCCATTAAAAAAATAGAGTAAATAACAATGGAAAAGAAAGTAATGGTTTACCTTTTTTCTTATATCAGGAATTCATAAACAAAATTAAAAGGCAAGCTACAGACTAAAAAAATGCAACAAATGTGCCAGGTATAATGTTAATATCTTCTCATGCAGAAGTACACATGACTAATAAACACTGAAAGTGTGTTGCGCTTCATTAATCGTGAAAAAAATACAACTTAAATCAATTAAGTATCAGTTTGTCTATCAAACTGGAAATATTTTTAAAGCAAACATTTAATACTAACACTCTCAGAGTACATGGGACCTCTTGTACACTACTAGTATTGATTAAAAATTCTTCCTGGAAAACATTTTGGTAAAAGAGTTCATATATCTTTGCCTAGTAATTCCATTTCTAATAATATACCATAAAGAAATAATTTGAGATGTCCATTTAAGTTTGTGGGGGAAAAGTCACCACAATGATAATCTAATGAACAAAAATAAATAGAAATAATACTTTTGTTAATTAGTCATAGGTAAATTTATATCCTTGGATAGTGCATAGTTATTATAAAGGAAGTTTGCAAGGCTTTTTAATGTCATGGAAAATGTTTTGTGAAAATAATTGTGATGTAACATCATGTACTGAAAACTGTCTCAGATGGAGTACATTAGTTACTATTGTGCATGCGAGTGTGGTGTACAATGTTGGCGTTGGTATGGTATTCCAGTGCTTTTCAGATGATCCTTGTTTCATAAAATGAAATCAGGAACTGCCATAAAGCTGAAGTATGTGATGACTTGTCTAAGCCCAGATCCTTATCTGTTACAGTTGTTGTTAATGCTTCATGATTCTCAAATTACATATTATATTGATATTGAACATTAAGACACACATGGAGCTAAATCATATTGCAAGTATCTGAGAACATTCAAATATATGTATGGATTTGCCAGTGCAAATGATAGAGGGTCTGTATGTCACAAGATACTGAAAGCCTGTGTGGCATGATCATCTGATAAAATATCAAACAAACATTCTCAAAAATGTGTGGAAAGTTCTACTAGTAGTCTTCTTCCTCTTGTCTGTTCTGGTAACCTTCTGCCTATTAATGGAATGTTAGTTGTTAGGTGATGGGAAGGAGGAATTAACTGGAAGGGAAGTGGGAGTAATGAGAGAAGGTGTGTAACCTATTTAAGTTTATAACAAAATAATTTGATGTAATCACAAGATGTCAGTTTGATGGCTCCCATGATGCAAATTGGCATGAAAAACACAGTAAGGTTTCTTAAAATTGTGTGTGATTGGGCTCAGTTGTTTATGTTAGACTGAGATCCATTAGTCCTTGAAAGCAGTTAGTAGGTGTGTTTTTGCTCATCATTCTACCCCCTACATTTATCACAATACATAGCATCTCATAAGTATACAGTACTTTAACATTTCTTTCTATGTTCTTTTACATATATAAATAAAAGAGATGAAATCAAGTTACCTCCATTTCAGAAAACATGGAAGAAGGATTTAAGAACTCCATAATGCTCATTTTGAGGCACCATGGTGTTTTATGTTTAGGCTTTGATGTATAGTATCTTTGTAAGAGTTTCAAGAATCATATTTGTTTATTTTTAATCTTAGTTTGGCCACTCATTGTGGCATGCAGGATCTTAGTTCCCTGATTAAGAATCAAACCCATGCCTCCTGCAATGGAAGCACAGAGTCTTAACCACTGGACCACCAGAGAAATCCCTCAGAAATCATATTTTGAATGATTAGTTTATCATTTACTTAGAAAGGGATGTTATAATCACATGCTGTGATTGGGTTTTATTATTCCTTGCACATCTATCAAATTGTTTTTTGTGTATTATTCTGTTTACATTATGCAATAAACTTAGTCTAAAATAATGTTTTGCCTTAAAATACTGTGTCTAATATGAATATGTCTTCTTTTGTTTATTGATTATGTGCCATAACTTATTTCATCCTTTTATTTTATCCTTGCTGTATGTTTGTGGTTGAGATATTTCTTTTGTGAATTTCGTGTAATTGTTTTAATAATGAAAAAGGTATTGCATAAATTTCCTTTTATTAAAGCATCCCCAAGATATTTATAATTGCAGTTTGGATTTCCTCTTTCAAGGAAAGCTTCACTTATTCCCTCTCTAATGTTCTTCCTGTCTTTATATAATTCTATGTTTCTGCCCTGTATCATTTTCCTTGTACCTGACAAATCTTTTAACACTTCTTGTAGGGTGGATCTTCTGGTGATGAATTCCTTCAGTTTTTGTTTGTCTGAGAAAGTCTTTTTATCTCCTTCACTTTTAAAGAATACTTTAGCTAGACACAGAAATCTAGGCCATTGGGTTTTATTCTTTTAACATTTTATTTATTTATTTATTTACAGTATTGTATTGGTTTTGCCATGCTTCAACATGAAAGATTTCACTTCACCTTCTTGCTTACATAGTTTCTGATGAAGTCTTCTGTAATTCTCATCCTTATTCTGCTATAAGTATACTTAGATTTATTTCTCCCTTGGCTTCTTCCAGTATTTTTTCTTTGCTTCTGGTTTTCTGCAGTTTGAATGTCATGTTCCTCAATGTAAATTTCTTAGTGTTTTTCTGCTGGGTGTTCTCTGAGTTTTTGAATCTGTGATTTTTTGTCTGCATTAATTTTGGAAAAGTCTTAGCCATTATTATTTACAATATAATGTTCCATTCCATTCTTCTGTTCCACTCTCTCTTTTTTCTTCTTCTTTTGTTCCAGTTGTGGCATATGTTGAATCCTTTTAAATTGTCTCACAATAATTGAATGTTCTGTTTTTCTTTTCTTTCTTCTGTTTATATTAGTTTGGGAAGCATCTCTGGCCATATCTTCCAAGTTCGCAAATTCTCTCAGCCATGTCTAGTCTTCTAATGACCTCATCAAATGCAATCTTTATTTCTTTTATGAGATTTCTGTATTTCTAGCATTTCCTTTTGGGGGGGCTGCACCCCTTGGTATGTGGGATCTTAGTTCCTGGATCAGCAATTGAACACATGCCCCCTGCAGTGAAAGCGTGGATTCTTACCAGTGGGCTGCTAGGGAAGTCCTTCTGGCATTTCCATCTGATTTTTTCTGAGGATTTCCATCTCTTTGCTTACATTACCCATTTGTTCTGGCATATTGTCTGCTTTTTTATTAGAGTCTTTGACATATTAATTATAATGTATTAAATTCCCTAATAATTCCAATAGTTCTATCATATTTGAGTCTGATACTTTTGCTTTGTCTCTTCAGACTTTTTCTTCTTGCCTTTTGGTGTGCCTTGTAATTTTTTTTGAAAGAGAGAGGGGGGCCTCTATTGTGAAGATTTATGTTCCTCTTACTAGGAGTTGGGCTTTGTTTAAATTTTACTTTAGCAATAGTTGGCAGAGGCTTCATATTCCCCTAGTGTCCTTGATTTTGTCTCCTGTCTTGACTTTGGGCTCCTTAAAAAGTCTCTGCTTGGAGCTCATTCAGATGTAATCCATTATAATATACTTGAGCCCTGTTGGTATGGTGGTAGGTGCTCTCTCGCTCAGTCATGTCCAACTCTTTACAGCCCCATGAACTGTAGCCCGCCAGGGTCCTCTGCCCATGGAATTTTCCAGACAAGAATACTGGAGTGGGGTGCCATTTCCTACTCCAGGGGATCTTCCCAACCCAGGGATCAAACCCACATCTTTTAAATATCCTGCATTGGCAAGTGGATTCTTTACTACTGAGCCACCTGTGAAGCCCAAGGTATGGTATGGTATGGGGAAAAGGGAGTGTTCTGTAATATTCCAATTATATTTCAGTGTTTTAGTGGGCCTGTGACTCTGGCCTATGGCCTTTACAAGTATTTCTATTTGTTTAGTCCTCCCCTGCCCCCACCCCTCCCATCCCTTCTCTGCCACACACATACCTTAGGTGAGACAAGAAAGGTAGAGAGGGGCTGGAACAAGGCTCTGGTAGTCTTTCCTCTTGAAAAGTAGGACTTTGTTACAAAGAAGGCTCTGGGCATATTTTACAAGTATAATCACAAAGACTCTTCCCCTGCTTCTGCTGGGGCCATAGTCGGGGGTCTTTCTCAGATCTTGACTGTGAGAACCTGGTGAGATTCCTGAAATAAAGCCCATGAAAGTGTGCTTCCCCGACCGGACTACCACTCCCAAGAGTTTCACTCTCATTTTAGTCCACTTCAGCCTCTAGGAGTTTGTCACATTTTCATTTAAGACTTCCTATAAGTTTATGGCTCTAGTGTCTTCTGCCTTAGGTAAGCACATCTTATTTGTGACCCTTGATTTGCCTCTCCTTCAATATTACAGGATGGTGATTTGCTCTGAAACCTCATTTTTCTGTTGAGTACAAGAAAAGTCATTGACTGTTAGTTTGTTTAGCTTTTTTGTTGTTAGCACTTCTTTTTAAGACTGTCTCTGCTGCTAAGTCACTTCAGTCGTGTCCGACTCTGTGTGACCCCATTGACGGCAGCCCACCAGGCTCCCCCATCCCTGGGATTCTCCAGGCAAGAATACTGGAGTGGGTTGCCATTTCCTTCTCCAATGCATGAAAGAGAAAAGTGAAAGTGAAGTCACTCAGTCTGTCCGACTGTTAGCGACCCCATGGACTGCAGCCCACCAGGCTACTCTGTCCATTGGATTTTCCAGGCAAGAGTACTGGGGTGGGGTGCCATTGCCTTCCCTCTAGCCTTACATTTATTGTTTTGTGAAGAAATGCAAAAAAAGAATCAGTTGATATTGTGGGTTCCTGAAAAAAAAGGAGAAACCTAGACCCTGTATTCTAGCGATGGGAAGAAACCCCAGATAGGTTTGTAAGATTCTCTAACAGTGTGGCCTTGTGTCTCACTTCCTGGGAAAGGCCAGGAAGAGGATGAGAACAAGACCACAAAATAAAAATGGTTGTGTGGTGTCTGTAGGCATTCTGAGCTTTGGGTCTCTTCACATAGTTTCTCTCAGCTCAGGATATCATGGAAGTATAAGAGTATGTTCATCAAAGACAGCCTCACAGAGATGAAAAAGCCTCAGCATATGATAGGAGTAGCAGGGTATTTCCCATGTATATGAGTGGAATATGACACCCTCGGAGAGAGTGAGACCCCATCAGGGCTTTGTGGTAGAAATTGAGGCTCAACTCAACAGCTACATGCTTGGACAAACAATGGCAAACCAAATACAACATCATATCATGCTGGCATGTATATATGATAACCAACATATATCACCCATCCTGATGTTTTGACACTGAGATATTATAATTTAGACACAACCCCAATAAATGGGGTGAGGAGAACTTCACGCTGCTAGAGTTGAGTTTCAGCCACTCAGTAGATTGGAAACTTGACAGGATTCAAGCTAAGCTGCAGAGAAAAAGAAAACTTGCATTTCTTGTATACCTAAATTTGTCAGATAATATCCATACCTGATGAAGAACCAGTAGCAGAAAGTATGTGATAAATGCTGAGTGTGTGTGTGCTAAGTCACTTCAGTTGTGTCCAATTCTTTGTGACCCTATGGACCATATAGCCTGCCAGGCTCCTCTATCCAAAGCGTTCTCCAGGCAAGAATACTGGATTGGGTTGCCATGCCCTCCTCCAGGGGATCTTCCCGACCCAGGGATCAAACCCATATTTCTCTCTGTCTCCTGCATTGGCAGGCAGATACTTTACTACTAGTACCAGCTGAGAAGCCCTATAAATAGTGAGTATCACAGACAAATTTATCTATTCAAAACATAGGCCACATGGCTCTTATTGATTGAAAACCACAGTAGTCTTACCTCCAGGCAAGAGTGACATCATGTGAGAAATGACCCCTGGCACTTTGATCAGTACCAAATATAAAGGAAACTAGATACTTGAGGAGCAAAAAGAACTTCTAACAATAAGCATTCTTTCTGCAGTGAAAACTGCCATTCCACAATACTCCTCCTCCTCCATGTTTTCCCTCTTACTTCAGGCACATCTCTTTTCTCCCTAGTTATTTTCTCAACATTCCTCTTCTTTTTCTTCTTTCCCCTTGTTTATTTTCCTTTGTTTTTCATTTACCCCTAACCTGTTTTATCTCCTTCCATTTCCTTTACACACCCCTTCTCCCTTCTGCATTCTACTTCCTTATTCTCTTCCTGCTTTTTCCATTTCAACTTAATATCCATTGTTTCTCTATTCTCTTATATGTCATTATCTTAATAAATCCCTTTACTTGAAATTGTCATTACTTTTTTCTTTTATTACTGTTTGCCTTTTTCTTTTTTCCTTCTGCCCTTTTCTTCCTCTTATACCCTCTCTTTTCAACTTTTCTCTCTTCATTTCTCCCTCTCTTCATGCTTCTAACAACATGGTGATAAAAAGTAAGAGAATAGAATGGAACCAAGGTGTACTTACAATCAACAGGAATGGGATTTGGGAACAAGGCCAAAAGAAACATGAAAAACTATAAGTAAAATAAGAGAAATAAGCTACTAAATGCTTACTCCTTGGAAGAAAAGTTATGACCAACTGGATAGTATATTCAAAAGCAGAGACATTACTTTGCCNTGAAATATGATGTTTAAAAACTACTTATAAAAAAAGCAACAAACATTCTAAATGGTGAAATGGTAAAGTCATTTCAAGAAAAAGAAAGAGATATTACTTATTGAGATTATTACTTAATATCTTTTTTGATGTTTCACCAAGTCATCAGAATAACTGCAATATATAATGTAAATTCAGTTCAGTTCAGTCGCTCAGTCTTGTCCAACTCTTTGTGACCCCATGGACTGCAGCACACCAGGCCTCCCTATCCATCACCAACTCCTGGAGTTTACTCAAACTTATGCCCATTGAGTTGGTGATGCCATCCAACCATCTCATCCTCTGTCATCTCCTTCTCCTTCTGCCTTCAGTCTTTCCTAGTATCAGGGTCTTCTCAAATGAGTCAGTTCTTTGCATCAGGTGGCCAAAGTATTGGAGTTTCAGCTTCGGCATCAGTCTTTCTAATGAATATTTAGAGCTGATTTCCTTTAAGGAAAATGTAGTATACTTTTTAATGTAAATTAAGTGATCAAATTATTTTTATAGTATGATTTTACATTAGAAATCTCAATTAAAAAAAAAATACTTGAACTGGGGACATAGACTTGCAGCAAGAAGGAATAAATGCTGTAGATGTACTCTTCCATGTTTGTCCTTGGGTGCATTCTATATAATCTAAATGAAATCACCCTGAAAGTAGAAGATAAGATGGTGTGCTTTCTAGGGAGCTTAGATCCCAAACAATGACGTGGTGTGAGTTCTCTGGCTATGTCATTAGGCACCCAGGTCTCTTCCAGTCAGGGCAGTATTCCTACAAGCTTAATATGGAGCTGGAACTCTCATTTAGCCCTCAGTAACAAGGAGCCCCTCTCTCCCAGGTGTCAGTGGAGGCTGAGTGGGAATATGGACTTCCACTCACATGTGATAAGCCAGAAGATTAAATAAGATTCAGATCCTTATAAAATGCAAAATATCTTGGATACAATTGAAAATCACTTGTCATATCAAGAAATATGATAATCACACCTTGAATGAGAGAAGACAGTCAACACATACCAACATCAAGATGATACAGATATTAGAATCATCTACAAGGGTTTTTAAACAGCCATGATAAAGATGTTTCAATGAGCAACTGTTCAAAGAATACAGAAAGTCTCAGCAAAGAAATAGAAAATCTCCAAAATAAATAGAAGGTATAAGGAGCAATCAAAAAGAAATTTAGGAACTGAAAAATCCAAAATCCAATAAATGAACTTAACTAATAATAGATGAACTCAGAAGTAGAATAAATAGAAAAATGAATTAGTGAACTTAAGGTGGAATGACAGAAAATACTATACCTGACAGGGAAAAATATGCTGAAAACCAAAGATAGAGCTTCAAGTATTTGTTGGACTACTGCAAAAGATCTAACATAGGTATCATCATAGTCACAGAAAGAGAGGAGGAGGGGCTGAAAAATGTCTGAAAACTTCCCATGTTTGGAAAAAAGCATACTTGGATAGCCCCAACATCATCAACCAACAGGATCTAATCGATATTTATAGAACACGTCCCCCAACAATGACAGAATACCAAAAACTCTGATTAAGAAGTCAAAGAAAATCAAAAGGAGAGAATGCCCACAGATTGAATGCAGTTGCTATCATAATTACAGTAAGATGCTTTGTGTGTGTGTGCCCAGTCATGTCCTACTCTTTGTGACCCCCATGGACTGTAGCCCACCAGGCTCCTCTGTGCGTGGGATTTCCCAAGCAAGAATACTGGAGCGAGGTGCCGTTTCCTTCTGCAGGGGATCTTTCCAACCCAGGGATTGAACCCAAGATACTTTGTAGATATAAATTATTCCAAAATGTATGGGAAAGCAGAAGAACTAGAATAATAGATAAAATAATTCTGAAAAAGAACAAAATTCAATTCAACTTCAAGACTATTGTTTAGCCACAGTAATCAAGACCATTGCAATATTGATGGAGGAGTAGACACATAGACCAATGGAACAGAATAGAGAACTTGAGAAATAGCCTTACACAAGTATGGCCAACTGAGCTTTTACAAGGGTGCAAAAATAACTCAAATGGGAGGATTATCTTTTCAACAAATTGTGCTGGAATGATAAGATGGATTTTTGTAGCTCTGCTTCTACCATCCCCCCAAATAAAACTCAACCTAGACCTCACATCTAATTCAAAATTTAAATCCAAATGGAAGATAGACTTCCATAAAAAAGTTAAAACCACAAGACTTCTGGAATATAATACAGGATAAAAATCTTCAGATTGTTAGGGTTTGTTGAAGTGTTCTTAGAAATGACACAGATCTTTAGAAGGAGAAAAAATCAATAAATTGGGCTTTCTAAAAAATGTGCCATGTGACTCTCTTAAAGAGGATGAAGACAAAAGTTACAAACTGCGAGAAACCAGTATGCAAACCATATATCTGACAGGGGACTTATACATAAAATATGTAAATTCTTAAGGCTCAACACTTAAAAAAAAAAGCAATTAAATTGGAAAACTGGACAAAAGACATGAAGAAACATTGCACCAAAGAGGATATATTGATGGCATGTTAAAAATATTCAACATCATTAACCATTAGTGTTAGTTGCTCAGTCATGGCCAACTCTTTGCGACCCCATGGACTGCAGCCCACTAGGCTCCTGTGTCCATGAGATTTTCCAAGCAAGGGTACTTGAGTGCATTGCCATTTCTTTCTCCAGGGGATCTTCCCAACCCAGGGATCGAACCTGGGTCTGCTGCACTGCAGGTAGATTCTTTACCAACTGAGCTACAAGGGAAGCCCATAAGTTCTTGTTTCTCTGGGATAAATGCCCAAGAGGGCAATTGTTGGATTGTGTAATAGGAGCATGTTAGGTTTTATAAGAAACTTGCCAAACTTTCCCAGTGATTGTATCATTTTACATTCCCAGCAACAATGTGTGAGTGGATCTATTTTCTCCAAATCCTTGCCAGCATCCGTTGTATTTTTTTAGGCATTCTGGTAGATGTGAAATAATAACTCATTGTGGTTATAATTTACATTTTCCTCATTAACCTGACCAACTGAACTGAACTGAACTGATGACTGTTTGTGCAATAGAAGACTTGACTGGGCAGGTCTGAGGTGTTCAGACCCTGAGCATTCCAAAAAAAAAATGTCTGCACATTCCAAAGCAAGGTCCAGCTCTTGACAAGCTCCTGGGAGATAACCTCTAAACCTTTGGCATATTATGCCTGATTAGAATCTTTTTGTTTAGCCGGGGCTTTGGGCCAACAGATGGTTTATGTTAAGAGTATGATTTATAGTGGGGCCTTGAGCCTTGTGGCATTAGTTTGACTTCAACACAGGCTGGAGACTGAGTAGTTAAGGTTAGCCACCCAGGTGTTCCCTGCCTACATGACTAAACTCCAGTAAATCCCAGGGATCAGGTTTGTTACACATCTTGCTGGGAGAATTAAGCACTGGCCATACAATTCCACTGAAAGGGAACAAATGGGAGCTCACCCCTGTTCTCTCCTGGACATGTGAGTTATGCACCTTTTAGCTTTGTGGATTTAAAATGGTATCCTTCCATTGTAATAAACTATAGCCTTGAATGTAACACCTATCCTGAGTTCTGTGAGTGCTTCTAGTAAATCACTGAATGCAAGGGTGGTCTTCAGGACCCTACCACTGGTAAATCCTAGGTCACATTGTTTTAGCTGCTAAGGTGGCTCTTGCAGTTGGAACTGTTATGTAATATAAGAGTATATACACTGTATTACCTTACTACAATGTGAAAAAAAAATTTGCAATACATCTAGCCCTATGCGATTTCAATTAGCATGTGTAAGACTGTTCAAAGAAATCTCCAAAATAATTAAGACAAAGACAACACAAGAAAAATAGGCAAAAGACTTGCACAAGCACTTTACAAAAGAAATCCAGTAGGTCCATTGACATATGAATATGTATTCCACTACTTATCAGAAATGTAAATTAAAACCACAAGGAGATACCAGTAAAACACACACCAGGTTGGGAAAAAAATTGGTAAAGGCTTATGACACCAAACACTATAGAGTGTATTGATCTTACTGCTGGGCATCTGATGTCACAGGAATAAATATTAAGCAGTAAAAGTAATGATATATGTACAGGTATTTTATTACAATGTTGTCAGTATGTGCTCCCTCCCCACACCAAAACACCTGAAACCAAAATGAATTACCATCAATGAGAAAATGATTTAATATATTGTGGTCCATCTCTATCGTGGAATAGTATGCAGCAATGCAAAAGAATGAATCAGAGGTAGATTAACATTAACTGAGATAAATCAGATAGGTTAAAATATATATAATATGATCTTCATCTTTGTAAAACAATAAAAAAGGACTTTTTGAACATGATAGAATATAAAAAATGGTTTTTAAAATGCATATCTCAGATGAGGGTAGAGGTAAAAGAAAGTGGGAGGCAGTAAGTATTAATAAAAGAATGCAATTCAAAGTATGGCATATATAAGGTAATCCCATTTATGCAAGAATATATGTACATAAAGTATTGTATGAGAAGTTAGCAACAAAACCTTAACAGTTACCTCAAAGTGGTGAAATTTGGAGTGATGGCTACTTAATTTCTGAAATACTTAGGTAATGTTTGAATTTTTTTAATGACAGGTATGCATTTGTATAATGAGGAAAAGTAAATGAATTCATCACAGGAAAGAAACAAGAATGCCTTTGAGGTTTCTTGTATAAGCAACAGAATGAATGGTGGTATTCATTCATTGATTAAACAAGTATTTTTTGAGCATATAAAATACACTAGGCATCATTTTATGTTCTAAGGATACAGCAATGAATAAAACAAAAATCTATCTAATGGATTCTAATGGAGAGAGAAGGGCATGACAGGATAAACACAGTGTTGGTGAGGAGGAGGATATATGGGACCTGTTAATTGTGAAAATACAGAGACAATTGCAAGAGTGGGGTAGGTTGTCAGATTACAGATTTAGAATTCATAAGTCAAGACTGAAGATAACAGATATGGGATCAGAAAGCATATAAAATGGTGTTTTAGGCCTCCTTTCTTGAGTCTGATCACGTCCCACTGCAGACACTTTCCAGAGGAAGTGCTGAGAAAAAACAGGCATCTGACAGAGGAGGTTGCTATGCAACAGATGGGGAAAGTTATCCAGCCAGGCAGAATTGATGTTGGCCCTTGGGGACCAAATGCTGCAGTACTTCCCAGCATTAGCTTCCTTTTGTATGTTGGCTTCTGGTGGAGCTGATGCCAGAATAAATGTGAAGGGTACAAAGATGTACCTTGGATTTTTGGAAAGTATCAGTTCAGTTTGAGTCATTTCACATCTATATAACATTTTCTGCCTTTTTGTGCCTCTCCATTCTGGAAGCACAGTTTGTGTCGTTGCGTAGGACCCCAGTAAGTGCTACTTGTCTTTCCCATTTGCATGTTGAGAAGCCAGACTCAGAGAATTCCAGTGGCCTGAGTGGGTTCACACAGCTAGTGACAAACTGGCCCAGCACTCCATCCCAGGAACTGAGGCCCAGCCCTGGAAGGAACCAGGGCAAACATTTACTCTCAGTCAAGGCTTGCCATGATTCAGACACCCAAGTACCTGAGTGTCCTGGCCACTCTGGAGGGCACCAAGAAGGCCTCAGGGACATTTGTGCCACTCTGAGAAAAGAGGCCTGACATATCAGGGAGTGGACCCCAAAAAGCAATTCGTACACCTGGGTGGACCCACATAGAGCAGGCAGGGGTGGGGAGGGGGTGCTGGGGCCCTGACCTGTGTTCTCCAGGATGCAGAGCATGAGCTCAAGTTTGGGACAGACGTTGACAGAGCAGGGGAGGTTGAGTGAATCTACTGCTCAAACTGAAGAAGTGAGGGTGCCTCAGTTCCTCAGCCAGCAATGGTGCAACATGGGTTTCAGGGTCTGGAAAACCAGGCCCACATTTTGCATTTTCCGTTTACTGACTGCCCTTGTCTAGTTCATGCAATATGTCTGTACCTCATTATCTTGATCTGTAAAATGGAGATGCTGATACCCACGTTTCAGGGCTTCTGTGAGAGGAAAACAAGCCCTAGCATAGATCCTACTGTGAAGTACAAGCTGTGCCCATCTCTCCCCACCTCCCCACCTCCTCACACAAAATAAATAGCTGGAACTGCACAAAGGGCAAGAAAGTAGCTAATGTTTGAGTCTGGAAACTGTTGAGTGGGGAGGAGATCTTGTAGGGTCACATGGCAGGCACAGACTTTTTCTACCTCCATTAATGTATCCCTCTCTGGCCATTTTCCTAGGTCCCTAGATGGATGAGATTATTTTTAGCAGGAGCCTAGCACTTGTTGCAATTAGAGACCCTACACAGAGACCTCTTTAATAGTGACCTAAATGCTGCTAGACAAGCGGGTGGTTGATGTACGCTGACAGGAGAGGCCACGATAGGGAAGGGAAAGAACAGAGACGCATTGCGGAAAAGGTAGGGGGGCCGACGCGTGGGGCAAGGGGTGGGATCTAGAGGCACAGCGCATCTGTTTGGGGGAGGGGCCGATGCATACTGTCAACCTGGTTGGTGATGGGGTGGTGTGTTGGCAAAGGGGCGGGGCTGCCTCCCCACTGCACATGCTCAGCATAGCCTTTAGGGCGAAGCTTTTGTTGGGGAAGCGGGCGGGACTCTTATTTGGTCGATCAGGTCTTGCGCATGCGTACAATCATCTGAGGTGGTGGGTGGTATATTAGGCGAAGAGGCGGGGTCGTCTTAGCTGCCGCGCTGGCATTTTCTCCTGGACAAGGAGAGGGTGCGGCTGCTGAGAGCCGAAAACTGCAATCCCGATCCTCTGAGTCGTGAAGAAGGGAGGCTACGAGGGGGTTGGGGTTGGGGCCTGAGGCAAGGTGAGAATTAGCCCCCAGATAGGGCATCTTGCCCCCTGGTGCGGGCCCTCTATTTTTCATCCCGATCCCTTTATCCCGGATTCTTATCCCTCTCCCACTCCCCAAGCCCCGATTCACACCCCTCACCCGATTCTCCCTTATTCAGAATCCCTGTTCGCTCTCTAAACCCCTCCCATCGTTCAAAACCTCTACAGATTTCTCGACTTCGGTCTGTACTGTTATACGATTCTCATTATTCAAAAACTCCATTCAGTTTCCCAAATGCGAATCCCAACTCAATCTGCCTGGATTCAGAATTATCTGAATCCCGATTTGAAGCTTCTCTTCGTAGCTTCTCAGGATTCAGAACCTCCATCCGGACACCCATTCACTTTTCCCACTCCAATCTTGCCCGTTCCTCTCATATTTAGCACCTCATCCGCCCCCACAATCAAACCTCAGACACCACCATCTCCCCAAATTAGTTCCTTCCCGTTTGCCCTCTAGTATAACGCCCAACTCCTCCACACCCCCCAGGCTCTGTTCTTGCCAGAGGGACAAGAATCATGTCTCAGAAAATGGACTGTGGTGCGGGCCTCCTCGGCTTCCAGGTGAGATCTCCACTCCCCACCCCACTGTTTCCCTAGCCGACAGTTCCCCCAGGGCTCCTTTGGCTGTCCAGACGCTTGGATCTGATGTTGCCTTCTTGATGTCTAGATTCCGTCATTTTTCAGATTCCCATGGTTTAAGGTGTGTGTGTGGCGGGGGTGGGGGGTGGGGCTGTCTCTTATACACATCTCCTCGTAGCCTCCCTTCTTCACGACTCAGAGGATCGGGATTGCAGTTTTCGGCTCTCAGCAGCCGCACCCTCTCCTTGTCCAGGAGAAAATGCCAGCGCGGCAGCTAAGACGACCCCGCCTCTTCGCCTAATATACCACCCACCACCTCAGATGATTGTACGCATGCGCAAGACCTGATCGACCAAATAAGAGTCCCGCCCGCTTCCCCAACAAAAGCTTCGCCCTAAAGGCTATGCTGAGCATGTGCAGTGGGGAGGCAGCCCCGCCCCTTTGCCAACACACCACCCCATCACCAACCAGGTTGACAGTATGCATCGGCCCCTCCCCCAAACAGATGCGCTGTGCCTCTAGATCCCACCCCTTGCCCCACGCGTCGGCCCCCCTACCTTTTCCGCAATGCGTCTCTGTTCTTTCCCTTCCCTATCGTGGCCTCTCCTGTCAGCGTACATCAACCACCCGCTTGTCTAGCAGCATTTAGGTCACTATTAAAGAGGTCTCTGTGTAGGGTCTCTAATTGCAACAAGTGCTAGGCTCCTGCTAAAAATAATCTCATCCATCTAGGGACCTAGGAAAATGGCCAGAGAGGGATACATTAATGGAGGTAGAAAAAGTCTGTGCCTGCCATGTGACCCTACAAGATCTCCTCCCCACTCAACAGTTTCCAGACTCAAACATTAGCTACTTTCTTGCCCTTTGTGCAGTTCCAGCTATTTATTTTGTGTGAGGAGGTGGGGAGGTGGGGAGAGATGGGCACAGCTTGTACTTCACAGTAGGATCTATGCTAGGGCTTGTTTTCCTCTCACAGAAGCCCTGAAACGTGGGTATCAGCATCTCCATTTTACAGATCAAGATAATGAGGTACAGACATATTGCATGAACTAGACAAGGGCAGTCAGTAAACGGAAAATGCAAAATGTGGGCCTGGTTTTCCAGACCCTGAAACCCATGTTGCACCATTGCTGGCTGAGGAACTGAGGCACCCTCACTTCTTCAGTTTGAGCAGTAGATTCACTCAACCTCCCCTGCTCTGTCAACGTCTGTCCCAAACTTGAGCTCATGCTCTGCATCCTGGAGAACACAGGTCAGGGCCCCAGCACCCCCTCCCCACCCCTGCCTGCTCTATGTGGGTCCACCCAGGTGTACGAATTGCTTTTTGGGGTCCACTCCCTGATATGTCAGGCCTCTTTTCTCAGAGTGGCACAAATGTCCCTGAGGCCTTCTTGGTGCCCTCCAGAGTGGCCAGGACACTCAGGTACTTGGGTGTCTGAATCATGGCAAGCCTTGACTGAGAGTAAATGTTTGCCCTGGTTCCTTCCAGGGCTGGGCCTCAGTTCCTGGGATGGAGTGCTGGGCCAGTTTGTCACTAGCTGTGTGAACCCACTCAGGCCACTGGAATTCTCTGAGTCTGGCTTCTCAACATGCAAATGGGAAAGACAAGTAGCACTTACTGGGGTCCTACGCAACGACACAAACTGTGCTTCCAGAATGGAGAGGCACAAAAAGGCAGAAAATGTTATATAGATGTGAAATGACTCAAACTGAACTGATACTTTCCAAAAATCCAAGGTACATCTTTGTACCCTTCACATTTATTCTGGCATCAGCTCCNCCATAGTCCTGACGCTTATAGAGCTCTCTGCCGCCCCCTCCCCCAACCTCCTGCCTCTACCTTCCCTTTCTCCTGCATTCCCCATCCCCTGCGACCCCCTTATTTTCCTCAACTCCTCAAGGCGGCACTCTTGTCCCACCTCCTCCTCCTGAGCTCCTACCCCAGGCTGCATTGCTCTGCTCTAACCTCCTAGATCGGCAGCCCCTCTCCACACTTGTCCCCTATCTCCATTTGGCCCCACTCCTTGTTTAGCCCTAGCCCCTGCCTCACTCAGCCCCTATCAGATGTTTTGTTATCCCTTCACGCCACTCAGGCCTCTAGATGTCTTACTCTAGATGTCTTGCTCTCTTTTTGCACCAACCAGCCTCACCTCCCCTACACATTCTGTCCCCCACCTCACCCTGCCAACCCCACTTCGGAAGCCCAGAGATTTATTTTTTACCCCTTATTTGCAGGCTGAGGCCTCTGTAGAAGACAGCACCTTGCTTATGCAGACCCTGATGGAGGCCATCCAGATCTCGGAGGCTCCACCTACCAGCCAGGCCACAGCAGCTGCCAGTGCACCGAATGCTAGTCCTCAGAGTTCACAGCCCCAAGCAGTCAGTGAGATGGCTGATACGCAGGCTTTAGCAACTGCCACTAAGCCTAAGGCAGCCTTTAAGGTCCAGAATGCCACCACAAAAGGTCCAAATGCTGCCTATGATTTCTCCCAAGCATTTAATGCTAAGGAGACGCCCAACATGCTGCCTACAGCACACTTTAAGTCCCAAAATGCCCCCCCAAAGGGCCCAAATGCTGCCTATGATTTTTCCCAGGCAGCCCCTACTGGTGAGTTAACTGCCAACAAGGCAGACATGGCCTTTAAGGCCCAGAATACCACTACTAAAGTGGTCCCAAATGCGGCCTACAATTTCTCTCAGTCTCTCAATGCCAGTGAGATGGTCAACACTCAGCCCAAGACAGCCTTCAAGGCTTGGAATGACACCACTACGGTCCCAACTCCTGATACCCAGACCCAGAATGTTAACCTAGCCAAGATGGCCACTTCCTACACTGACATAGAGGCTGACCCAAGCCCAGGTATCTGTGAATCTGATGGTGCAGCTGCACAGATATCAGCGGATGGTTCCCAGGCTCAGAATCTGGAGTCCAGGACTATAATTCGGGGCAAGAGGACCCGTAAGGTGAGATCCCTACTAGTTCTACTTTGCTTTGGGCTCTCCTTTCTTCTCTGAGGTGGCTCATTTGTTCTAAACAAGACTAAATATATATAATTGTCTATATTCAGCTACATTGTAGGGGATGATAAGGTAAATATGATGATTCTTGTTAGTCCACAGACTAATGGGGAGATGAGACATGGACCCGTAATCTATACAGTCTGTGTGTAATTCATTTTACATTTTAAAAGTAGCCATGTGTTAGATCTTGGCCTAGGCACATTCACACAGGTTATCTCATTAAATCTTCACGGTACCTCATACCAGCTAGGGATCATAGTTTGAGTTTTACAGAGAAGGAAAATAAGTTCCAGAGAGGTGAAGTGACTTGAGTGATTTGTCCAGGGTGGTACAAGCAGAGCCAGTGATGGACATAGGAAGAGGAGAAGCCTCAGGCCCCACCCTTGGGTTGCTCCTGGCCTGGTTCAGAGATGAAACTCCTGCCTGGAAGACAGTGAAAGACAAGCCCAGGACTCAGGGTGACCATTGGCTAGTAGGTCAGGCTGTCACTACAGGTGAGGGTTTTAGGGGGCCTTCCTAAAATAGATATGGTGAGGGCATAGAAACACTTGGTAACCCTGACCTTCCTTTTCTTTGATGATGCAGATTAATAACTTGAATGTGGAAGAGAGTAGCAGTGGGGATCAGAGGCGGGCCCCACTGGCTCCAGGGACCTGGAGGTCTGCACCAGTTCCAGTTACCACTCAGAGCCCACCTGGCGCACCCCCCAATGTGCTCTGGCAGACCCCACTGGCCTGGCAGAACCCATCAGGCTGGCAAAATCAGGCAACCAGGCAGACCCCACCAGCACGTCAGAGCCCCCCAGCTAGGCAGACCCCACCAGCCTGGCAAAACCCAGTTGCTTGGCAGAACCCAGTGATCTGGCCAAACCCAGTGATCTGGCAGAACCCAGTGATCTGGCCAAACCCCATTGTCTGGCCTGGTCCGGTTGTCTGGCCAAACCCACTGGCCTGGCAGAATCCACCTGGGTGGCAGACCCCACCTGGATGGCAGACTCCACCAGGCTGGCAAGGTCCTCCAGATTGGCAAGGCCCTCACGACTGGCCACTACCCCCTGACTGGCCACTGCCACCCGACTGGCCGCTCCCCACTGACTGGCCGCTCCCACCTGACTGGATCCCCACTGATTGGCCAGTTCCACCAGACTGGCAAAACCTGCGCCCCTCACCGAACCTGCGCCCCTCTCCTAATTCGCGTGCCTCACAGAACCTGGGTGCCTCACAGCCCCGAGATGTGGCCCTTCTTCAGGAAAGAGTAAGAACTGTACCTTCCCAGTTGCTTCTCTCCACCCACCCTCACTTCTTTTCTTTGTAGTACTTCCATCTATAATTCAACCAAGTGTTCTGTCAATATCTTATAACTCTAATGAGTTCCTTTTTCCCTCTCAGGCTAATAAGTTGGTCAAGTACCTGATGCTTAAAGATTACACAAAGGTGCCCATCAAGCGCTCAGGTAGGCATTCAGTACCCTCTCCCAGAGATCTGCCCTTCCCCTCACTCCATTCTCTATGGATATCTCTGTGCTTATATGTCCCCTCCCCTTCAATCCCCTCCTTACATGGTTGAGTCTTCCTTTTTCGCTTACTGTGCTCCCCTGGGCAGGGCTGGCAAAGATGTCACAGCTCTGTGGCCTCTGCTCAGCTCAGATGCTCCCTCCTCTCACCTGCAGAAATGCTAAGGGATATCATCCGTGAATACACTGATGTGTATCCAGAAATCATTGAACGTGCGTGCTTTGTCCTGGAGAAGGTGAGAAGGCAACCCTGAAGGACAGAATGATGGGGAAAGGTTTGCGAAGAGGGGCTTTGATAGATATTATGAGAAAGTCTTGGTTTAAAGATTCATGGGATTCCTATTGGGAGTTTGATACAGATCACAGGGAGTGGATGTGGGTATGCTTATGCTAGATTTTGTGACTTTATAGTCTGTTTTCTTGCCCCGGTAGAAATTTGGAATTCAACTGAAAGAAATTGACAAGGAAGAACACCTGTATATTCTCATCAGCACCCCTGAGTCCCTGGCTGGCATACTAGGAACGTAAGATGGGAAAGGAGGGGAAACACTGCCATTCTCAGTGGTGGTTTTTTCCTAGGAGTTTCAAGTAGATCAGGATTCAAGGTCACATAGCAGGTCATGGGCAGAGTTGAGGTAGAGTTGTCTCCTAGCTGAGGAATACTAGGAAAGCTGGATGGGTAAACTGCCTGGGATGCCTGTATAAATGTCCGCTGAAAATATATTCTTTTTTTTTTTTTTTTAAACTTCTTTAGGACTAAAGACACACCAAAACTGGGTCTCCTTTTAGTGATTTTGGGTGTCATCTTCATGAATGGCAACCGTGCCAGTGAAGGTAAGTGGCCGGGCCAGCAGCTGGGGGTTGGCTACCGCCTGATTTCCATGTTCATTTTCCATCCTTTGTCTCCCCTTGCCTCCCATTGCAGCTGTCCTCTGGGAGGCACTACGCAAGATGGGACTACGTCCTGGGTATGATTGGGCTCTCTCATCTCTTGCCTGTTATATGATTCTTTGGCAACAGAGGATGGTTCCAAGATTGCATCAACCTGGTAGTTTAAGGGAATTGGTTTGGAGAGGTACAGAGCCCAAGGATGTGACCTGGGTGGATGGGGAAATAGTCCTGGTCTCTGCTTCTCTTATCTCTGACTTCTGTGCTAGAAAACTCTTTTCTTTCCTTTGGGCAATGTCATAGTCTCTAATTATGGATCTCCCCTTATTTTATTATTATTATTATTATTATTTATTTTTTTTTTTTTTGCTTTCAGGGTAAGACATCCCCTCCTTGGAGATCTGAGGAAGCTTCTCACTTATGAATTTGTAAAACAAAAGTAAGTGATGCCTAAGCGGCTTTGTCTTGTCCTCATGAATTCTGTGTGCTGGTCAGCCTCAAAAAGCCCTTCCCATGCTGCTCATTTCTTACATTAATTATACCTATGCATATGCATACATATATACTCAGGAATATTTACTGAGTATATTCCTTGTGGCTGAATTTTCCTGCAGTATAGTTATCTTGCAAGTAGAGCTTGTCCACCATGCACACAGTAGATATTCCCAAGGCTGGGTTAGCAGAGGCTTTGCAATGGGCCTATCTGTGGTTCAGTAACAAAATTGTAACAACCTGGAGTCAGAACTGTGGCAGAGGGGGTGAAAAAGTGTCCTTTCTATGACTCTACATAAGTCATCCTCTAGTCCTAGGTGACTGGTGTAGAAACACAGGAATTCGAAGGCCTGATTATTAGAGGGTAAATAATCTGTGTTTAGAAATGAGACTGGAGGAAGTTGCTACCTGAAATCTGAGGTGTCAGAATCTTGGATTATTATGCATTGATGGACTCTCATTTTGGCTGGGTAGAAACAAAGGCCTTTCTCCTCTTTCTAAAGGTACCTAGACTACAGACGAGTACCCAACAGCAACCCTCCTGAGTATGAGTTCCTCTGGGGCCTCCGATCCTACCATGAGACTAGCAAGATGAAAGTGCTACGATTCATTGCAGAGGTAATAGAGGAACAGCTCTAGACTTGATAGGTTAAGGGATGAAGTATGACTGGCTGGGAAAAGTCCAGAGCAGGAATGAGATCTTTCTTAGGTATTGCACATGGTAGGTGCCACATTGTTGGTGGTATTTGTTGTTACTGTGTAAACAGTAGCACAAAGTAGGGTGCTAAGTATATAGTGGGTGCTTCATAAATATTAACTAATACTATCATGGGCTTTATTTTCTACTCCTCATCTCAGGTTCAGAAGAGAGACCCTCGTGACTGGACTGCACAGTTCATGGAGGCCGCAGATGAGGCCTTGGATGCTTTGGATGCTGCTGCAGCCGAGGCTGAGGCACGGGCTGAGGCGAGAACCCGCATGGGGATTGGAGATGAGGCCGTATCTGGGCCCTGGAGCTGGGATGACATTGAGTTTGAGCTGCTGACGTGGGATGAGGAAGGAGATTTTGGAGATCCCTGGTCCAGAATCCCATTTACCTTCTGGGCCAGATACCACCAGAATGCTCGCTCCAGATTTCCTCAGACCTTTGCCGGCCCCATTATTGGCCCTGGTGGTACAGCCAGTGCCAACTTTGCTGCCAACTTTGGTGCCATCGGTTTCTTCTGGGTTGAGTGAGATTTTGGGTAGGTATATCACTTTGGATTGGGCACTTAGGGTCACTGGGAATTATAGAGTCCATGGGAATGTATTTATGTGCTCTAGCTGGGAGTTTTAGGAAACCCATGGTGATGAGATGAAGGAAGTATGGGGAAGCAGTATTTGTTATTTATATTCCTTACTACTTGGTATATGCATTGATTTTTTAATTTTTTTTTCTTTTTTATGTTCACAGATATTGCTAATACATTGCAATTGTCTTTCCCCTGAGTGAGGATGAAGCCTCAGAATCCTTCTAAATGCAGCTATCTAGAGAGCCACATCCTGTTGACTGAAAGTGGCATGCAGGAAAAATTTATTTGCTGTTCCTTGTCTATTGCTTACCCCCTCCCTTGTGTGCTGTCAAGTTTTGGTATCAGAAATAAATGTTGAAACTGCAAAGTAAATTAGATGTGTTCCCTGTTTTTTCTGGGTTTAATGAGAAATCACCATGTTTGTATGGGAGAAATGGGGCCTCAGTACTAGCCCGAAGGGCAGATCAGTTTTCTAGCTAATGGATATGGAAACAAAAGAGTGATTGATGAACGTGAATGTTAAAAGAGATCTAAAAATAGGTATGGTATTAAATATCACTTAAGTGAATCATGTGATGGATATGCTGCTAGCTGTTTTGGAGTGACATTGAAAGATGAAATGAGAGAGGGTGTAGGTGGTCAGACAGTTGCATTTAAGAAGACAGAGGAGGTAGAACTCCAGGTAATAATAATAAAGTTGAGAAAGTGGGTGGTTGAACGGAAGGGAATGTAGCTGTTCCTGGAGATAATGTTCTGGGGACTCAAGGGTGTTGGTTATATTATCCATGTGGAAAGTGAAATAACTTTGATGGGGGCAAGAATAGGAGCAGAGAACATGATGAACCAGGTGCCAAAGTTTCCTGTGTGAGAAGAAAAGTCTCATACCTAATCACGTTGCCTGTAAAGGAGTGGGCCCACTGACCGTCCCCTACCCCCACCCCCGCTGCTATCTCTGGAAATGCTGCCCAGGAATCTGCCCCTAGAAAGCCTTTGCAATTCCCCACCCCGACAGGAACAGGCCCTCATCACAGAGACAACATCTTATGCATAGTGAAAAAAGCCTCACAGTGGCTTCTCCCCTCCTGCAGGGAGAAAAAGGAAATTATGCGTGCGTGCTAAGACACTTCAGTTGTGTCTGACTCTGACTCTACAGACTCTTGTCTGCCAGGCTCCTCTGTCCAAGGAGTTCTTCAGTCAAGAATACTGGAGTGGGTTGTCATGCCCTCCAAGGGGTCTTCCCAACCAGGGATTCAACCCTGGTCTCATATCTCCTGCATTGGCTGGTGGGTTCTTTACCACTAGAGCAACCTGGAAAGCCCCTTTTATTGCTTAGGGAACAAGAATTGAGAAAGTAAGACCAAGTTCCATGCAGAGCCAGTCAGCCTTTTGGCTGTTGAATGGGAATGGCTTGAACTGCTGAAGTCTTGCTGGAAGTAGAGTTCTCTTGCTGAGGATCAAGTTAGGTTGAGGTCATAACTTCCTCAAAGGCTTAGTGGTACCCAAGAATGTGGGGAAGGGCAAATGTAGGAGCTCTTGGGGCTAAAGAAAGCAAGAGCAGAGTTTAGCTTCCTGGGAAGGGCTCGGCAGTGGGCAAGGACAATGTCCAAGGCTTCTTTCAGGTTCTTGGGTAATGTCCACATTCTGAGAGGAAGAACCCAGTGTTAGTTGGAAGGAGCCAATATCTGGAGCCCCCACCCCTCCCTGCCTTTTATCCTCACTGCCAGGCTTCCCTCTTTCAGCCAGGCCTGGGTCCTGACCATTTTCTTAGGCAAGCCTGAGGGAACTGTTGAATCCTGCCCCAGTCCCCTTTTACCAAGGCCACAGAAGCAGAGCCCAGAACCAAGGACACCTCCAAAGCTAATTGAACCCCTTTGTAATGGTGCCAAAAGCCCCTGATCATCATTAACAAGCTTCCTGACTCCAACTTAGCCAAAGATGCCCACTCCAGTAAACAGCTATAGCATCCCAACCAATCACATAATGCCAACTTTCCAACAGGATTTTTTTCTTTGACTTGAGGCTATAAAAATTGCCTGTTGACTCATGAAAACTGTTGACTCTCCCTGGCTTGTCAGGAGTTGTCAGCCTGCTGCACTTGCAGTGCCCACTTTATCTCTAATCTTTGTTCTTGATAAACTTACTCCTATCTGTGGTACTCTGTCTTTGGAAATTCTTTTCCAACTCATGGTTCGACTGGCCCAACATTTGGTGGCCTGCACAGGGACAACTCTCAGGGAGCTCTACCCCACTCTTCTTTTCTCTTTTATTTTTTTCTCAAACCCTCTGCGAACAGGCAAGTGGCCATGGAAGCAATTGAGGAACTCTGGCCAGGGTTACTCTGGCATGTTCCAAAGGCTCCACTGCCTACGCCCCAGTATCTGCCACCCAAGTGGATGCTGCTGCTGCTGCTAAGTCACTTCAGTCGTGTCCAACTCTGCGACCCCATAGATGGCAGCCCACCAGGCTCCGCTGTCCATGGGATTCTCCAGGCAAGAACATTGGAGTGGGTTGCCATTTCTTTCTCCAATGCATGAAAGTGAAAAGTGAAAGTGAAGTCGCTCAGTCGTGTCTGACTCTTAGTGACCCCATGGACTGCAGCCTACCAGGCTCCTCCGTCCATGGGATTTTCCAGGCGAGAGTACTGGAGTGGGTTGCTATTGCCTTCTCCGCAAGTGGATGAGGGCTCTTGTTTTCTCTTTCTCCTCCTTCTCCCTTAAGCTGAGGACCAGGCCAATTAAAATTGTGTGGGCATGGGTTAGGCACTTAAAAACCATTAGGGTACCTGCTGCTTAAAGACTCCCATGACAGGATAAGGAGAATCACAGAACAGACCAGGCTATCAGAGCATCTGCCCCCAACAAGACTACTTTGTGCACTGTCTCAGGCACATATTGCTTCAAGCAAAATTGAACCCACTCCCCAGGTCTCTGCCTTCCCAGCAGGGCTACAAGGCAGATTCCTCAGCCTGTCTTCCCTGCTTTCACTTTTCCTCCCTCTGTCCAGATTAATTTACAGGAGCCTAAAAGCAGCCTCTGAGTCATCCCAAAGAGTGCTGTCAACATTTCATGGAATCGTCAAAAAGCATTCACAGTTGGTTCCAGGAAAATCTTTTCTGTTATTACTGGCCTTAGCCACCAGGTGTATTTTCGCAGTTTGTGCCTAGGCTTGGGCCTAACTGCATGGTTTTGTGCCACTCTCTGTCAAACACTCAGGGGTCACCTCTCACTGTCAGATGTGGTTGTTGGGACAGTTGTCCATTTGTGCCATTAGCCACATGTGGTGCCTTGTCACACATGGAGGATTCACTGGGAAAGTTGGGATGGCTTTTGTGGCTAGTGAGCTGTCAGTACTCCCATTCTAGGAATGGACTGAAGTACATCTTGAGAACCTGCCTTAGACTCACCTCTAGGCTGTATTCTCAGTAACTGGAAAAATTTGACCCTGAAAATCTTGAAAAGGCTCACATTCTTTTGCAACAAAACTTGGATCTGGTACAAATTGGGGAACCAAGAAGAATGGCCTCTTAATGCACATTAAATTATAACACAATCCTCAACTTGATTTCTTTTGCCATTCTTTGTGCTGAAACCTTAATGGCACTTAGAATCTGTACTTGAGGGACTCATGCCACATACGTCTTTCTGTTGTCACCTCATCTCCTCAACTCCCTCTGTCTCTCCCTTTCCATCAGATCTCCTAACCCAGGACTTTCTCCTATAATCGAAAGCCTGGGGAAAACTCTTCTAACATTCTATAGAATCCCCTTCTAACTCCTCCTTTCTCTTGGGGCAGCAGAGGGTGAGGGGAGGAGAAGAAAATGGGAAAAGAACCAAACTTCCCCTACTCCTGCAAGTTCCCTTACTCCTTCAGATTCTTCTTATCAAACTAAGACACCACCTCCCCAGATAAACAATACTTGCTGGGACAACAGTCTGCCTTTGTCATCAGAGTCAATCTGAACACTCTCTGCTTTAAAATTTTTAGCTATGAGACCATGACCACAGAAAAGAAAAAGACAATAAAGCCAGGATATTGTTAGACTCGAGAAAACTGGTTGAAATGATTTTTGTTTGAAACTGCAAAACTGGTTCTTTTCACATGTGCAATTAGAAAAAGCTAGCTTGTTAAAATATTTTTTTGATCTCTGATCCTAATATAACAGAAATGCCTGGGTAAAAGCCTGAAGTTAACTCTTACTATGTCCTTGAGGTACACAACCAACTCTACTTGAAAATTCAGCAGTTGGGCAAATTAATATAGCTTCAAGCCAACAATAAAAAAAAAAAGAGAGAGAGACTTTAAATTTCAAGCAGAAAACTGTGAGATCTCTATCTATCTTGATATATATGTATGTCTCAGTGTGTGTCTTTGTCTTTGGGTAATATTGCTGAGGTTAATTTGCAAATAAGCTCTAATTTAATTGGCCTAAAGAAAAGTAAATGCTTACAAACCAAACAATCCTAAATTCAAAAAAAAACTAAGTGAATTTCAGGTTCACATGAACTGGAGAATATTTACTATTAAACTAATACCTGATATTAATGTTTATTTAATCTAATTAACATAGACATTGTAAAGAAACTTTTAAGAAGGAAAATGCAAATGAAATAAGAGCTTTGGTGGTTTATGTTTACCAGTCTACAGAAGCTGATATAAAGGACAGTTCATGGTTGCTGAAGGAAAGTAAAGTGTGTGTGTGTGTGTGTTTTAAGTTACAGTAAATGGGAATGAAGGGATGGAACCAAAGCAAAAATACACCTAGTTGTGGATGTGACTGGTAAGCAAGGTCCAATGCTGTAAAGAGCAATATTTCATGGGAATCTGGAATGTTAGGTCCATGAATCAAGGCAAATTGGAAGTAGTCAAATGAGATGGCAAGAGGGAACATTGACATTCTAGGAATCAGAGAACTAAGATGAACTGGAATGGGTGAATTTAACTCAGATGACCATTATATATACTACTGTGGGCAGGAATCCCTTAGAAGANTGTCTAAGGAGGCCTTACAAATAGCTGTGAAAAGAAGAGAGGTGAAAAGCAAAGGAGAAAAGGAAAGATAACCCATTTGAATGCAAAGTTCCAAAGAATATCAAGGAGAGATTAAAAAAAAAGAAGAAGAAGAAGACTTCCTCAGTGATCAATACAAAGAAATAGAGGAAAATAAATGGGAAAGACTAGAGATCTCTTCAAGAAAATTAGAGATACCAAGGAAACATTTCATGCAAATGGGCTCAATAAAGGACAGAAATGGTACATAGCTAACAGAAGCAGAAGATATTAAGAAGAGGTGGCAAGAATACACAGAAGAACTGTACAAAAAAGATTTTCAGTTGAGTTCAGTTCAGTCACTCAGTTGTGTCCGACTTCTTGCGACCCCATGAATTGCAGCATGCCAGGCCTCCCTGTCCATCACCAACTCCTGGAGTTCACTCAAACTCATGTATCTTCATGACCCACATAATCACGATGGTGTGATCACTCACCTAGAGCCAGACATCCTGGAATGTGAAGTCAAGCAGGCCTTAGGAAGCATCACTATGAACAAAGCTAGTGGAGGTGATGGAATTCCAGTTGAGCTGTTTCAAATACTGAAAGATGATGCTGTGAAAGTGCTGCACTCAATATGCCAGCACATTTGGAAAACTCAGCAGTGGCCACANGTCAAGCAGGCCTTAGGAAGCATCACTATGAACAAAGCTAGTGGAGGTGATGGAATTCCAGTTGAGCTGTTTCAAATACTGAAAGATGATGCTGTGAAAGTGCTGCACTCAATATGCCAGCACATTTGGAAAACTCAGCAGTGGCCACAGGACTGGAAAAGGTCAGTTTTCATTCCAATCCCAAAGAAAGGCAATGCCAAAGAATGCTCAAACTACTGCACAATTGCACTTATCTCACACGCTGCTGCTGCTAAGTCACTTCAGTCATGTCCGACTCTGTGTGACCCCATAGACGGCAGCCCACCAGGCTCCCCCGTCCCTGAGATTCTCCAGGCAAGAATACTGGAGTGGGTTGCCATTTCCTTCTCCAATGCATGAAAAAGAAAAGTGAAAATGAAGTCACTCAGTCTGTCCGACTGTTAGCGACCCCATGGACTGCAGCCCACCAGGCTACTCCGTCCATTGGATTTTCCAGGCAAGAGTACTGGGGTGGGGTGCCATTGCCTTCCCCGCATCTCACATGCTAGTAAAGTAATACTCAAAATGCTCCAAGCCAGGCTTCAGCAATATGTGAACCCTGAACTTCCAGATGTTCAAGCTGGTTTTAGAAAAGGCAGAGGAACCAGAGATCAAATTGCTAATATCTGCTGGATCATTGAAAAAGCAAGAGAGTTCCAGAAAAACATTTGTTTCTGCTTTATTAACTATGCCGAAGCCTTTGACTGTGGATTACAATAACCTGTGGAAAATTCTGGAAGAGATGGGAATACAAGGCCACCTAACCAGCCTCTTGAGAAACTGTATGCAGGTCAGGAAGTAACAGTTAGAACTGGACACAGAACAGACTGGTTCCAAATAGGAAAAGGAGTGCGTCAAGGCTGTATATTGTCACTCTGCTTATTTAACTTATATGCAGAGTACATCATGAGAAACGCTGAGCTGGAAGAATCACAAGCTGGAATCAAGATTGCCAAGAGAAATATCAATAACCTCAGATACACAGATGACACCACCCTTATGGCAGAAAGTGAAGAAGAACTAAAGAGCTTCTTAATGAAAGTGAAAGAGGAGAGTGAAAAAGTTGACTTAAAGCTCAACATTTAGAAAACGAAGACCATGGCATCCGGTCCCATCACTTCATGGCAACTAGATGGGGAAACAGTGGAAACAGTGGCCCACTTTATTTGGGGGGGCTCTAAAGTCACTGCAGATGGTGATTGCAGCCATGACACTTGCTCCTTGAAAGGAAAGTTGTGACCAACCTAGACAGCATATTCAAACGCAGAGACATTACTTTGTCAACAAACGTTCTTCTAGTCGAGGCTACGGTTTTTCCAGTAGTCATGTATGGATGTGAGAGTTGGACTATAAAGAAAGCTGAGCTCAGAAAAATCGATGCTTTTGAACTATGGTGTTGGAGAAGACTCTTGAGAGTCCCTTGGACTGCAAGGAGATCCAACCAGTCCATTCTGAAGGAGATCAGCCCTGGGTATTCATTGGAAGGACTGATGTTGAAGCTGAAACTCCAGTACTTTGGCCACCTGATATGAAGAGCTGACTCATTTGAAAAGACCCTGATACTGGGAAAGATTGAGGGCAGGAAGAGAAGGGGACGACAGAGGATGAGATGGCTGGATGGCATCACCGATTCAATGGACCTGAGTTTGGGTAAACTCTGGCAGTTGGTGATGGACAGGGAGGCCTGTTGTGCTGCAGTTCATGAGGTTGCAAAGAGTGAGACACGAGTGACTGAACTGAACTGAACAGGNAAGAGAAGGGGACGACAGAGGATGAGATGGCTGGATGGCATCACCGATTCAATGGACCTGAGTTTGGGTAAACTCTGGCAGTTGGTGATGGACAGGGAGGCCTGTTGTGCTGCAGTTCATGAGGTTGCAAAGAGTGAGACACGAGTGACTGAACTGAACTGAACAGGGAATGGAATTACACTTTATTAAGTGAAAAGGCAGTAAATGTGATTTTACAAGTGGCTGTTCTCTGAATGGGCAAATAAGTGATGAATACAGAAAGTGAAAAAAGGTTTCTGGGAACTGAACCCTGAGAAGAGAGCTTTGTTTGTGGTACAAGTTTCTTCAGACATTGCATTTGAAATCTTTTACTGTTACTTTGGCTAAGCAAATGACTTTGGTTTCGCAGTAAATGTAAGCTGGTACCAAACTGGAAGTTGGTTTCTTCTTCCTGTTAAAAGAACAGAGTTTTTTTGGAATGTAGCTTTTGATAAAAAACTATGTAGATTTCTTCACCTTTAAGATCTATATTTGTTTTTAAAACTTACTGTTACTATGATAAAGTAAATATTATTTCACAATGATCTATGGAAACTGAGACACACGTAGACAAAATTCATTCTGCTTCTACAAATATTAACCCCTTCAGTTCAGTCACTCAGTCATATCCTACTCTTTGCGACCCCATGAATCGCAGCACTCCAGGCCTCCCTGTCCATCACTGACTCCTGGAGTTCACTCAGACTCACGTCCATCGAGTCCGTGATGCCATCCAGCATCTCATCCTCTGTCATCCCCTTCTCCTCCTGCCCCCAATCCCTCCCAGCATCAGAGTCTTTTCCAGTGAGTCAACTTTTCGCATGAGGTGGCCAAAGTACTGGAGTTTCAGCTTTAGCATCATTCCTTCCAAAGAAATCCCAGGGTTGATCTCCTTCAGAATGGACTGGTTGGATCTCCTTGCAGTCCAAGGGACTCTCAAGAGTCTTCTCCAACACCATAGTTCAAAAGCATCGATTTTTCTGAGCTCAGCTTTCTTTATAGTCCAACTCTCACATCCATACATGACTACTGGAAAAACCGTAGCCTCGACTAGAAGAACGTTTGTTGACAAAGTAATGTCTCTGCGTTTGAATATGCTGTCTAGGTTGGTCACAACTTTCCTTTCAAG
>SJYX01012966.1:399540-420231 GCA_006410675.1 Oreotragus oreotragus | reverse complement strand
AACTCTCTTGCTTTTTCCATGATCCAGCAGATGTTGGCAATCTGATCTCTGGTTCCTCTGCCTTTTCTAAAACCAGCTTGAACATCAGGAAGTTCACGGTTCATGTATTGCTGAAGCCTGGCTTGGAGCATTTTGTGCATTACTTTACTAGCATGTGAGATGAGTGCAATTGTGTGGTAGTTTGAACATTCTTTGGCATTGCCTTTCTTTGGTATTGAAATGAAAACTGACCTTTTCCAGTCCTGTGGCCACTGCTGAGTTTTCCAAATGTGCTGGCATATTGAGTGCAGCACTTTCACAGCATCATCTTTCAGGATTTGAAATAGCTCAACTGGAATTCCATCACCTCTATTAGCCTTGTTTGTAGTGATGCTTTCTAAGGCCCACTTGACTTCACATTCCAGGATGTCTGGCTCTAGATGAGTGACCACACCATCATGATTATCTGGGTCGTGAAGATCTTTTTTGTACAGTTCTTCTGTGTATTCTTGCCACCTCTTCTTAATATCCTCTGCTTCTGTTAGGTCCATACCATTTCTGTCCTTTATCGAGCCCATCTTTGCATGAAATATTCCCTTGGTATCTCTAATTTTCTTGAAGAGATCTCTAGTCTTTCCCATTCTGTTCTTTCCCTCTATTTCTTTGCATTGATTGCTGAAGAAGGCTTTCTTATATCTACTCCTAAATCAAACAATTTAAAATGGGTAAACAATGGCTATAAATCAGTCAGGGCTATGGAAAATACAAGATGGCCACTTGGCTTTTCCTGGCTCCCTGACAAACCTCACTTTTATTTGATGGGATAAAACCTTTCCTGGTTGCAGGGTTGATGCTCTCACAATGGAGAAAAATTTTTAAAAGTTTGTCTTCCACTTGGGTGTAGGTTCTACAATCCCCAGTGATCAAGGTACCCACCTTACTTTGACAAATCATACATGCCTTAAGAAACACTTTTCAAACTTCTTAAATCTATCACTGTCACTTTCATCCTCAATCATCAGGCAAGGACAACAGGACAAAGATTAATTACATGAAATTAAATAAACTGCTAAATATGAATATAATTTTCATGACTTTTTGTCTGACGTATTACTAGCTTCCAGTCTTTTTTTTTTTTTTCCAGATATAAAGAAGCTCTTCTCCTCAAGCTATTTATGTTCAAAGGAACTTTGTAATTTACACATGTGGGTAAATTTAAAAACTTTTTTCTTTTCTCTCTGTCTAGGTCCTCCAGAAATTGGAGACACATGGGTTCTGAACAGCCTTATCATGTAAATAAAAGACTGTATCCTGACATGTACAGGAATCTCAAATTATTTTGAGGACCTCTAGAAGAAAAAAATACACACCAAGGCAAAATCTGATGGCAGGTCTATGGCATCTATAGTCAATGAAACCAACTTATTTTAAAAACAAATTAGTCTTTGCTGTGTTTAATAAAAAACTGAGGGTAATGTCAGAAAATTATGTTTCACTAAATGTTAAAATTCTAGTTTTGTTAATTAAGGTCTGCGTTTATCAAGACTCACTTCCCAGTTAGTTCCTTGCTGTTATGTTATACAGTTACAAGATTTAATTGAGTTAGTAAGAGGACATTCAAAGTTTGTTTCTGAAGCCTAACTTCATAATCAGCCTTTGGATAAGGATCAGATACTCCATGATCTACAAGGAGAGTCACACCAGGCTACAGTCATTTAACAAACTAAGTCAGATGATCTGGGATATACTGGGCTGCACCTAATCAGTTCAGTTCAGTTGCTTAGTCGTGTCCGAATATTTGACACCCATGGACTGCAGCATGCCAGGCTTCCCTGTCTATTACCAACTCCTGGAGCTTGTTCAAACCCGTGTCCATTGAGTCACTGATGCTATCCAACCATCTCATCCTCTGTCGTCCCCTTCTCCTCCTGCCTTCAATTTTTCCCAGCACTAGGGTCTTTTCCAATGAGTCAGTTCTTCGCATCAGATAGTCGAAGTATTGGAGTTTCAGCTTCAGCATCAGCGCTTCCTGTGAATATTCAGGACTGATTTCCTTTAGGATTGACTGGTTTGATCTCCTTGCAGTCCAAGGGACTCTCAAGAGTCTTCTCCAACACCACAGCTCAAAAGCATCGATTCTTCAGCACTCAGCTTTCTTTATAGTCCAGCTCTCACATCCATACATGACTACTGGAAAAACCATAGCTTTGACTAGAAGGACTTTTGTTGGCAAAGTGTTGTCTCTGCTTTTTAATATGTTGTCTAGGTTGGTCATAGCTTTTCCTCCAAGAAGCAAGAGTTTTGTAACTTCATTGTTGCAGTCACCATCTGCAGTGATTTTGGAGGCCCCCAAAATAAAGTCTCTCACTGTTTCCTCTGTTTCCCCATCTATTTAAGTAATGGGACTGGATGCCATGATCTTAGTTTTCTGAATGTTGAGTTTTAAGCCAACTTCTTCACTCTCCTCTTTCACTNTTCATTGTTGCAGTCACCATCTGCAGTGATTTTGGAGGCCCCCAAAATAAAGTCTCTCACTGTTTCCTCTGTTTCCCCATCTATTTAAGTAATGGGACTGGATGCCATGATCTTAGTTTTCTGAATGTTGAGTTTTAAGCCAACTTCTTCACTCTCCTCTTTCACTTCCATCAAGAGGCTCTTTAGTTCTTCGCTTTCTCCCATAAGGTTGGTGTCATCTGTGTATCTGAGGTTATTGATATTTTTCTCAGAAATCTTCATTCACATGATGTACTATGCATATAAGTTAAATAAGCAGGGTGACAATATACAGCATTGACATATTCCTTTCCCAATTTGGAACCAGTCTGTTATTCCATGTCCAGTTCTAACTGTTGCTTCCTGACCTGCATACAGATTTCTCAGGAGGAAGGTCAGGTGATCTGGTATTCCCACCTCTTAATGAATTTTCCACAGTTTGTTGTGATCCACACAGTCAAAGGCTTTGGCATAGTCAACCAAGAAGAAGTAGATGTTTTTCTGGAATTCTCTTCCTTTTTCTATGATCCAATAGATGTTGGCAATTTGATCTATGGTCTCTGCACTTNGAAGGTCAGGTGATCTGGTATTCCCACCTCTTAATGAATTTTCCACAGTTTGTTGTGATCCACACAGTCAAAGGCTTTGGCATAGTCAACCAAGAAGAAGTAGATGTTTTTCTGGAATTCTCTTCCTTTTTCTATGATCCAATAGATGTTGGCAATTTGATCTATGGTCTCTGCACTTTCTAAATCCAGCTTGTACATCCAGAAGTTCAGGGTTCACATAATGTTGAAGCCTAGCTTGGAAAATTTTGAGCATTGCTTTGCTAGCCTGTGAGATGAGTGAAACTGTGCAGCAGTTTGAACATTCTTTGGCATTGCCTTTCTTTGGGATTGGAATGAAAATTGACCTTTTCCAGTCCTGTGGCCACTGCTGAGTTTTCAAATTTGCTAGCATATTGAGTGCAGCACTTTCACAGCATCATCTTTCAGGATTTGAAATAGCTCAACTGGAGTTACATCACCTCCACTAGCTTTGTTCATAGTGATGCTTCCTAAGGTCCACTTGACTTCGCATTCCAGGATATCTGGCTCTAGGTGAGTGATCACACCATTGTGGTTATCTGAGTCATGAAGATCTTTTTTGCATAATTCTTCTGTGTATTCTTAATATCTTCTGCTTCTGTTAGCTCCATACCATTTCTGTCCTTTATTGTGCCTATCTTTACATGATATGTTCCCTTGGTATCTCTAATATTCATGAAAAGATCTCTAGTCTTTCCCATTCTATTGTTTTCCTCTATTTCTTTGCACTGATAACTGAGGAAGGCTTTTTATCTCTCCTTGCTCTTCTCTGGAACTCTGCTTTCATTAATGGGTATATCTTTCCTTTTCTCCTTTGGCTTTCATGTCTCTTTTTTCTCAGTTATTTGTAAGACATCCTCAGACAACCATTTTGCCTTTTTGCATTTATTTTTCTTGGGGATGGTTTTGATCACTGCCTCCTGTACAATGTCATGAACCTCCATCCATAGTTCTTCAGGCACTGCGTCTATTAGATCTAATCCCTTGAATCTAGTTGTCACTTCCACTACATGATTGTAAGGGATTTGATTTAGGTCATACCTGAATGGTCTAGTGGTTTTCCCCACTTTCTTCAATTTAAGTCTGAATTTTGAAATAAGGAGTTCATGATCTAAGCCACAGTCAGCTCCCAGTCTAGTTTTTGCTGACTGTATAGAGCTTCTCCATCTTTGGCTGTAAAGAATATAATCAATCTGATTTTGGTGTTGACCATCTGGTGATGTCCATGTGTAGAGTATTCTCTTGTGCTGTTGGAAGAGGGTGTTTGCTATGACCAGTGCATTCTCTTGGCAAAACTCTGTTAGCCTTTGCCCTGCTTCATTCTGCATTCCAAGGCCAAATTTGCCTGTTACTCCAGGTGTTTCTTGACTTCCTACTTTTGCATTCCAGTCCCCTATGATGAAAAGGACTTATTTTTTGGTGTTAGTTCTAGAAGGTCTTGTAGGTCTTGATAGACCCATTCAACTTCAGCTTCTTCAGCCTTACTGGTTGGAGCATAGTCTTGGATTATTCTGTTATTGAATGGTTTGCCCTGGAAATGAACAGAGATCATTCTTCATATTTGAAAATGCACCCAAACACTGCATTTAGGACTTTTTTGTTGACTATGAGGGATACTCTAAAGGATTCTTGCCCACAGTAGAAAATATAATCAAGATGGCAGAGTAGTAAGATGTGTGCTCATCTTCTCCTGTTTGAACTCCAAAATTACAACTCACTGCTGTACAACCCAGAGAAGGAAATGGCAACACACTCCAGTGTTCTTGCCTGGAAAATCCCGGGGACGGGGGATGCTGGTGGGCTGCCGTCTATGAGGTTGCACAAAGTCGGACATGACTGAAGCGACTTTGCAGCAGCAGCAGCAGCAGCAGCAGCAGCAGCAGCTGTACAACCATCAAAAGGAGAATGTTGTATTCCACCAAAAAACAATACCCCACGTCTACAGGCAAAGGAGAAGCCCCAGCAAGACGGTTGGAAGGGTGAAATCACATTTAGACTCAAACCCCATACCCACTAGAAATGCTTGAGGCCTCAAACAAAACCTCGTGTGCACCAGGACCCATAGATCCCACAGATACTGAGCCAGACCTACGTTTGAGTGTTTAAGTGTTTCCTGTGGAGGCACAGGTCATCAGTGGCCTGCTGCAGGGGCAGGGACTCTGTGTGCAGCAGACCTGTATCACACAGCTTGTGCCATATGCCCTCATGGAGGAGGTCACCATTAAACCCACCATAGAGCCCCTGAGCAGATGACTCACAAACTGCAGAACAATTATACCAAATAAATTCTCACACAGTTAAGAAAGTTCTAGGACCCACTGCAGATTTCCCAACATGGGGATCTGGCAAAGGGACTGAGAACCAGGTAATTTGACTTTGGAGGCCAGTGGGATTTGATTACAGAACTTACACAGGACTGGGGAAACAGACTCTTGGAGGACACAAACAAAACCTTGTGCACACCAGGACCCAGTAGAATGGAGCAGTGACCCCACAAGAGACTACCCAGACTTGCCAGTGAGTGTCCCAGAGTCTCCAGTGGGGGTGNTTTGGAGGCCAGTGGGATTTGATTACAGAACTTACACAGGACTGGGGAAACAGACTCTTGGAGGACACAAACAAAACCTTGTGCACACCAGGACCCAGTAGAATGGAGCAGTGACCCCACAAGAGACTACCCAGACTTGCCAGTGAGTGTCCCAGAGTCTCCAGTGGGGGTGTGGGTTGGCTGTGGCCTGCTTCCGGGTCGGGGGCACTGAGTGTGTCAGTGCGTGCATGGGACTTTTTGAAGGAGGTTGCCATTATCTTCATTACCTCCACCATAGTTTGGTCTCAAGTCAACCAACAGCCCTGCCCATCAACAGAAAATTGGATTAAAGATTTGCTGAGCATGGCCCTGCCCATCAAAACAAGACCCAGTTTCCCCCCACAGTCAGTCTCTCACATCAGGAGGCTTCCATTAGCCCCTTATCCTTATCTGTCAGAGGGCAGACAGAAGAAAACCACAATCACAGAAAATTAATCAAGCTGATCACATGGACCACAGCCTTGTTTTACTCAATGAAACTATGAGCCATGCCATGCTTGCCTTGAGAACCCCATGAACAGTATGAAAAGGCAAAAAAAATATGACACTGCAACATAAACTCCTAGGTCTGTAGGTGCCAAATATACTACAGGAGAAGACTGAAGTAACTCCAGAAAGAATGAAGAGATGGAGCCAAAGCAAAAACAACTCCCAGTTTTGGATGTGACTGGTGATGGGAGTAAAGTCCAATGCTGTAAAGAATAGTATTGCATAGGAACATGGGATGCTAGGTCCATGATTCAAGGTAAATTAGAAGTGGTCAAACGAGATGGCAAATGTAAATATCGACATTTTAGGAATCAGTGAACTAAAATGGACTGGAATGGGTGAATTTAATTCAGATGACCATTATATCTACTACTGTGGGCAAGAATCCCTTGGAAGAAATGGAGTAGCTCTCATAGTCAACAAAAGAAAATGCAGTACTTGGGTGCTATCTCAAAAACGATAGAATCTGTTAGCTTCCAAGGCTGCACCTAAAGAAAGTTCTTAAATTCTTACTTATGACCTTTCTAAAACTGCTAGCTATATTGTTTTCTATATTGCCTGTTTTACAGAATTGTCTCTCTCACATTACTAAATGTATGACTGAGTTTCTAATGAAATGATGCATAGTTCCATATGAGATCAATGATTGTAATAATGTAACTCTATATATGGGAAACAGCAACAAGAGGGAATATTTTTCTAGACTATGAGACTACTAGTTAGACAGATATGGCCCAGGAGTTTTGCTACTTTCATAGTCCAGTAACAACATATCGAGTGACTTTTCAGAAAAATCTTCGCCAGACCTGGGAATGAGCTTTCACAGCACTATAGAACAAAATGGTCATAAAATAACCCCCAGATCATGGTCAAATTAATCGCCATGAAGAGGCCCTGCCAACTGGAAACTGGCACTTGCTATGTGCCTCTGCAAAGATTAAATTAGGAGCTGCTGCAACTGCTGACTTTGAACATCCCCTGAAAAGAGTTCATGGTAGAAATCAGGAATGAGACACTCTGTGCTCTGGGAAAAACTGTTGGACAGGCCTTCAGATAGTTAGATATTTTCAAGTAAAGGTTTTCATGAGCCCCAATTCTTGCATCTTCCACCTACCCAGAGAAATACTTACATCACAGGCCAATGTCTGGGTCTGACTCTCCTAACTGGCCCCTTTTCTAGGCCCCTTGGCAGCTTTTCTGCTTCTGTTAATCTTTGGGCCGTGTATCTCTAACCTTCTTGTTGAGTTTGTTTCATCTAGAATGTGATAAATAAACCTCCAGTTGTTGCTACAACAAGGATAGCAGCTTGTTAGTACACAGACTGCACTGGAACAAGTCACTTTATCATTCCACAGACTCTCATCTCCCTCCGCAAATGCACCCTGGCAGAGAGCAGGCATTGGAACCCAGGACCCCACAATGCCTCTCTCCAGAAGGAAGAAGCCAGAGTGGTCTCTGCCCCTTTCCCAATGACCTGGGTCCTCATGACCTAAGATGAGGATAAGCAGGTAGACATGAGCAGGGTGTTAAAGGGCCAAAGATTTGGCACATTGATAAGAAGAGAGGAGAATGTAGAGTCTTACCCAAGGCCACAGGTGTGAAGCCTTGTGCCAAGGCCACAGAATCAGAGCCCAGAACCAAGGACACCTCCAAAGCTAACTGAGCCCCTTTGTAACATTGCCCAAAGCCTGCGGTCCTCACCTAGAAGTTTCCTGACTCCAAATTAGGCAAAGATACCCACTCCAGTAAACACCCTATAGCGCTCCAACCAATCACCTAATGCCAACTTTTCAGCAGAAATTTTCTTTGTCTTGAGGCTGTAAAAATTGGCTATTAACTCACAAGAACTGTCCCTGGTCTGTCAGGAGTTGTCAGCCTGCTGCACTCACAGTGCTCACTTTATCTCTGCTATTTGTTCTTGATAAATTCACTCCTATCTGCAGTATTCTATATCTGGAATTCTTTTCCAACCTCTTTTAGGACTACCACAACAGAAACCTCACCCAGAGGCCTTTCAGGCAGGGTTGCTCTAGCCCTGCATCTTATGGTACCTTGGGTCTGGACTGATGTCCTTACATTTTTGGGTGCCGGTTATTCTACATGTTGGTGGAAACACCCAAGCTCTGTTGGACTGGGGCTGCCTTTCTGCAGGGGAGCGTGCTTTCACCACGTCCCAGCTTCGGCCACAGAGTCCCTCACCTACCCCAGGCTTCTCCCGATACGTGTTTACAGCATCCACGTTCAGGTAGATGGACTCTACTTTGCAGCCTCAGGAAAGAACAATGTGTCCATCCATAAGTCAGGGTAAGCACAGGTCTCCCCTGAGCTATCATTCCTTCTCCCCATCAACACCCACGCCCCCAGCTCCAAATTGTGTGCAGATTATAGCTGACCTTTAGGTAGGGGAGCTATAGGGGCTTTTGGCAATGTTATAAAACTTCTCTTTAGGCCAGCTGTTTGATGTGTGGGGATGCCACCAGGCCTAAGAGGCAGGCTCTTCTCCTAATAGTCTCAGAGTTCTTTGAGGCTCCCTTGCCCAGTTGTCAATGGAAATGAGAGATGAGAAGAGATGACCTCTTCCCCCCTCCCTAGCTCTTGTCTGTGAGACATAAACCTAATCTCTGTAATAAGGATGGAATTCTGTGGATCCTCCCAGCTGTGTTAGGTGCTAAAGTGCTGAAAGAGTCTTGGGGTCACTGCCTTTGGACAACTAATCCCAGGTAAATTATATTTTGAGAACTGTGTGATTACTGTAGCAAGGAAAGAAGCAGTGTACAGATGGCTCTGAACTTTCTCCATCCCGAGGGCACTTGGGGAACTTTTCGTTCTTCTCTTACCTTGCCCACACTCTCCTTTGGAAAATGAATATGTTTAAATGTGCAGCAGAAAGATCACTGACTTTGGTGTGAGATCTGAATTTGAATCCAGCCTTCACTTATACTTAGTGTAATACTGTTCAAGATATTCAGTCTAAAGTCAGTTTTCCTACCTGTAATATAGAGGCAGAGAGCTTGGCTGGTGGTGGGCCATGCAGGTAGCAGGTTGGCCCCAGGTCAGCCAGAAGCAGCAGTGAGGTCAGGGAGCTCTCCAATTTTGAATGTCCTCCAACCTTGACTTCAGCCTTCCAGTGACTCCAGCAGAGCCTTTGCCCAGGCTCCCAGGTGGCATGCTGACTGACACCTGGTGGCTGGTGTAGGTTTACATGGTCAATGAGGACCAGCAGTGAGACAACCAAGGCACCATACATGTCACCCAGCTATGTGGAGCAGCTGAAGGGCATGTCCCTGCTAGACAGGGCCTGACAAAATGTGGTCCACTGGAGAAGGGAATGGCAAAACACTTAAGTATTCTTGCCTTCAGAACTCCATTAACTCAATGAAAAGACAGAAAGTACGACACTGGAAGATGAGCCCCCCAGGTCAGTAGGCCTCCAACATGCTACTGGGGAAGAGCAATGAAACAGCTTCATAAAAAATGAAGAGGCTGGGCCAAAGAGGAAACTTGGCTCAGTTATCAATGTGTCTAGTGCTGTAAACAGGTTCTCATTGCATAGGAACCTGGAATGTTAGGTCCATGTATCATTGTAAATTAGAAGTGGTCAAGCAGGAGACTGCAAGAGTGAACATCAACATTTTAGGAATCAATGAACTAAAATGGACAGGATTTGATTAATTTAATTCAGATGGCCATTTTATCTACTACTGGGGGTGGGGGAAAGAATGCTTTAGAAGAAATGGAGTAGCCATCAAAGTCAACAAAAGAGTTTGAAATGTAGTACTTGGGTGAAATCTCAAAAATGACAGAATGATCTAGGTTTGTTTCCAAGGCAAACCATTCAACATCAGAGTAATCCAAGACTATGCCACAACCACTAATGGTGAAGAAGCCGAAGTTGAATGATTCTATAGACCTACAAGAACTTCTAGAACTAAAACCCAAAAAAGATGTCTTTTTCATCAGAGGGGACTGGAATGCAAAGTAGGAAGTCAAGAGATACCTGGAGAAACAAGCAAGTTTGGCCTTGGAGTACAAAATGAAGCAGGGCAAAGGTTAACAGAGTTTTGCCAAGAGAACGCACTGGTCATAGCAAACACCCTGTTCCAACAACACAGGAACCCAAGAAATGACTCTACACAAGGACATTACCAGACGGTGAATACTGAAATCACACTGATTATGTTCTTTTCAGCCGAAGATAGAGAAGCTTTATACAGTCAGCAAAAACAAGACCTGGAGCAGACTGGGGCAAAGATCATCAGCTCCTTATTGCAAAACTTAGGCTCAAACTGAAGAAAGTAGGGAAAACCACTAGGTCATGCAGGTATGACCTAAATCATTTCCCTTACGATTATTCAGTGGAAGTGATTAGTAGATTCAAGGGACTGATCTGGTAGACAAAGTGCCTGAAGAACTATGGATGGAGGTCCTAACATTGTACAGGAGGCAGTGACCAAAACCATCTCCAAAACAGAAACACAAGAAGGAAAAGAGGTTGTTTGCAGAGGTACTACAAATAGCTGAGAAAAGAAAAGTGAAAGGCAAAAGAGAAAGGGAAAGATATACCCAACTGAATGCAGAGTTCCAAAGACTAGCAGAAGAGATGAGAAAGCCTTCTTAAGTGAATAATGCAAAGACATAGAGGAAAACAATAGAATGGGAAAGACTAGAGATCTCTTCAAGAACATTGGAGATACTAAGGGAACATATCATGCAAAGATGGGCACAATAAAGCACAGAAATGACAAGGATCTAACAGAAGTAAAAGAGATTGAGAAGAGGTGGTAAGAATACACAGAAGAACTGTGGAAAAAAGAACTTAATGATCCAGATAACCACTATGCTATGATCACTCACCTAGAACCAGACATCCTGGAGTGTGAAGTCAAGTGGCCCTAGGAAGCATCACTACGAACAAAGCTAGTGGAGGTGATGGAATCCCAGCTGAGCTATTTCAAATCCTAAAGGATGGTACTGTTAAAGTGTTGCACTCAATATGCCGGCAAATTTGGAAAACTCAGCAGTGGGCACAGGAGTGGAAAGGTCAGCTTTCACTCCAATCCCAAAGAAAGACAATGCAAAGATTGTGCAAACTACCATACAATTGCACTCATTTCACATGCTTGCAAGATTATGTTCAAAATCCTTCAAGCTAGGCTTCAGCAGTATGTGACCTGAAAACTTTCAGATATACAAGCTGGATTTAGAAAACGCAGAGACCAGAGGTCAAATTGCCAACATTCCCTGGATCATATACAAAGCAAGGGAATTCCAAAAACTTCTGCTTCATTGACTATGCTAAAGCCTTTGACTACACGTGTTAGTTCAGTTCAGTCACTCAGAGATGTCCAACTCTTTGTGACTCCATGAACTGCAGCACAGCAGGCTTCCCTGCCCATCACCAACTCCTGGAACTTGCTCAAACTCATGTCCATTGAGTCAGTGATGCCATCCAACCATTTCATCCTCTTTTGTCCCTGTCTCCTCCTGCCCTCAATCTTTCCCAGCACCAGGGTCTTTTCAAATGATCAGCTCTTCCCATCAGTTGGTCAAAGTGCAGGAGCTTCAGTTTCAGCACCAGTCCTTCCGGTGAATATCCAGGACTGATTTCCTTTTGGATTGACTGGTAGGATCTCCTTGCAGAACAAGAGACTCTCAAGAGTCTTCTCCAACACCACAGTTCAAAAGCATCAATTCTTCAGCACTTAGCTTTCTTTACGGTCCAAATCTCACATGACTACCAGAAAAACCATAGCTTTGACTAGATGGACCTTAGTTGGCAAAGTAATGTCTCTGCTTTTTAATATGCTGTCTAGGCTGGTCATAGCTTTTCTTCCAAAGAGCAAGCATCTTTTAATTTCATGGCTGCAGTCACCATCTGCAGTGATTTTGGAGCCCCCCAAAATAAAGTCTCTCACTGTTTTCTTTGTTTCCCCATTTATTTTCCATGAAGTAATGGGTCAGTTTTCATTGCAATCCCAAAGAAAGGCAATGCCATGCTCAAACTACCACACAATTGCACTCATCTCACACACTAGTAAAGTAATGCTCAAAATTCTACAAACTAGGCTTCAGCAATACATGAACCCTGAAATTCTAGATGTTCAAGCTGGTTTTAGAAAAGGCAGAGGAACCAGAGATCAAATTATCAACATCTGCTGGATCATGGAAAAAGCAAGAGAGTTTCAGAAAATCATCTATTTCTGCTTTATTGACTCTACCAAAGCCTTTGACTGTGTGGATCACAATAAGCTGTGGAAAATTCTGAAGGAGATGGGAATACCAGACCACCTGACCTGCCTCTTGAGAAACATGTATGCAGGTCAGGAAGCAACAATTAAAACTGGACATGGAACAACAGACTGGTTCCAAACAGGAAAAGGAGTACATCAAGGCTGTATATTGTCACCCTGCTTATTTAACTTATATGCAGAGTTTATCTTGAGAAATGCTGGATTACAGGAAGCACAAGCTGGAATCAAGATTGCTGGGAGAAATATCAATAACCTCAGATATGTAGATGACACCACTTTTAAGGCAGAACGTGAAGAAGAACTAAAGAGCTTCTTGATGAAAGTGAAAGAGGAGAGTGGAAAAAGTTGGCTTAAAGCTCAACATTCAGAAAACTAAGATCATGGCATTTGGTCCCATCATTTCAAGGGAAATAGATGGGGAAACAGTGGAAACAGTATCAGACTTTATTTTGGGGGGCTCCAGAATCACTGCAGATGGTGACTGCAGCCATGAAATTAAAAGACACTTACTCCTTGGAAGGAAAGTTATGACCAACCTAGACAGCATATTCAAAAGCAGAGACATTACTTTGTCAACAAAGGTCCGTCTGGTTAAGGCTATGGTTTTTCCTGTGGTCATGTATGGATGTGAGAGTTGGACTATAAAGAGGGCTGAGCACAGAAGAATTGATGCTTTTGAACTGTGGTGTTGGAGAAAACTCTTGAGCTTCCCTTGGACTCTTGGATCAGTCCATCCTAAAGGAGATCAGTCCTGGGTGTTCACTGGAAAGACTGATGTTGAAGCTGAAACTCCAGTACTTTGGCCACCTGATGTGAAGAGCTGACTCATTGGAAAAGACCCCGATNTATGACCAACCTAGACAGCATATTCAAAAGCAGAGACATTACTTTGTCAACAAAGGTCCGTCTGGTTAAGGCTATGGTTTTTCCTGTGGTCATGTATGGATGTGAGAGTTGGACTATAAAGAGGGCTGAGCACAGAAGAATTGATGCTTTTGAACTGTGGTGTTGGAGAAAACTCTTGAGCTTCCCTTGGACTCTTGGATCAGTCCATCCTAAAGGAGATCAGTCCTGGGTGTTCACTGGAAAGACTGATGTTGAAGCTGAAACTCCAGTACTTTGGCCACCTGATGTGAAGAGCTGACTCATTGGAAAAGACCCCGATTCTGGGAAAGATTGAGGGCAGGAGGAGAAGGGGACGACAGAGGATGAGATGGTTGGATAGCATCAGTGACTCAATGGACATGGGTTTGAGCAAACTCTGGCAGTTTGTGATGGATAGGGAAGCCTGGCGTGCTGCGGTTCATGGAGTCCCAAAGAATCAGACACGACTGAGTGACTGAACTGAACTGAACTGAATGAGACCGGATGCCATGATCTTAAGTATTTTGAATGTTGAGTTTTAAGCCAACCTTTTCACTCTCCTCTTTCACTTTCATCAAGAGGCTCTTTAGTTCCTCTTCAATTTCTGCCATAAGGGTGGTGTCATCTGCATATCTGAGGTTATTCATATTTCTCCCTGCAATCTTGATTCCAGCTGTGCTTCATCCAGCCCGGCATTTCACATGATGTACTCTGCATATAAGTTAAATAAGCAGGATGACAGTATAGTGTTGATGTATTCTTTTCCCAATTGGGAACCTGTCCATTGTTCCATGTCTAGTTCTAACTAATGCTTCTTGACATGCATACAGATTTCTCATCACAACAAACTGTGGAAAATTCTTAAAGAGATGGGAATACCAGATCCCCTTACCTGCCTCCTGAGAAATCTGTATGCAGATCAATGAAACAACTGTTAGAATAGGACATGGAGCAACAGACTGGTTCAAAATTGGGACAGGAGTACATCAAGGCTGTATATTTTCACTCTGCTTATTTGAGTTATATGCAGTGTATATGGTGCAAAATGCCAAGCTGGAAGAATCACAACCTGGAATCAAGACTGCCAGGAGAAATCTCAAGAACCTCAGATATGCAGATGATACCACTCTATTGGCAGACAGCAAAGAAGTAAAGAGCCTCAGAATGAAGGTGAAAAAGGAGCATCATAGCACCCAGTTCCCTCAAAAAGTGAAGTCTTGGTACCCGGTTCCAACACTTCATGCAAATAAAAGGGGGAGAAATTGGAAATATTGACAAGTTTTATATTCTTGGGCTCTGAAATCATTGTGGACGATAACTGCAACCACGAAATTAAAAGATATTTGCTCCTTGGAGAAAAAGCTATGACAAACTTAGTGTATTAAAAAGCAGAGACATCACTTTGCCAACAAAGGCCTGTATAGTCAAAGTTATGGTTTTTCTGGTAGCCATGTATAGATGTAAGAGTTAGACAATAAAGAGGGCCGAGGACCCCAAAATTGATACTTTCAAACTGTAATGCTGGTAAAGACTCTTGACAGTCTATTGGATAGCAAGGAGGTCAAACCTATCAATTCTAAAGGAAATCCACCCTGAATATTCGTTGGAAGGACTAATACTGCACCTGAGGTGAAGAACTGACTCATAGAAAAAGACCCTGATGCTGGGAAAGATGGAGAGCAAGAAGAGAAGGGGGTGACACCGACTCAATGACATGAGTTTGAGCAAACTCCTGGAGATAGCAAAGGACAGGGAAACTTGGTTTGCTGCAGTTCATGCGGTCGAATGAGTAGGACATGACTTAATGACTAATCAAAACAATGTGATTACTGCAAGCTCATAGGTGTGGAAAGCCACAAGGTAGTTCTTGGGAGCCTGAAGTAAGAGGAAGGTGGTGCCATTGGGGCCTGGAGCTGGCAGAGGAGGCCCAATGCCTGTGGAAGCCCCTTTGGCTCCATCTCTGGATTTCACCTTAATCCCGGCTTCAGTATACCATCTGCCCTGTTCACATCTCAGAAGAGATTTGATACTTTCCCTTCTCTGATCACAAAATTCTGGTGCAATTTGGACAGCTGACAAAATCCAAATAAGGTCTATTAATATCAATGTTACTGGTCTGGGTTTGATTATTGTACTGTTTTCTGTAAAAGAATGTCTGCAACTTACTCTCAAAATATTTAAAAATTTGTGTCCTTGTGTGTGTGTGTGTGTGTGTGTAGAGAGAGAGTGAGAGATGGAGGATAATACAAATATAGTAAAATATTAACATTGGAGGACCTAGGCTAAATGTATATGGTAATTCTTTTTATTATTCTTGCAACTTTTTTGTAAGTTTTAAATTATATAAAATAAAAAATTTTAAATTATTTTTATTTTAACAAATATTACTCAAGTTCACTTATCCAACATCTACACACACTTCTTGCTACTGCACTCTTTGAGGTTATATATGGCCTTAAGAACATGATTTCCCTGTTCAAAGGCTGATACCCAATTTGTCAACACTATACTGAATTCCTAGTACATACTAATCTCAAGGACCAGTCAGTCAGGTACTGAGGGTATATGTTAATTAATTTGAACCCATTATATCATGGAAAAGTTAGTTAGCTTTATAATTTCTCTACAATAAATGAGTATTCTAGACATGGACTTACCTTCACTGCCTGCAGTACTTCTGTCAATACCACCATCTGTGATTTTACAGAACATTTCATCCATATTACAGAAATTTCATCCATGTGAAGTTTCATGAAGAATTGCTTCTGATCAAGGGATTATTTTAAACCCAAACAGTGTGGTGATTGGTTTATACCTGTGGAATTCACTGCTTTTATCATGCACTCCATCACTCAGAAATTTTAAAAATTGTCCTTATCCAATGGAGTAATGACTGTATTGAAGAAAGTTATGTCACAAGTTGAGAGACAACACCTTTTGTGTTAGAGGTGCTGCCCTACAATATATGCTATATGTCTTGAAGTAGACATAAATATATATGAGGTCATCTAGTGGCTCAGTCAGAGAAGGCAATGGCAACCCACTCCAATACTCTTGCCTGGAGAATCCCATGGATGGAGGAGCCTAGTGGGCTACAGTCCATGGGGTTGAGAAGGGTCGGACACAATTGAGCGACTTCACTTTCACTTTTCACTTTCATGCACTGGAGAAGGAAATGGCAACCCACTCCAGTGTTCTTGCCTGGAGAATCCCAGGGACAGAGGAGCCTGGTGGGCTGCCGTCTATAGGGTCGCACAGAGTCGGACACGACTGACGCAACTTAGCAGCAGCAGCAGTGGCTCAGTGGTAAAGTATCCACCTGCAAGGCAGGAGATGTGGATTTGATCTCTGAGTCAGGAAGATCCCCTGGAGGAGGAAATGACAACCCATTCCAGTATTCTTGCCTGGAGAATTCCTTGGACAGAGGAGCTTGGTGGGCTACACTCCATGGGGTAGCTAAGAGTCGGACAGGACTGAGCATGCATGCATGCGATCAACAACCAGAATTCCTATGTCTAAGAATGGAAGAATGGAAGTTAGAGCTGCTCCTAAAGACCTATTCACAAAATGATTTTGTTCCCTGAAACTTTGCAATCTACTGGATTAGAAGTTTTTAGTATCTAAGGAAGGCATAGTCCTATCAGATTACTCAACAATGTCTCCATTGATTTGGAAGTTTAGATGGCCACCTGGTGATTTTGGAATCCCCGTGCCAATAGACAAACAGGCAAAAATTGGGTCTTTTGAACTGGCTAGACGACTGATTTCTTTTTTCTTTTCAGAGTGTTAAGATTTTATTTAAAATAAGAGGTTTAGCATTTCCCATAGAAAGTAAAAGAAAAGATTCCCCTCCCTTCTTTTTTCATGTACTTTAGAAACCCTAAAGTTGTTAGGAATTTCTTTACATTTCTTTGAAATGTAGACAAATCCTTTCAAGAACTAGATAGGTCTTTTGTCAGCTTTACAACCTAGAAATGCCTTTCTCAAAGACTGGAACCCATCTCTATAAAATGCAAATGTCAAGGCAGATAGCACTCTTAACTCCCATTTTCTGGGAAGCAGGGGTAGGAGTATAACATCTGTGGGCACCTGGATCCAAGCTGTACAGCTACCTTCAGTCATAAAGAGATTATAAGCTTGTTTTACCTCTCTATAAAATCAATTAGCTAACCTATATTATCACCCCAATTACTGGATAAAATTAGTGACAAATGGTGTTGTCAAGTGCTAAGATGACTGATTTCCATCTTCAAGGGGAAGTAAGGTTGATCCTACATAATGGGGGCAGAAAGAAGTATGTCTGGAGACCAGGAGATCTTCTAGGGTAACTTATCATGTCCCAACATGGTTAAAGTTATTATACAACTACAGCAGCCCCATAGAGACAAGGCTACCAATCTCTCAAACTCCACATAAATAAATGTTTGAATTGTTCTTCCAGATCTAGAAACCATCCAACTGAAATGCTCACTGGATAAAAAGGAAACCGGACATGAAGCATAAATAAAGAAAGTTTATATCAACTTTGACCTTGCAACAAGTTTTAGAAATGGAGACTGCAATAGTTAACCATATTTGATTCTTCACAACAATATGCATATAAGTATATATTTTAGCATGCCTCTTTATCATTCTCTTTTAGCTACTATTTTATATATGATGAGAATTTCTTTGGTGACTCAGATGATAAAGAATCTTTCTGTGATGCAGGAGATCCAGGTTCAATCCTAGTTCAGGAAGATCCCCTGGAGAAGGAAATGGTAACCCATTCCAGTATTCTTGCCTGGGGAATTCCATGGACAGAGGAGCCTGGTGGGCTGCAGTCCATGGGGTCACAAAGAGTCAGACACGGCTGAGTGACTAACACTTATATATGATGAGTTAGTGGTAGATTTATTTTTTATTTATTCATTTTATTACAGAATATTGATTCAACATTTGTATTAAACCAGAAGAAGAATTGATGCCATCTGAAGATCCTGAACTTGGACCTGGATACTATGATTGGTAACACTTCAGGTTTGGCTCCCTTTGGGGATGAGTAAATACATTTCTGCTTATATGAAGAATAGTTTCATGTTGTCATTTTCCCAGAGTATGAGACGGCAAAAGTGTGTATAGATATTGGACAAATGGACTGTAAGGAATATCCATCTTGTTGGTATCCATTCATTTTCCTAATTGTACTCAATTTCCTTTTAGAATATTATAGTTCTTTCATTTTTGTAGTACACAAAACTATGGTAGTTAGGATTCTAGGATGAATCACAAGATCCCCACCTCTGGTGTACATACAGCTTCTCACAGTTATTCAATAAAGCATCAATCTAGACACTGACATGAAGAAATTTTCCACATGTAATAAAGGCCCCAAATTAGTTGACCTTAAATTGGGAAGATCATCCTGGATGGGCCTGCCCTAATCAGATGAGGTCTTAGGGGGACCTGTACTCTTCCTGTTAAGAGATATTTGAAGAGTGAGAAGGATTTCGTGCATGGAACTTACCCATTCCTGGATTTGAAAATTGAGGGGCTATATGGCAAAGAATATGGGTGGCCTCTATGAACTAAATGAAGCCTTCAGCTGATAGTCAGGAAAGAAACAAGGACCACAGACCAACAACTACAAAGACAGGAGTTCTGCCAATAGTCTGAATGTACATGGAATTGGATTCTTCCCCCAGAGGCACCATAAAGGAATGTGGGCCTACTAATACTTTGATTTCAGGCTTGCCTGAACAGAGAACCCAGTCAAGTTGTGCCTGGACTTCTGACCTACAATTACTATGAGATAATAAATGGATGTTATTTTCAACTCAAATTGTAGTCAGTTGTTTTTCATTAATAGAAAACATACATAGTCTTTGTAAGATGACATGTTCAGATATGTGCCTTGTCCTACTGAAATGTCATAAGCCAAATTCTCCCTCTCCCTGTCCTGCTATTGTAAAGGGGCAGGCATGCAACCTACTCTGCTCAATCACATGTCTTTCCTTTGGACTTTGAAGCTTAACTTATTGACCCAAGAGTGAAAAGATGGTTTATGTGATTTTTATCCCCAGAGCAGCATCCTGATCAGACTATTCCTGTTTTCCTGCTTTGTGCTCCCTATCCAGTTCTCAGATTCCTTTTTCCAGTCTTCCTCCAGTTCTGTGAGTCTCTGACATCTTTCTAATAAAGTCAACTTCCTATTGCTTATGACCAATAATGTGCTGGGGCCAGCTTTCCCCTATGTGTACTTCATTCTGTCTTTACATTCAGTGAAACTGGTAACTTGAAATTGGTCATGGTGGGATTATGTACTCTATGAAAAGTGGCAAGGACTACCAATCAGGGATATTTTTTGTTTGTTTCATTTTGAGAACCAGTTGTTAACCACTACCAGCGTACCATGCTTATAATAAAAATCTTAGATGGTGAAACATGTGAGAGCATGGAAAAGGGCTGGGATACTGTGAGCTTTAGGATGGCAGACATAGTAGAATGTTGTAGAAAGAACTTAGATTTTGCCATCAGAGAGCCCTAGTCTCTAATTCTGCTTCCACCAGGTGTGATTTGAGGCAAGTGTTTTCTCCTTTCTGTGTTATAGTCTACTCATCTATGAAAGTATATGAGAAAAGCTATCTATGGCAAACCCACAGCAAATATCATTCTCAATGGTGAAAAAATGAAAGTACTTCCTCTAAGGTCAGGAATAAGACAAGGATGTACACTCTTGCCACTTATTATTTGCTTCTTTGCTTTCTTTTCTTTTTTAAAAATTTATTTTTTGATCAGAAGAAAATTGCTTTATAATAAAGCGATAGTTTCTGCTGTGAAAGTGAAGTGAAACTCACTCAGTCATGTCCAACTTTTTGCAACCCCAATGGACTATACAGTCCTTGGAATTCTCTAGGCCAGAATACTGGAGTGGGTAGCGTTTCCCTTCTCCACGGGATCTTCCCAACCCAGGGATTGAACCCAGGTCTCCCACATTGCAGGAGGATTCTTTAGCACCTGAGCTATCAGGGAAGCCTGTAAGACACTGCAAATTAGCCATAATTATACATATGGCAAATTGCCGACATCTGCTGGATCATTGAAAAAGCAAGAGAATTCCAGAAAAACATCTATTTCTGCTTTATTGACTATGCCAAAACCTTTGACTGTGTGGATCACAATAAACTGTGGAAAATTCTGAAAGAGATGGAAATACCAGACCACCTGACCTGCCTCTTGAGAAATCTGTATGCAGGTCAGGAAGCAACAGTTAGAACTGGACATGGAACAACAGACTGGTTCCAAATAGAAAAAGGAGTACGTCAAGGCTGTATATTGTCACCCTGCTTATTTAACTTATATGCAGAGTACATTATGAGAAACACTGGGTTGGAAGAAGACAAGCTGGAATCAAGATTGCTGGGAGAAATATCAATAACCTCAGATATGCAGATGACACCAC
>SJYX01012966.1:388282-399481 GCA_006410675.1 Oreotragus oreotragus | reverse complement strand
AAAAGGAGTACGTCAAGGCTGTATATTGTCACCCTGCTTATTTAACTTATATGCAGAGTACATCATGAGAAACGCTAGGCTGGAAGAAACACAAGCTGGAATCAAGATTACCGGGAGAAAAATCAATAACCTCAGATATGCAGATGACACCACCCTTATGGCAGAAAGTTAAGAAGAACTAAAGAGCCTCTTGATGAAAGTGAAAGAGGAAAGTGAAAAAGTTGCCTTAAAACTCAACATTCAGAAGACTAAGATCATGGCATCTGGTCCCATCGTTTCATGGCAAATAGATGGGGAAACAGTGCAAACAGTGGCTGACTTTATTTTCTTGGGCTCCAAAATCCCTGCAGATGGTGACTGCAGCTATGAAATTAAAAGATGCTTGCTCCTTGGAAGAAAAGTTTTGGCCAACCTAGACAGCATATTAAAAAGCAGAGACATTACTTTGCCGACAAAGGTCTATCTAGACAAAGCTATGGCTTTTTTCAGTGGTCGTGTATGGATATGAGAGCTGGACTATAAAGAAAACTGAGCACTGAAGAATTGATGCTTTTCAACTGTGGTGTTGGAGAAGACTCTTGAGAGACCCCTGGACTGCAAGGAGATGCAACCAGTCCATCCCAAGGGAAATCAGTCCTGAATATTCACTGGAAGGACTGTAGTTGAAGCTGAAACTCCAATACTTTGGCCACCTGATGCGAAGAACTGACTCATTTGAAAAGACTCTGCTGCTGGGAAAGGTTGAAGGTGAGAGAAGGGGACAACAGAGGATGAGATGGTTGGATGGACAGAGGAGACTGGTGGGCTACAGTTCATGGGGTCTCAAAGAGTCACAACTTAGCGACAACAACAACTATTTATGAAGAACGCTTGAATCCTATAATTGCAAAAAAAAACTTTAAGTCCTCAAGTACTTATGTAGCACTTAGGTCCCTGACCCAAAATTTTAATCATATATACTAATCAATGGGCTAAGACCCTGAACCTCATCAAGCGAGGCACAGATATTGCTGTCTACAATCTTTGCCTTCAAATTCCTTCCTTTCAAAGAATATATCTCACACACAGCTTCAGGGACTGCAAAGGAGAGTGGCTGCTGTGGCCAGCCCAGCTGTTAGTATTTTGTCATATTATGTATGCACCCTCTTCCCTTGCTACCCAGTAATTCCTCCCACCCATCCGTATATCCCCAAAATTCCAGAACAGCTCCAGACAGGGACATTCACATGGATTATCACCAGTGCACTTTCATTGTTGTTTGCTTTGTCTCTGTTTTGGGATGGTGGAGATCAAGAACAATCTAACTGTCTGACTAAGCGAATGAAGAATTCACCTGTGATGGGCATTCACGATGAAATATTCCACAGCACTTGGAATCTTAGTTTGTTCTTCATTCACTCTCAGGAACTAACTCGTGAAAAATCTCTCCCACTTGTATCCCAGAAAGCTAGGATGACAGGCCTTGTGACATTTTACTTTCGGATAGAAAATATCCTGTTGCATTCAATATTCACTCACGCTGTTAATTTTTTAATCAGTGTCAGGTACCTTGTGAAACAAAAGTAAGACCCCTGTGCCTACCCTGCTGGAACTCTTGCCTAGAAAGGGAGCCACACGCAAATCATGCTCATACACGATAAAGGCCACAAAGTCATGTACACCTGTGCAGGGTACGTGCTGGAACTCACCAAGGAGGAGAGGGCACAGACTCAGAGAGGACCCCACAGCCCTGGAGGTGTTCCAGCACTCACTTCCTCCTCTCTCCACTAAGAGAAAGGGACAGGAAAGGAGTAAAGGGACAAAGGGTTAAATACTTCATCCCACTAGGGCACTATAAGTTATAAAAAAAGTATGGGAGATAACATTGTTAATGGTTAACAATGGTTAATAAGTTAATGATTACTCAAGGAAGCACATTTGCTTAACCACAAAACCAGGCAGGCTTGCTTAGCAACAAAATTCATAAGCAGAAGCATGAGACGTGCCCCTGAACAATAAACCAATGGTAGCATGAGTGAGCTCAGTAAGTTAATGATTCCTAGGACATGCTTTCTGCACATGAGAAGGAATGCTTTCTGGAAAGGCAACATTTCAAAGTGAAATACTCTCACTGAACAGAGAGACCTGAATTAATTTTTCCATAGTGTCATGACAGTCCTGGCTAGACCATATAAGGACAAGAAAACTCTTCTGCCCAAACCGGTTAAACAACTGATGATGGAAGTGTGACGTCCATTCAAGAATGAGGAAGAAGGCAGTCTTTCCCTCCTCCCCACTTTTCCCTTGATTATAAAACTGTAGCCCACTAAGCTCGTGGGGCACGGCACCCTCTCACCTGCCTGGCTTGTAAGCTTCCCAAGCATCCTATTCTAATAAATCACTTCTTATCTATCACTTCGTCTCTTTCTGTGCTGAGACATAAAGGATGGGAGATTTTCGGAGCTCACTGAAATGCCACCAAATGGTTTGGAAAAGGGTCACGAGGACTCATCAGCAAACTAAGCCGTCTATGACCTGTCATCTGATCTCCCCCGCCTGCTAGAAATGCAGACCGACGTGACAGATGTCAGGAGTGGAGATTCAATACTGGACACCTGATGTGGGGATGTGGGGAGGGGACGGGTACGATGACAACTTTACTGATGCTCCCCCAGAACTAGTCACACATAAGCTCCATGTCCCAACTCGGCCAGATGGTGCAACTGATTTCACTTCTGCCTGCTGCTGTTCCCTCTCCCCGCTGGCCCGAGGGGAAGCTCACCTCTCTGGACACCCGACGTCATGACAGAGCAGCTTCCCACGTGACCAGCGAGTCACTTCCCTGCAGGGGAAAGAGTTCTCTGAGGAGGCTGCGAGACGCCTGTGCTCCCTGCCACTCTTACCCACTTAGCGGACTTGTGAAGGGCGAGGAGGCTAAGATGCAGTTCCCAGTGCTCACAGAAATCCCTCATCTTTTTTGCGTCATGGTGACTCTACAAACTTCCTCTCAGAATATTGTTAATGCATGAAATAAAACGCACAAGAGGGCAAAGGAAATCAGTTATATTAAAATACTCTAAGTTAAGAGCCCAAGTGGTTTGCAAATACCAAGTATAATGTATACGTGTGTACAGACATGTGCTGCTGCTGCTCAGGTGCGCCTGACTCTCTGTGACCCCTTGGACTGTAGCCTGCCAGGCTCCTCTGTCCATGGAATTCTCCAGGCAAGAACACTGCAGTGAGTTGCCATTTCCTCCTCCAAGAGATCTTCCCAACTCAGGAATCAAACCCGTGTCTCCTACATTGGCAGGTGGATTCTTTACCACTGAGCCACCAGGAAAGGCCATAGACATGAAAGTTACTAAAAATGAGCAGAAAGCAACATACAGTTCACAGGACAGTCCCTACAAGGATGCTCCATTTCACCCTAACTGACCTGTTTATTAACATGTTCCTGGGGGCTTCCAAGCTGGCACATATTATAGGATGCCCACAGAGAGAAGTTCTAACTCCAGCCTTGAGTCTGAGCTATCAAGACACACATATCACTCTAGCTACCACACAGGCCACTTTCTGAGCCACCAGTGGTGTGGATGTAGCAGGGTGAGGAACACTGTCACGGGCCAGGCAGGGGAGTCGAGGCATTTACCCGCCTGGGACTGGAGCCACCAGAACAAACTGGCATCTCAGCTGAAACCCACTAGCCACAAATGATGAACGAGTAGTACCTCACAGTCTCATCACACCTCCAAGTTTGAAAAATCCTTAGCAGAAGATCATTTAGACACAGGTTTCCCAGCTAAAATGAGTAAGACTGTTTTGAAAAGTGAAAGTCGCTCCGTCATATCCAAGTCTTTGCAATCCCGTGTACCATACAGTCCATGGTATTCTCCAGGCCAGAATACTGGAGTGGGTAGCCTTTCCCTTCTCCGGGGGATCTGCCCAACCCAGAGATCGAACCCAGGTCTCCCACATTGCAGGAGGATTCTTTACTAGCTGAGCCACTACATCCTACTAGTAAGAATAATGTTTACAATGTGTTTCCAATCAGACAGTAGTTGCACTGCTGATAAGGCTTTGTTATGAAAATGTAGGCTTGACATAGCATTAATAGGAAGTCAGAGCCCTTCTAAGTCAATTTCTATTTTTTTCATTAGATGCCATCAATGCATGCTTGAAAAATGAGCTGCACACAGTTGAGGGACATCTATTCAACCTAGTCAGTTACTGGTACTAGGATGAACATAAAGACCCATAAGAATCCGACCCACCTCTAGTGAACAGACCTACACACTGTGAACAGCAAAGATCATCTAACTTCTGTGTTTAACAGCTGCAGAAACGGGGGCCAAGAGATTAAACTTGTCACGGTCTATAAGACTGATTACTGCCCCAGTCTGGAAGAAGAGCTGGTCTCCTGGCTGCCAGGATGGCAGTCCTCTTACTGTTAACAGCTTCACAAATGTGCTCTGTTTAAAATATCCTTATTATTGGACATCATTATTTTAACTCACTAATTCAGACTAACTAGTGTGGGACTATCAATCTGGCTTACTAAAATGCCTAAGTCTTTTGAAAATAAATCTATGATTTTATTATTTTCAAGAGCTCTCTGCAACTTCACCTAGGTAACAGAAGGAGAATTTGTAATGAGCAGTATTTTCTTACCTATTCAAAATGCATTCAAGTACATCATCTATGGAAATTAACTCAAAATGAATCACAGACCTAAACATCAAGACTAAAATTAAACCATTTCATAGAAAGCAAGCTTTGTGACCTTGAGTTAGAAGCAAAAGATATCAAAAGCATGGTAGCTAAAAGAACAAACTGGTAAATGGAATCTCATCAAAACAAAAAACTGCTTTTCAAAAGGCACTGTTAAGAGAATAAACAGACTGGGAGGAAATATTTGCAATTCACTTATCTGATGAAGGAATCGTACTGAGAATATGTAAAGAGCTTTCAGAATTCAATATTAAGGAAATAACCCAACTTTCTAAAACATGGGCAAATGATTTGAATAGACACTTCACAGATATACAGAAAAGCAAACAAAAAGATGCACAACGTCACCGGTCATAAGGGAAATGCAAATTAAAACCATCATGTGATATCACCACTCACCTAGTAAATGGGCTAAAGTTAAAAATACAGACCATGCCAAGTGCTGACAAGAATGTGAAGGAACTAAGACTCTCTTACTCTGCTGGGGTGAGTGTGAGCTGGTACAACCACACTGGAGAACAGTTTGACAGTTTCTTGAAAAGTCAGTCATACACCTACCATATGAACCAGCCATTCTGTTCCCTAGGAACTTCCTTAGGAGAAATGAAAGCATATGTTCATGTAAGCACTTGTAAGAAATGTTCCTAACACCAAACACCCTCAAACGTCCACCAACAGGAGAGTGGATAAACGGTGTGTGACACAGGATGGGCTACTATTCAGCAATAAAATGAGCTTCTTTGAGAACAAATGTGTGAACACTAACGGGGGAAACAGGGATGCGATGAACTGGGAGAGTAGGATTGACGTAAATAAATTACTGTGTATAAAATAGATAACTAATGAGAACCTACTCATAGCTCAGGGAACTCTACTCAGCTCTACAGGGGCTTCCCTGGTGGCTCAGTGGAAAAGAATCCACCTGCCAATGCAAGAGACACAGGTTCGATCCCCCATCCCACGTGCCATGAAGCAGCTAAGCCCATAACTACTGAGCCTCTGCTCTAGAGCCCAGGAGCCACAGCTGCTGAGGCCCATGTGCCCTACAGCCCTTGCTCCCTAACAAGAGAGGCCGCCACAGTGAGAAGCCCTGCGCTGCAACTAGAGAAAAGCCCACCCAGCAAGACCCAGCACAGTTCAGTTCAGTTCAGGCGCTCAGTCGTGTCCGACTCCTTGCGACCCCATGAATCGCAGCACGCCAGGCCTCCCTGTTCATCACCAACTCCCGGAGTTCACTCAGACTCACGTCCATCGAGTCCGTGATGCCATTCAACTATCTCATCCTCGGTCGTCCCCTTCTCCTCCTGCCCCTGATCCCACCCAGCATCAGGGTCTTTTCCAATGAGTCAGTTCTTCCCATGAGGTGGCTAAAGTACTGGAGTTTCAGCTTTAGCATCATTCCTTCCAAAGAAATCCCAGGGCTGATCTCCTTCAGAATGGACTGGTTGGACCTCCTTGCAGTCCAAGGGACTCTCCAGAGTCTTCTCCAACACCACAGTTCAAAAGCATCAATTCTTCAGTACNCTTAAAAAACACTTTATTGATTTCTTTGGCTGCTCCAGTCTTAGTTGTAGCACGTGGGATCCTTGATCTTCGCTGTGGCGAGCAGGATCTTTAGTTTTGGCACTTGGACACTTAGTTGCCCCATGTGGGATCTAGTTCCCTGACCAGGGATTGAACCCAGGCCCCTTGCACTGGGAGCATGGAGTCCTAGCCTGAACCCCCAGGGAAGATGTTTCTTATTTTGAAATAGTACTGTTGAGATGTGCTTCATACACCAGAACATTCACTCGTTTAAAGTGTATGGTTCAGGGGCTTCCCTGGTGGCTCAGTAGTACAGAATCTGCCTGCCAGTGCAGGACACAGGGGTTTGATCCCTGATCCAGAAAGATCCCACATACCCTAGGATCAGTGAAGCCCTTTCACCAAATATTGGGACCGTGCTCTAGAGCCCACAACCTGCAACTGCTGAAGTCAGTGTGCCCTAAAGCCTGTGCTCTGCAAGAGAAGCCTCCACAATGAGAAGCCCGCACACCGGAGTGAGAGTGGTGCAAGGAGCAGCGAAGACCTAGCACAGCCAGAGATAAATAAGTAAATTATAAAACACTGTCAGCTCAGTTTTTTTTTTTTTTAGTGTATCCACAGAGTTGTGAAACCATAACCACAATAATAATTTTAGAACATTTCATTATCCCCCAAAGAACCTCTGGTAACCATTAATAGCCATTCCTGTTCCTGTTTTCCTCACCACCATCCCAGCCCCAAGGGGCCACTAATCTATCTTCTGTCTCTATGGATTTACCTATGTTGATAAATCAAACAGTATGTGAAGTCTTTTGTGACGAATCTCTTTGCTTAGCAAAATGTTTCCGAGGTTCATCCATATTGCAGCATGAAGCAGTATTTCATTCCTTTTTATTGTTGAATAATATTCCATTATTTAGATATATTATGTTTTATGTGTCCATTCATTAATTGATGAATATTTGGTTTTCCCAGGTGACAGCATTAAAGAATTAGCCTGCCAATGCATGAGACACAAGAGACACGAGTTCAATCCCTGGGTCGGGAAGATCCCCTGGAGGTAGGTATGGCAACCCACTCCATTATTCTAGCTGGAGAACCCCATGGACGGAGGAGTCTGGTGGGCTACAGTCCATGGGGTCACAAAGAGTGAGACGTGACTGAGAGCCTGACTGCACACTGAGCACACACATATAGATGTTAATATATTCTGTTTTATGTATCCATTCATTAATTGATGAATATTTGGGTTTCTTCCACTTTTTGGTTACTATAAATTATGCTGCTGTGACTGTTAGCATAAAAATGTTTGAATAGCTATATGCTTCAGTCTATCTTATTTTTTTAAGGCTAAGACTCAGAGTGTTAGAACTTAGGCTTCTGATTCCTTATAGCCCTTTTCCTAATCATTGTATTCCAGAAATTTTAGAAATACAAGTTATTTTTAAAACTCTGGTATCACACATTGCTTCTATTTCTAAACTTGATTTGCATTCAAAATGTAGGAACATGTTTTGAATTTTTTCTCAAAATATTTTAAATACCTTGGCATCCGCCTGTATATCTCTTCATAATCCAAATTGTGGATAGGCAGAGATGCTCTCCTTCTAATAATAGTAAGTCTTTGGAATATGTTGCCTGTAACATGATCCTTTCAAATAATAAGTAATTGTGAAGGAATTCTGTTGAGCGTACTTATGGAATGAACCACCCCTTGTTATGAGCCTTAGAATGCTAAGGAAATGAATGTTGTGCAGAACGACCTAGCTGTAATAAATCAACCTAACGTAAACTATGTCAAATTAAAATTGAGTGCCTAAATGAGCTGTGGTCAAAAGCACGCCACAGTCTCCCAGTACAGAAACTGTGTACAGTCAGGAGGTAGCAACCTCCTGGAAAGTCAGTCCTCTGGAAACTTAACCATGGCAGCTGGTGAACAATGTTTTCATTTGTACCCTCCTTCAGGGTGTTGGGCTTCCCTGCTAGTTTCTTAGTTCTCCCCACAGAGTCTGGTTTGTGTCTGCCTCTAGGTCAGCCTTTTGCATACACCTGGCTGTTGGTCAGCTCTCAGGCTCACAGGATATGAACGTCGAAAAGCGCCATAGAAATGACCTAAATCAGTGCTCTCCTTCACCCATCAATATGTTAAAGATGAGAGAAATTGGATCTGCCAGGATTAAATGGACATGAATCTGAGAAAACTCAAGGAGATAGTGAAGGACATGGAAGCCTGGCGTGCTGCCGTTCATGGGGTTACAAAGTTGGATACAACTGAGCAACTGAAAAGCAGCAACAGGGTTAAATAATCTGATGACCTAAAGCCATACTATTCTGGATCTCCTAAATCTGAATCCAGGCTAACCCTACTCCAGGAGAGGGCCCCAAACACGAGAACAGTGATGATTATAGGACACGATGCTTGTTCCTCAGCTGTGAACAATTCCATTTGTCTTGGCGTAGCATCTGGAGTGGGGTTCTCGAATGTGGCTTGGGAAACTCTGAATCTCTCTGTTCTTGCCTTTGAAGGGTTTAGTATCCTACCTCGGCAACTTCAGTGCATTTTCTCCATGTGTGTTAACTCTTCCATGGGGCTGGGTGAGGTGTTTTGGTTCTGTCCTTGGCCTGAGCCTGTTGTTATTTGCCTCCATTCTTGTCTTGTTCAGTTGCTCGGTCGTGGCTGACTCTTTGTAACCCCATGAACTGCAGTACGCCAGCTTTCCCTGTCCTTCACCATCTTTCGGAGTTTGCCCAAACTCGAGTCCATTGAGTCAGTGATGCCATCCAACCAGTGATGCCAGTGATGTCACCCCCTTCTCCTGCCCTTAATACTTCCCAGCACCAAGGTCTTTTCCAATGGGTCGGCTCTTCACATCAAGTGGCTTGTATTCTAGTTTTTGGTTTTTCCCCCATCTGATTGAGGAGTGGGCAGTCAAATACTGCAAAAGTGGATTCAGGGAATAGTAGGTAAACTGTGATAGAAAGAATCTAAATATTTGGCAGGGAAACTTGAGGAAAGTTCATATTTTGGGGCAGAACCCATAGTTCCCACCTCTTGGAAGCAACACCCTTTCCTCCCCTCTCTAGCTACGTCAAGAGACAGAAAAAGCACTTGGTAAACGCTAAAATGTACTTTCATGTCATCTCCTCCTTTGCCAACACCACATTCATGTCTTCTTTGATTCCCTGACTACACACTCTCCTTCTGCGTATAATGCTCTTTTCTAGAACCAAAATTCTCATTTTCTTTATGCAAATCTTGCTTTCATTTAAGACACACTATAAGTGACCTGTGTGTTTTAGTCAGTCGTGTCTGACTCTTTGCAACCCCATGGACTGTAAACCACAAGGTTCTTCTGTCCATGGAATTCTCTAGGCAAGAATACTGGTGTGGGGGAAGCTCCAATATTTTGGCCACCTGATGTGAAGAACTAACTCACTGGAAAAGACTCTTCATGCTCAGAAAGATAGAGGGCAGGAGGACAAGGGGGCGGTAGAGGATGAGATGGTTGGATGGCATCACCAACTCAATGGACATCAATTTAAGCAAACTCCAGGAGATAGTGAAGGATAGGGAAGACTTTCTTGCTGCAGTCCATGGGGTCATAAAGAGTCGGACACAACTTAGCAACTGAACAGCAACAAAAATAAGTGATTCACTTTCTGTCACAAAGCTTTTTCTTCCAAGCACTCTGTTCAGTAACACTGCACAATTCTGAATTCCTGCAACATTTAGTTTACGCTTTCCAATCACAAGCTCTACTGAACACTGCCTAATTATCTCTAGACATATTATATATTGAACTTCATTCTCCAAGGACAAAGAAACTCCCATGGGTGGGAGCTGTGCCTTCTGTATCCGCAAAACTTCCACGATATAACTGGCACAAAAACAGGAGTTTGTAGATGCCAAATACTTTCATTTGCCTAATTTATAAACTGAAGTTCAAGATTAACTGTGGTTACTCCATTTTCATGTGGGAGCACACATATTTTCATCAGTCATTCTATAAGATAGCGACCCAAAAGAAAATACATACAAAGTAGTGTTGATTGGAAGGTATTAGGTACTGATTACGTGCCAGGTACTATGCTGGATACTGGTATGCAAAGATACATTCATCCTGTTCTCAAGATGTAAGCAAGTAAGTTCAGTCATGAAGTAGGATATTTTAGGTAGAGAATGGCATAAACCAAGGTACAGAAAGCTGAGCATTGTGTGTATGTGTACATATGCATGCGTACGTTGTGTTTAAGACTTTTAGCACCTTAGAGGAAAGAATGGGCTGTACGAAGGCAATGGAAGGTTTAAGAATAAATTGAAATAATAACCTCAGTCAGTAAAGAATCTGCCTGCAATATAGGAGACCCAGCTTCGATTCCTGGGTCGGGAAGATCCCCTGGAGAAGGAAGCGGCAACTCATTCCAGTACTCTTGCCTGGGGAATCCCATGGACGGAGAAGCCTGGCAGGCTCCAGTCCACGGGAGCACAAGAGTTGGACACCACTGAGCGACTAAGCGCCACCACCTGCTCAGTAAGCACTGCCCTAGGCGCTTCTCTGCTCAAGCCTCTGAGTCAGAGGTTAGCTGTCACTACTTTGGATGATGCTGGAAGACCCATACAGGAAAAAACAGCATATAGGAATTTTTGCTAGGGTTTTGAATTTGGGAAACTGAAAGACTGAGTATGTTTACTGGAGATGCTGAATAGGCCATGCAGCGTGCTGCTGCTGCGAAGTCACTTCAGTCGTGTCCGACTCTGTGTGACCCCATAGACGGCAGCCCACCAGGCTCCCCCATCCCTGGGATTCTCCAGGCAAGAATACTGGAGTGGGTTGCCATTTCCTTCTCCAATGCATGAAAGAGAAAAGTGAAAGTGAAGTCGCTCAGTCTGTCCGACTGTTAGCGACCCCATGGACTGCAGCCCACCAGGCTACTCCGTCCATTGGATTTTCCAGGCAAGAGTACTGG